>JAOWCC010000527.1:0-195465 GCA_030867875.1 Actinernus sp. WN-2022 | reverse complement strand
AATGATGAATCAGGAATCAGGAATGATCAATCAGGAATCAGGAATGATGAATCAGGAATAATGAATCAGGAATCAGGAATGATGAATCAGGAATGACGAATGATGAATCAGGAATGATGAATGATGAATCAGGAATGATGAATGATGAATCAGGAATAATGAATCAGGAATGATGAATGATGAATCAGGAATCAGGAATCAGGAATGATGAATCAGGAATCAGGAATGATGAATCAGGAATGAGGATTGATGAATCAGGAATCAGGAATGATCAATCAGGAATCAGGAATGATGAATCAGGAATGAGGATTGATGAATCAGGAATGAGGAATGATGAATCAGGAATCAGGAATGATGAATCAGGAATCAGGAATGATGAATCAGGAATGATGAATCAGGCATCAGGAATGATGAATCAGGAATGATGAATGATGTATCAGGAATCAGGAATGGTGAATCATGAATCAGGAATGATGAATCAGGAATGAGGAATGATTAATCAGGAATGAAGAATGATGAATCAGGAATGAGGAATAATGAATCAGGTATTATGAATCAGGAATCAGGAATCAGGAATGATGAATCAGGAATCAGGAATCAGGAATGATGAATCAGGAATGAGGAATGATCAATCAGGAATGAGGAATCAGGAATCAGGTATGATGAATCAGGAATGGGGAATGATGAATCAGGAATGAGGAATGATAAATCAGGAATCAGGAATGATGAATCAGGAATCAGGAATGATGAATCAGGAATGATAAATCAGGAATCAGGAATGATGAATCAGGAATGATGAATGATGAATCAGGAATGATGAATGATGTATCAGGAATGATGAATGATGAATCAGGAATCAGGAATGATGAATGATGAGTCAGGAATCAGGATTGGTGAATCATGAATCAGGACTGATGAATCAGGAATCAGGAATGATGAATCAGGAATGATGAATCAGGAATGATGAATGATGAATCAGGAATCAGGAATGATGAATCAGGAAAGAGGAATGATGAATCAGGAATCAGGAATGGTGAATCATGAATCAGGAATGATGAATCAGGAATCAGGAATGAGGAATGATGAATCAGGAATGATGAATCAGGAATGAGGAATGATCAATCAGGAATCAGGAATGATGAATCAGGAATAATGAATCAGGAATGATGAATGATGAATCAGGAATCAGGAATGATGAATCAGGAATCAGGAATGATGAATCAGGAATCAGGAATGATGAATCAGGAATCAGGAATGATGAATCAGGAATGATGAATGATGAATCAGGAATGATGAATGATGTATCAGGAATCAGGAATGATGAATCAGGAGAGAGGAATGATGAATCAGGAATCAGGATTGGTGAATCATGAATCAGGAATGATCAATCAGGAATCAGGAATGATGAATCAGGAATCAGGAATGATGAATCAGGAATGATGAATGATGTATCAGGAATCAGGAATGATGAATCAGGAAAGAGGAATGATGAATCAGGAATCAGGAATGGTGAATCAGGAATCAGGAATGATGAATCAGGAATCAGGAATGATGAATCAGGAATCAGGAATGATGAATCGGGAATAAGGAATGATCCATGAGGAATGATGAATGATGAATCAGGAATCAGCAATGATGAATCAGGAATCAGGAATGATGAATGATGAATCAGGAATCAGGAATGATGAATCAGGAATCAGGAATGATGAATCAGGAATCAAGAATGATGAATCAGGAATCAGGAATGATGAATCAGGAATCAGGAATGATCAATCAGGAATCAGGAATGATCAATCAGGAATAATGAATCAGGAATCAGGAATGATGAATCAGGAATGAGGATTGATGAATCAGGAATCAGGAATGATCAATCAGGAATCAGGAATGATGAATCAGGAATGAGGATTGATGAATCAGGAATGAGGAATGATGAATCAGGAATCAGGAATGATGAATCAGGAATCAGGAATGATGAATCAGGAATGATGAATCAGGCATCAGGAATGATGAATCAGGAATGATGAATGATGTATCAGGAATCAGGAATGGTGAATCATGAATCAGGAATGATGAATCAGGAATGAGGAATGATTAATCAGGAATGAAGAATGATGAATCAGGAATGAGGAATAATGAATCAGGTATTATGAATCAGGAATCAGGAATCAGGAATGATGAATCAGGAATCAGGAATCAGGAATGATGAATCAGGAATGAGGAATGATCAATCAGGAATGAGGAATCAGGAATCAGGTATGATGAATCAGGAATGGGGAATGATGAATCAGGAATGAGGAATGATAAATCAGGAATCAGGAATGATGAATCAGGAATCAGGAATGATGAATCAGGAATGATAAATCAGGAATCAGGAATGATGAATCAGGAATGATGAATGATGAATCAGGAATGATGAATGATGTATCAGGAATCAGGAATGATGAATCAGGAAAGAGGAATGATGAATCAGGAATCTGGATTGGTGAATCATGAATCAGGACTGATGAATCAGGAATCAGGAATGATGAATCAGGAATCAGGAATGATGAATCAGGAAAGAGGAATGATGAATCAGGAATCAGGAATGGTGAATCATGAATCAGGAATGATTAATCAGGAATGATGAATGATGAATCAGGAATCAGGAATGATGAATCAGGAATCAGGAATGATGAATCAGAATGATGAATGATGTATCAGGAATCAGGAATGGTGAATCATGAATCAGGAATGATGAATCAGGAATGAGGAATGATTAATCAGGAATGAAGAATGATGAATCAGGAATGAGGAATAATGAATCACGAATGATGAATCAGGAATCAGGAATCAGGAATGATGAATCAGGAATCAGGAATGATGAATCAGGAATGAGGAATGATCAATCAGGAATGATGAATCAGGAATCAGGTATGATGAATCAGGAATGAGGAATGATGAATCAGGAATCAGGAATGATGAATCAGGAATCAGGAATGATGAATCAGGAATCAGGAATGATGAATCAGGAATCAGGAATGATGAATCAGGAATGATGAATCAGGAATCAGGAATGATGAATCAGGAATGATGAATGATGTATTAGGAATGATGAATGATGAATCAGGAAAGAGGAATGATGAATCAGGAAAGAGGAATGATGAATCAGGAATCTGGATTGGTGAATCATGAATCAGGACTGATGAATCAGGAAAGAGGAATGATGAATCAGGAATCAGGAATGGTGAATCATGAATCAGGAATGATGAATCAGGAATGATGAATGATGAATCAGGAATCAGGAATGATGAATCAGGAATCAGGAATGATGAATCAGGAATAATGAATCAGGAATCAGGAATGATGAATCAGGAATGACGAATGATGAATCAGGAATCAGGAATGGTGAATCATGAATCAGGAATGATGAATCAGGAATGAGGAATGATTAATCAGGAATGAAGAATGATGAATCAGGAATGAGGAATGATGAATCAGGAATGATGAATCAGGAATCAGGAATCAGGAATGATGAATCAGGAATGATGAATGATGTATCAGGAATCAGGAATGGTGAATCATGAATCAGGAATGATGAATCAGGAATGAGGAATGATTAATCAGGAATGAAGAATGATGAATCAGGAATCAGGAATGATGAATCAGGAATGATGAATGATGAATCAAGAATCAGGAATGATGAATCAGGAATCAGGAATGGTGAATCAGGAATCAGGAATGATGAATCAGGAATTATGAATGATGAATCAGGAATGATGAATCAGGAATGATGAATCAGGAATCAGGAATCAGGAATGATGAATCAGGAATTATGAATGATGAATCAGGAATGATGAATCAGGAATCAGGAATGATGAATGATGAATCAGGGATCAGGAATGATGAATCAGGAATCAGGAATCAGGAATCATGAATCAGGAATCAGGAATCAGGAATGATGAATCAGGAATGATGAATGATGAATCAGGAATGATGAATCAGGAATGATGAATCAGGAATCAGGAATGATCAATCAGGAATCAGGAATGATGAATCAGGAATGATGAATGATGAATCAGGAATCAGCAATGATGAATCAGGAATCAGGAATGATGAATGATGAATCAGGAATCAGGAATGTTGAATCAGGAATCAGGAATGATGAATCAGGAATCAAGAATGATGAATCAGGAATGATGAATGATGAATCAGGAATCAGGAATGATCAATCAGGAATCAGGAATGATCAATCAGGAATAATGAATCAGGAATCAGGAATGATGAATCAGGAATGAGGATTGATGAATCAGGAATGAGGAATGATCAATCAGGAATCAGGAATGATGAATCAGGAATGATGAATCAGGAATGATGAATCAGGAATGATGAATCAGGAATCACATTGAACGTTTTTAAGATTAGCTCGCGGTCAGGAATCTATGAATTGGCTGGAAAGATGGAATCTCTCCGTTTGAGAATTTTACGGCACATGATGCATCAGGAATGATGAATGATGAATCAGGAATGATTAATGATGAATCAGGAATGATGAATCGGGAATGATGAATCAGGAATGATGAATCAGGAATGATGAATCAGGAATGATGAATCAGGAATGATCAATGACGTATCAGGAATCAGGAATGATGAATCAGGAAAGAGGAATGATGAATCAGGAATCAGGGATGTTGAATCAGGAATCATGAATGATGAATCAGGAATCATGAATGACGAATCAGGAATGATGAATGATGAATCAGGTATGATGAATGATGTATCAGGAATGAGGAATGATGAATCAGGAATCAGGAATGATGAATCAGGAATCAGGAATGATGAATCAGGAATGATGAATCAGGAATCAGGAATCAGGAATGATGAATCAGGAATGATGAATGATGAATCAGGAATGATGAATCAGGAATGATGAATCAGGAATCAGGAATCAGGAATGATGAATCAGGAATGATGAATGATGAATCAGGAATGATGAATCAGGAATGATGAATGATGAATCAGGAATCAGGAATGATGAATCAGGAATCAGGAATGATGAATCAGGAATCAGGAATGATGAATCAGGAATTATGAATGATGAATCAGGAATGATGAATGATGTATCAGGAATCACGAATGATGAATCAGGAAAGAGGAATGATGAATCAGGAATCTGGATTGGTTAATCATGAATCAGGACTGATGAATCAGGAATCAGGAATGATGAATCAGGAATGATGAATCAGGAATGATGAATGATGTATCAGGAATCAGGAATGATGAATCAGGAAAGAGGAATGATGAATCAGGAATCAGGAATGGTGAATCATGAATCAGGAATGATGAATCAGGAATGATGAATGATGAATCAGGAATCAGGAATGATCAATCAGGAATCAGGAATGATGAATCAGGAATAATGAATCAGGAATCAGGAATGATGAATCAGGAATGACGAATGATGAATCAGGAATGATGAATGATGAATCAGGAATGATGAATGATGAATCAGGAATAATGAATCAGGAATGATTAATGATGAATCAGGAATCAGGAATCAGGAATGATGAATCAGGAATCAGGAATGATGAATCAGAAATCAGGAATGATGAATCAGGAATGATGAATGATGAATCAGGAATGATGAATCAGGAATGATGAATCAGGAATGATGAATCAGCGATCAGGAATGAGGAAAGAGGAATGATGAATCAGGAATCAGGAATGATGAATCAGGAAAGAGGAATGATGAATCAGGAATCAGGAATGGTGAATCATGAATCAGGAATGATGAATCAGGAATCAGGAATGTTGAATCAGGAATCAGGAATGATGAATCAGGAATCAGGAATGATGAATCAGGAATCAGGAATGATGAATCAGGAATGATGAATGATGAATCAGGAATGATGAATGATGTATCAGGAATCAGGAATGATGAATCAGGAAAGAGGAATGATGAATCAGGAATCTGGATTGGTGATTCATGAATCAGGACTGATGAATCAGGAATCAGGAATGATGAATGATGTATTAGGAATGATGAATGATGAATCAGGAAAGAGGAATGATGAATCAGGAATCAGGAATGATGAATCAGGAATCAAGAATGATGAATCAGGAATGATGAATGATGAATCAGGAATCAGGAATGATGAATCAGGAATCAGGAATGATGAATCAGGAATTATGAATGATGAATCAGGAATGATGAATGATGTATCAGGAATCACGAATGATGAATCAGGAAAGAGGAATGATGAATCAGGAATCTGGATTGGTTAATCATGAATCAGGACTGATGAATCAGGAATCAGGAATGATGAATCAGGAATGATGAATCAGGAATGATGAATCAGGAATGATGAATGATGTATCAGGAATCAGGAATGATGAATCAGGAAAGAGGAATGATGAATCAGGAATCAGGAATGGTGAATCATGAATCAGGAATGATGAATCAGGAATGATGAATGATGAATCAGGAATCAGGAATGATCAATCAGGAATCAGGAATGATGAATCAGGAATAATGAATCAGGAATCAGGAATGATGAATCAGGAATGACGAATGATGAATCAGGAATGATGAATGATGAATCAGGAATGATGAATGATGAATCAGGAATAATGAATCAGGAATGATTAATGATGAATCAGGAATCAGGAATCAGGAATGATGAATCAGGAATCAGGAATGATGAATCAGAAATCAGGAATGATGAATCAGGAATGATGAATGATGAATCAGGAATGATGAATCAGGAATGATGAATCAGGAATGATGAATCAGCGATCAGGAATGAGGAAAGAGGAATGATGAATCAGGAATCAGGAATGATGAATCAGGAAAGAGGAATGATGAATCAGGAATCAGGAATGGTGAATCATGAATCAGGAATGATGAATCAGGAATCAGGAATGTTGAATCAGGAATCAGGAATGATGAATCAGGAATCAGGAATGATGAATCAGGAATCAGGAATGATGAATCAGGAATGATGAATGATGAATCAGGAATGATGAATGATGTATCAGGAATCAGGAATGATGAATCAGGAAAGAGGAATGATGAATCAGGAATCTGGATTGGTGATTCATGAATCAGGACTGATGAATCAGGAATCAGGAATGATGAATGATGTATTAGGAATGATGAATGATGAATCAGGAAAGAGGAATGATGAATCAGGAATCAGGAATGATGAATCAGGAATCAAGAATGATGAATCAGGAATGACGAATGATGAATCAGGAATCAGGAATGATCAATCAGGAATCAGGAATGATGAATCAGGAATCAGGAATGATGAATCAGGAATGATGAATGATGTATTAGGAATGATGAATGATGAATCAGGAAAGAGGAATGATGAATCAGGAATCAGGAATGATGAATCAGGAATCAAGAATGATGAATCAGGAATGATGAATGATGAATCAGGAATCAGGAATGATCAATCAGGAATCAGGAATGATCAATCAGGAATAAGGAATGATCAATCAGGAATGATGAATGATGAATCAGGAATCAGGAATGATGAATCAGGAATCAGGAATGATGAATCAGGAATAATGAATCAGGAATCAGGAATGATGAATCAGGAATGACGAATGATGAATCAGGAATCAGGAATGGTGAATCATGAATCAGGAATGATGAATCAGGAATGAGGAATGATTAATCAGGAATGAAGAATGATGAATCAGGAATGAGGAATGATGAATCAGGAATGATGAATCAGGAATCAGGAATCAGGAATGATGAATCAGGAATGATGAATGATGTATCAGGAATCAGGAATGGTGAATCATGAATCAGGAATGATGAATCAGGAATGAGGAATGATTAATCAGGAATGAAGAATGATGAATCAGGAATCAGGAATGATGAATCAGGAATGATGAATGATGAATCAGGAATCAGGAATGATGAATCAGGAATCAGGAATGGTGAATCAGGAATCAGGAATGATGAATCAGGAATTATGAATGATGAATCAGGAATGATGAATCAGGAATGATGAATCAGGAATCAGGAATCAGGAATGATGAATCAGGAATTATGAATGATGAATCAGGAATGATGAATCAGGAATCAGGAATGATGAATGATGAATCAGGAATCAGGAATGATGAATCAGGAATCAGTAATCAGGAATGATGAATCAGGAATCAGGAATCAGGAATGATGAATCAGGAATGATGAATGATGAATCAGGAATGATGAATCAGGAATGATGAATCAGGAATCAGGAATGATCAATCAGGAATCAGGAATGATGAATCAGGAATGATGAATGATGAATCAGGAATCAGCAATGATGAATCAGGAATCAGGAATGATGAATGATGAATCAGGAATCAGGAATGTTGAATCAGGAATCAGGAATGATGAATCAGGAATCAAGAATGATGAATCAGGAATGATGAATGATGAATCAGGAATCAGGAATGATCAATCAGGAATCAGGAATGATCAATCAGGAATAATGAATCAGGAATCAGGAATGATGAATCAGGAATGAGGATTGATGAATCAGGAATGAGGAATGATCAATCAGGAATCAGGAATGATGAATCAGGAATGATGAATCAGGAATGATGAATCAGGAATGATGAATCAGGAATCACATTGAACGTTTTTAAGATTAGCTCGCGGTCAGGAATCTATGAATTGGCTGGAAAGATGGAATCTCTCCGTTTGAGAATTTTACGGCACATGATGCATCAGGAATGATGAATGATGAATCAGGAATGATTAATGATGAATCAGGAATGATGAATCGGGAATGATGAATCAGGAATGATGAATCAGGAATCAGGAATGATCAATCAGGAATGATGAATCAGGAATCAGGAATCAGGAATGATGAATCAGGAATTATGAATGATGAATCACGAATGATGAATCAGGAAAGAGGAATGATGAATCAGGAATCTGGATTGGTTAATCATGAATCAGGACTGATGAATCAGGAATCAGGAATGATGAATCAGGAATGATGAATCAGGAATGATGAATGATGTATCAGGAATCAGGAATGATGAATCAGGAAAGAGGAATGATGAATCAGGAATCAGGAATGGTGAATCATGAATCAGGAATGATGAATCAGGAATGATGAATGATGAATCAGGAATCAGGAATGATCAATCAGGAATCAGGAATGATGAATCAGGAATAATGAATCAGGAATCAGGAATGATGAATCAGGAATGACGAATGATGAATCAGGAATGATGAATGATGAATCAGGAATGATGAATGATGAATCAGGAATAATGAATCAGGAATGATTAATGATGAATCAGGAATCAGGAATCAGGAATGATGAATCAGGAATCAGGAATGATGAATCAGAAATCAGGAATGATGAATCAGGAATGATGAATGATGAATCAGGAATGATGAATCAGGAATGATGAATCAGGAATGATGAATCAGCGATCAGGAATGAGGAAAGAGGAATGATGAATCAGGAATCAGGAATGATGAATCAGGAAAGAGGAATGATGAATCAGGAATCAGGAATGGTGAATCATGAATCAGGAATGATGAATCAGGAATCAGGAATGTTGAATCAGGAATCAGGAATGATGAATCAGGAATCAGGAATGATGAATCAGGAATCAGGAATGATGAATCAGGAATGATGAATGATGAATCAGGAATGATGAATGATGTATCAGGAATCAGGAATGATGAATCAGGAAAGAGGAATGATGAATCAGGAATCTGGATTGGTGATTCATGAATCAGGACTGATGAATCAGGAATCAGGAATGATGAATGATGTATTAGGAATGATGAATGATGAATCAGGAAAGAGGAATGATGAATCAGGAATCAGGAATGATGAATCAGGAATCAAGAATGATGAATCAGGAATGACGAATGATGAATCAGGAATCAGGAATGATCAATCAGGAATCAGGAATGATGAATCAGGAATCAGGAATGATGAATCAGGAATGATGAATGATGTATTAGGAATGATGAATGATGAATCAGGAAAGAGGAATGATGAATCAGGAATCAGGAATGATGAATCAGGAATCAAGAATGATGAATCAGGAATGATGAATGATGAATCAGGAATCAGGAATGATCAATCAGGAATCAGGAATGATCAATCAGGAATAAGGAATGATCAATCAGGAATGATGAATGATGAATCAGGAATCAGGAATGATGAATCAGGAATCAGGAATGATGAATCAGGAATAATGAATCAGGAATCAGGAATGATGAATCAGGAATGACGAATGATGAATCAGGAATCAGGAATGGTGAATCATGAATCAGGAATGATGAATCAGGAATGAGGAATGATTAATCAGGAATGAAGAATGATGAATCAGGAATGAGGAATGATGAATCAGGAATGATGAATCAGGAATCAGGAATCAGGAATGATGAATCAGGAATGATGAATGATGTATCAGGAATCAGGAATGGTGAATCATGAATCAGGAATGATGAATCAGGAATGAGGAATGATTAATCAGGAATGAAGAATGATGAATCAGGAATCAGGAATGATGAATCAGGAATGATGAATGATGAATCAGGAATCAGGAATGATGAATCAGGAATCAGGAATGGTGAATCAGGAATCAGGAATGATGAATCAGGAATTATGAATGATGAATCAGGAATGATGAATCAGGAATGATGAATCAGGAATCAGGAATCAGGAATGATGAATCAGGAATTATGAATGATGAATCAGGAATGATGAATCAGGAATCAGGAATGATGAATGATGAATCAGGAATCAGGAATGATGAATCAGGAATCAGTAATCAGGAATGATGAATCAGGAATCAGGAATCAGGAATGATGAATCAGGAATGATGAATGATGAATCAGGAATGATGAATCAGGAATGATGAATCAGGAATCAGGAATGATCAATCAGGAATCAGGAATGATGAATCAGGAATGATGAATGATGAATCAGGAATCAGCAATGATGAATCAGGAATCAGGAATGATGAATGATGAATCAGGAATCAGGAATGTTGAATCAGGAATCAGGAATGATGAATCAGGAATCAAGAATGATGAATCAGGAATGATGAATGATGAATCAGGAATCAGGAATGATCAATCAGGAATCAGGAATGATCAATCAGGAATAATGAATCAGGAATCAGGAATGATGAATCAGGAATGAGGATTGATGAATCAGGAATGAGGAATGATCAATCAGGAATCAGGAATGATGAATCAGGAATGATGAATCAGGAATGATGAATCAGGAATGATGAATCAGGAATCACATTGAACGTTTTTAAGATTAGCTCGCGGTCAGGAATCTATGAATTGGCTGGAAAGATGGAATCTCTCCGTTTGAGAATTTTACGGCACATGATGCATCAGGAATGATGAATGATGAATCAGGAATGATTAATGATGAATCAGGAATGATGAATCGGGAATGATGAATCAGGAATGATGAATCAGGAATGATGAATCAGGAATGATGAATCAGGAATGATCAATGACGTATCAGGAATCAGGAATGATGAATCAGGAAAGAGGAATGATGAATCAGGAATCAGGGATGTTGAATCAGGAATCATGAATGATGAATCAGGAATCATGAATGACGAATCAGGAATGATGAATGATGAATCAGGTATGATGAATGATGTATCAGGAATGAGGAATGATGAATCAGGAATCAGGAATGATGAATCAGGAATCAGGAATGATGAATCAGGAATGATGAATCAGAAATCAGGAATCAGGAATGATGAATCAGGAATGATGAATGATGAATCAGGAATGATGAATCAGGAATGATGAATCAGGAATCAGGAATCAGGAATGATGAATCAGGAATGATGAATGATGAATCAGGAATGATGAATCAGGAATGATGAATCAGGAATCAGGAATCAGGAATGATGAATCAGGAATCAGGAATCAGGAATGATGTTTAAGGAATGATGAATGACGAATCAGGAATGGTGAATCATGAATCAGGAATGATGAATCAGGAATCAGGAATGATGAATCAGGAATCAGGAATGATGAATCAGGAATGATGATTGATGAATCAGGAATGATGAATGATGAATCAGGAATGATGAATCAGGAATCAGGAATGATGAATGATGAGTCAGGAATCAGGATTGGTGAATCATGAATCAGGACTGATGAATCAGGAATCAGGAATGATGAATCAGGAATGATGAATCAGGAATGATGAATGATGAATCAGGAATCAGGAATGATGAATCAGGAAAGAGGAATGATGAATCAGGAATCAGGAATGGCGAATCATGAATCAGGAATGATGAATCAGGAATCAGGAATGAGGAATGATGAATCAGGAATGATGAATCAGGAATGAGGAATGATCAATCAGGAATCAGGAATGATGAATCAGGAATAATGAATCAGGAATGATGAATGATGAATCAGGAATCAGGAATGATGAATCAGGAATCAGGAATGATGAATCAGGAATCAGGAATGATGAATCAGGAATCAGGAATGATGAATCAGGAATGATGAATGATGAATCAGGAATGATGAATCAGGAATGATGAATCAGGAATCAGGAATCAGGAATGATGAATCAGGAATGATGAATGATGAATCAGGAATGATGAATCAGGAATGATGAATCAGGAATCAGGAATCAGGAATGATGAATCAGGAATCAGGAATGAGGAATGATGAATCAGGAATGATGAATCAGGAATGAGGAATGATCAATCAGGAATCAGGAATGATGAATCAGGAATAATGAATCAGGAATGATGAATGATGAATCAGGAATCAGGAATGATGAATCAGGAATCAGGAATGATGAATCAGGAATCAGGAATGATGAATCAGGAATCAGGAATGATGAATCAGGAATCAGGAATGATGAATCAGGAATGATGAATGATGAATCAGGAATGATGAATGATGTATCAGGAATCAGGAATGATGAATCAGGAGAGAGGAATGATGAATCAGGAATCAGGATTGGTTAATCATGAATCAGGAATGATCAATCAGGAATCAGGAATGATGAATTAGGAATCAGGAATGATGAATCAGGAATGATGAATGATGTATCAGGAATCAGGAATGATGAATCAGGAAAGAGGAATGATGAATCAGGAATCAGGAATGATGAATCAGGAATCAGGAATGATGAATCAGGAATCAGGAATGATGAATCAGGAATCAGGAATGATGAATCGGGAATAAGGAATGATCCATGAGGAATGATGAATGATGAATCAGGAATCAGCAATGATGAATCAGGAATCAGGAATGATGAATGATGAATCAGGAATCAGGAATGATGAATCAGGAATCAGGAATGATGAATCAGGAATCAAGAATGATGAATCAGGAATGATGAATGATGAATCAGGAATCAGGAATGATGAATCAGGAATCAGGAATGATCAATCAGGAATAATGAATCAGGAATCAGGAATGATGAATCAGGAATGAGGATTGATGAATCAGGAATGAGGAATGATCAATCAGGAATCAGGAATGATGAATCAGGAATGAGGATTGATGAATCAGGAATGAGGAATGATGAATCAGGAATCAGGAATGATGAATCAGGAATCAGGAATGATGAATCAGGAATGATGAATCAGGCATCAGGAATGATGAATCAGGAATGATGAATGATGTATCAGGAATCAGGAATGGTGAATCATGAATCAGGAATGATGAATCAGGAATGAGGAATGATTAATCAGGAATGAAGAATGATGAATCAGGAATGAGGAATAATGAATCAGGTATTATGAATCAGGAATCAGGAATCAGGAATGATGAATCAGGAATCAGGAATCAGGAATGATGAATCAGGAATGAGGAATGATCAATCAGGAATGAGGAATCAGGAATCAGGTATGATCAATCAGGAATGGGGAATGATGAATCAGGAATGAGGAATGATAAATCAGGAATCAGGAATGATGAATCAGGAATCAGGAATGATGAATCAGGAATGATAAATCAGGAATCAGGAATGATGAATCAGGAATGATGAATGATGAATCAGGAATGATGAATGATGTATCAGGAATCAGGAATGATGAATCAGGAAAGAGGAATGATGAATCAGGAATCTGGATTGGTGAATCATGAATCAGGACTGATGAATCAGGAATCAGGAATGATGAATCAGGAATCAGGAATGATGAATCAGGAAAGAGGAATGATGAATCAGGAATCAGGAATGGTGAATCATGAATCAGGAATGATTAATCAGGAATGATGAATGATGAATCAGGAATCAGGAATGATGAATCAGGAATCAGGAATGATGAATCAGGAATGATGAATCAGGAATGATGAATGATGTATCAGGAATCAGGAATGGTGAATCATGAATCAGGAATGATGAATCAGGAATGAGGAATGATTAATCAGGAATGAAGAATGATGAATCAGGAATGAGGAATAATGAATCACGAATGATGAATCAGGAATCAGGAATCAGGAATGATGAATCAGGAATCAGGAATGATGAATCAGGAATGAGGAATGATCAATCAGGAATGATGAATCAGGAATCAGGTATGATGAATCAGGAATGAGGAATGATGAATCAGGAATGAGGAATGATGAATCAGGAATCAGGAATGATGAATCAGGAATCAGGAATGATGAATCAGGAATGATAAATCAGGAATCAGGAATGATGAATCAGGAATGATGAATGATGAATCAGGAATGATGAATGATGTGTCAGGAATCAGGAATGATGAATCAGGAAAGAGGAATGATGAATCAGGAATCTGGATTGGTGAATCATGAATCAGGACTGATGAATCAGGAAAGAGGAATGATGAATCAGGAATCAGGAATGGTGAATCATGAATCAGGAATGATGAATCAGGAATGATGAATGATGAATCAGGAATCAGGAATGATGAATCAGGAATCAGGAATGATGAATCAGGAATAATGAATCAGGAATCAGGAATGATGAATCAGGAATGACGAATGATGAATCAGGAATCAGGAATGGTGAATCATGAATCAGGAATGATGAATCAGGAATGAGGAATGATTAATCAGGAATGAAGAATGATGAATCAGGAATGAGGAATGATGAATCAGGAATGATGAATGATGAATCAGGAATCAGCAATGATGAATCAGGAATCAGGAATGATGAATGATGAATCAGGAATCAGGAATGTTGAATCAGGAATCAGGAATGATGAATCAGGAATCAAGAATGATGAATCAGGAATGATGAATGATGAATCAGGAATCAGGAATGATCAATCAGGAATCAGGAATGATCAATCAGGAATAATGAATCAGGAATCAGGAATGATGAATCAGGAATGAGGATTGATGAATCAGGAATGAGGAATGATCAATCAGGAATCAGGAATGATGAATCAGGAATGATGAATCAGGAATGATGAATCAGGAATGATGAATCAGGAATCACATTGAACGTTTTTAAGATTAGCTCGCGGTCAGGAATCTATGAATTGGCTGGAAAGATGGAATCTCTCCGTTTGAGAATTTTACGGCACATGATGCATCAGGAATGATGAATGATGAATCAGGAATGATTAATGATGAATCAGGAATGATGAATCGGGAATGATGAATCAGGAATGATGAATCAGGAATGATCAATGACGTATCAGGAATCAGGAATGATGAATCAGGAAAGAGGAATGATGAATCAGGAATCAGGGATGTTGAATCAGGAATCATGAATGATGAATCAGGAATCATGAATGACGAATCAGGAATGATGAATGATGAATCAGGTATGATGAATGATGTATCAGGAATGAGGAATGATGAATCAGGAATCAGGAATGATGAATCAGGAATCAGGAATGATGAATCAGGAATGATGAATCAGAAATCAGGAATCAGGAATGATGAATCAGGAATGATGAATGATGAATCAGGAATGATGAATCAGGAATGATGAATCAGGAATCAGGAATCAGGAATGATGAATCAGGAATGATGAATGATGAATCAGGAATGATGAATCAGGAATGATGAATCAGGAATCAGGAATCAGGAATGATGAATCAGGAATCAGGAATCAGGAATGATGTTTAAGGAATGATGAATGACGAATCAGGAATGGTGAATCATGAATCAGGAATGATGAATCAGGAATCAGGAATGATGAATCAGGAATCAGGAATGATGAATCAGGAATGATGATTGATGAATCAGGAATGATGAATGATGAATCAGGAATGATGAATCAGGAATCAGGAATGATGAATGATGAGTCAGGAATCAGGATTGGTGAATCATGAATCAGGACTGATGAATCAGGAATCAGGAATGATGAATCAGGAATGATGAATCAGGAATGATGAATGATGAATCAGGAATCAGGAATGATGAATCAGGAAAGAGGAATGATGAATCAGGAATCAGGAATGGTGAATCATGAATCAGGAATGATGAATCAGGAATCAGGAATGAGGAATGATGAATCAGGAATGATGAATCAGGAATGAGGAATGATGAATCAGGAATCAGGAATGATGAATCAGGAATAATGAATCAGGAATGATGAATGATGAATCAGGAATCAGGAATGATGAATCAGGAATCAGGAATGATGAATCAGGAATCAGGAATGATGAATCAGGAATCAGGAATGATGAATCAGGAATGATGAATGATGAATCAGGAATGATGAATCAGGAATGATGAATCAGGAATCAGGAATCAGGAATGATGAATCAGGAATGATGAATGATGAATCAGGAATGATGAATCAGGAATGATGAATCAGGAATCAGGAATCAGGAATGATGAATCAGGAATCAGGAATGAGGAATGATGAATGAGGAATGATGAATCAGGAATGAGGAATGATGAATCAGGAATCAGGAATGATGAATCAGGAATAATGAATCAGGAATGATGAATGATGAATCAGGAATCAGGAATGATGAATCAGGAATCAGGAATGATGAATCAGGAATCAGGAATGATGAATCAGGAATCAGGAATGATGAATCAGGAATCAGGAATGATGAATCAGGAATGATGAATGATGAATCAGGAATGATGAATGATGTATCAGGAATCAGGAATGATGAATCAGGAGAGAGGAATGATGAATCAGGAATCAGGATTGGTTAATCATGAATCAGGAATGATCAATCAGGAATCAGGAATGATGAATCAGGAATCAGGAATGATGAATCAGGAATGATGAATGATGTATCAGGAATCAGGAATGATGAATCAGGAAAGAGGAATGATGAATCAGGAATCAGGAATGATGAATCAGGAATCAGGAATGATGAATCAGGAATCAGGAATGATGAATCAGGAATCAGGAATGATGAATCGGGAATAAGGAATGATCCATGAGGAATGATGAATGATGAATCAGGAATCAGCAATGATGAATCAGGAATCAGGAATGATGAATGATGAATCAGGAATCAGGAATGATGAATCAGGAATCAGGAATGATGAATCAGGAATCAAGAATGATGAATCAGGAATGATGAATGATGAATCAGGAATCAGGAATGATGAATCAGGAATCAGGAATGATCAATCAGGAATAATGAATCAGGAATCAGGAATGATGAATCAGGAATGAGGATTGATGAATCAGGAATGAGGAATGATCAATCAGGAATCAGGAATGATGAATCAGGAATGAGGATTGATGAATCAGGAATGAGGAATGATGAATCAGGAATCAGGAATGATGAATCAGGAATCAGGAATGATGAATCAGGAATGATGAATCAGGCATCAGGAATGATGAATCAGGAATGATGAATGATGTATCAGGAATCAGGAATGGTGAATCATGAATCAGGAATGATGAATCAGGAATGAGGAATGATTAATCAGGAATGAAGAATGATGAATCAGGAATGAGGAATAATGAATCAGGTATTATGAATCAGGAATCAGGAATCAGGAATGATGAATCAGGAATCAGGAATCAGGAATGATGAATCAGGAATGAGGAATGATCAATCAGGAATGAGGAATCAGGAATCAGGTATGATCAATCAGGAATGGGGAATGATGAATCAGGAATGAGGAATGATAAATCAGGAATCAGGAATGATGAATCAGGAATCAGGAATGATGAATCAGGAATGATAAATCAGGAATCAGGAATGATGAATCAGGAATGATGAATGATGAATCAGGAATGATGAATGATGTATCAGGAATCAGGAATGATGAATCAGGAAAGAGGAATGATGAATCAGGAATCTGGATTGGTGAATCATGAATCAGGACTGATGAATCAGGAATCAGGAATGATGAATCAGGAATCAGGAATGATGAATCAGGAAAGAGGAATGATGAATCAGGAATCAGGAATGGTGAATCATGAATCAGGAATGATTAATCAGGAATGATGAATGATGAATCAGGAATCAGGAATGATGAATCAGGAATCAGGAATGATGAATCAGGAATGATGAATCAGGAATGATGAATGATGTATCAGGAATCAGGAATGGTGAATCATGAATCAGGAA
Source organism: Actinernus sp. WN-2022 (assembly GCA_030867875.1). Lineage (NCBI taxonomy): Eukaryota > Metazoa > Cnidaria > Anthozoa > Actiniaria > Actinernidae > Actinernus > Actinernus sp. WN-2022. The sequence continues at coordinate 176,976 of JAOWCC010000527.1, read as the reverse complement.
TGATGAATCAGGAATGAGGAATGATTAATCAGGAATGAAGAATGATGAATCAGGAATGAGGAATAATGAATCACGAATGATGAATCAGGAATCAGGAATCAGGAATGATGAATCAGGAATCAGGAATGATGAATCAGGAATGAGGAATGATCAATCAGGAATGATGAATCAGGAATCAGGTATGATGAATCAGGAATGAGGAATGATGAATCAGGAATGAGGAATGATGAATCAGGAATCAGGAATGATGAATCAGGAATCAGGAATGATGAATCAGGAATGATAAATCAGGAATCAGGAATGATGAATCAGGAATGATGAATGATGAATCAGGAATGATGAATGATGTGTCAGGAATCAGGAATGATGAATCAGGAAAGAGGAATGATGAATCAGGAATCTGGATTGGTGAATCATGAATCAGGACTGATGAATCAGGAAAGAGGAATGATGAATCAGGAATCAGGAATGGTGAATCATGAATCAGGAATGATGAATCAGGAATGATGAATGATGAATCAGGAATCAGGAATGATGAATCAGGAATCAGGAATGATGAATCAGGAATAATGAATCAGGAATCAGGAATGATGAATCAGGAATGACGAATGATGAATCAGGAATCAGGAATGGTGAATCATGAATCAGGAATGATGAATCAGGAATGAGGAATGATTAATCAGGAATGAAGAATGATGAATCAGGAATGAGGAATGATGAATCAGGAATGATGAATCAGGAATCAGGAATCAGGAATGATGAATCAGGAATGATGAATGATGTATCAGGAATCAGGAATGGTGAATCATGAATCAGGAATGATGAATCAGGAATGAGGAATGATTAATCAGGAATGAAGAATGATGAATCAGGAATGAGGAATGATGAATCAGGAAAGATGAATGATGAATCAGGAATCAGGAATGATGAATCAGGAATCAGGAATGATGAATCAGGAATCAGGAATGATGAATCAGGAATTATGAATGATGAATCAGGAATGATGAATCAGGAATGATGAATCAGGAATCAGGAATCAGGAATGATGAATCAGGAATTATGAATGATGAATCAGGAATGATGAATCAGGAATCAGGAATGATGAATGATGAATCAGGGATCAGGAATGATGAATCAGGAATCAGGAATCAGGAATGATGAATCAGGAATCAGGAATCAGGAATGATGAATCAGGAATGATGAATGATGAATCAGGAATGATGAATCAGGAATGATGAATCAGGAATCAGGAATGATCAATCAGGAATCAGGAATGATGAATCAGGAATCAGGAATGATGAATCAGGAATTAGGAATGATGAATCAGGAATGATGAATCAGGAATGATGAATCAGGAATCAGGAATGATGAATGATGAATCAGGGATCAGGAATGATGAATCAGGAATCAGGATTGGTGAATCATGAATCAGGACTGATGAATCAGGAATGATGAATCAGGAATGATGAATGATGTATCAGGAATCAGGAATGATGAATCAGGAAAGAGGAATGATGAATCAGGAATCAGGAATGGTGAATCATGAATCAGGAATGATGAATCAGGAATGATGAATGATGAATCAGGAATCAGGAATGATCAATCAGGAATCAGGAATGATGAATCAGGAATAATGAATCAGGAATCAGGAATGATGAATCAGGAATGACGAATGATGAATCAGGAATGATGAATGATGAATCAGGAATGATGAATCAGGAATAATGAATCAGGAATGATTAATGATGAATCAGGAATCAGGAATCAGGAATGATGAATCAGGAATCAGGAATGATGAATCAGAAATCAGGAATGATGAATCAGGAATGATGAATGATGAATCAGGAATGATGAATCAGGAATGATGAATCAGGAATGATGAATCAGCGATCAGGAATGAGGAAAGAGGAATGATGAATCAGGAATCAGGAATGATGAATCAGGAAAGAGGAATGATGAATCAGGAATCAGGAATGGTGAATCATGAATCAGGAATGATGAATCAGGAATCAGGAATGTTGAATCAGGAATCAGGAATGATGAATCAGGAATCAGGAATGATGAATCAGGAATCAGGAATGATGAATCAGGAATGATGAATGATGAATCAGGAATGATGAATGATGTATCAGGAATCAGGAATGATGAATCAGGAAAGAGGAATGATGAATCAGGAATCTGGATTGGTGATTCATGAATCAGGACTGATGAATCAGGAATCAGGAATGATGAATGATGTATTAGGAATGATGAATGATGAATCAGGAAAGAGGAATGATGAATCAGGAATCAGGAATGATGAATCAGGAATCAAGAATGATGAATCAGGAATGACGAATGATGAATCAGGAATCAGGAATGATCAATCAGGAATCAGGAATGATGAATCAGGAATCAGGAATGATGAATCAGGAATGATGAATGATGTATTAGGAATGATGAATGATGAATCAGGAATGATGAATCAGGAATCAGGAATGATGAATCAGGAATCAAGAATGATGAATCAGGAATGATGAATGATGAATCAGGAATCAGGAATGATCAATCAGGAATCAGGAATGATCAATCAGGAATAAGGAATGATCAATCAGGAATGATGAATGATGAATCAGGAATCAGGAATGATGAATCAGGAATCAGGAATGATGAATCAGGAATAATGAATCAGGAATCAGGAATGATGAATCAGGAATGACGAATGATGAATCAGGAATCAGGAATGGTGAATCATGAATCAGGAATGATGAATCAGGAATGAGGAATGATTAATCAGGAATGAAGAATGATGAATCAGGAATGAGGAATGATGAATCAGGAATGATGAATCAGGAATCAGGAATCAGGAATGATGAATCAGGAATGATGAATGATGTATCAGGAATCAGGAATGGTGAATCATGAATCAGGAATGATGAATCAGGAATGAGGAATGATTAATCAGGAATGAAGAATGATGAATCAGGAATCAGGAATGATGAATCAGGAATGATGAATGATGAATCAGCAATCAGGAATGATGAATCAGGAATCAGGAATGGTGAATCAGGAATCAGGAATGATGAATCAGGAATTATGAATGATGAATCAGGAATGATGAATCAGGAATGATGAATCAGGAATCAGGAATCAGGAATGATGAATCAGGAATTATGAATGATGAATCAGGAATGATGAATCAGGAATCAGGAATGATGAATGATGAATCAGGAATCAGGAATGATGAATCAGGAATCAGTAATCAGGAATGATGAATCAGGAATCAGGAATCAGGAATGATGAATCAGGAATGATGAATGATGAATCAGGAATGATGAATCAGGAATGATGAATCAGGAATCAGGAATGATCAATCAGGAATCAGGAATGATGAATCAGGAATGATGAATGATGAATCAGGAATCAGCAATGATGAATCAGGAATCAGGAATGATGAATGATGAATCAGGAATCAGGAATGTTGAATCAGGAATCAGGAATGATGAATCAGGAATCAAGAATGATGAATCAGGAATGATGAATGATGAATCAAGAATCAGGAATGATCAATCAGGAATCAGGAATGATCAATCAGGAATAATGAATCAGGAATCAGGAATGATGAATCAGGAATGAGGATTGATGAATCAGGAATGAGGAATGATCAATCAGGAATCAGGAATGATGAATCAGGAATGATGAATCAGGAATGATGAATCAGGAATGATGAATCAGGAATGATGAATCAGGAATCACATTGAACGTTTTTAAGATTAGCTCGCGGTCAGGAATCTATGAATTGGCTGGAAAGATGGAATCTCTCCGTTTGAGAATTTTACGGCACATGATGCATCAGGAATGATGAATGATGAATCAGGAATGATTAATGATGAATCAGGAATGATGAATCGGGAATGATGAATCAGGAATGATGAATCAGGAATGATGAATCAGGAATGATGAATCAGGAATGATCAATGACGTATCAGGAATCAGGAATGATGAATCAGGAAAGAGGAATGATGAATCAGGAATCAGGGATGTTGAATCAGGAATCATGAATGATGAATCTGGAATCATGAATGACGAATCAGGAATGATGAATGATGAATCAGGTATGATGAATGATGTATCAGGAATGAGGAATGATGAATCAGGAATCAGGAATGATGAATCAGGAATCAGGAATGATGAATCAGGAATGATGAATCAGGAATCAGGAATCAGGAATGATGAATCAGGAATGATGAATGATGAATCAGGAATGATGAATCAGGAATGATGAATCAGGAATCAGGAATCAGGAATGATGAATCAGGAATCAGGAATCAGGAATGATGTTTAAGGAATGATGAATGACGAATCAGGAATGGTGAATCATGAATCAGGAATGATGAATCAGGAATCAGGAATGATGAATCAGGAATCAGGAATGATGAATCAGGAATGATGATTGATGAATCAGGAATGATGAATGATGAATCAGGAATGATGAATCAGGAATCAGGAATGATGAATGATGAATCAGGAATGATGAATCAGGAATCAGGAATGATGAATCAGGAATTATGAATGATGAATCAGGAATGATGAATGATGTATCAGGAATCACGAATGATGAATCAGGAAAGAGGAATGATGAATCAGGAATCTGGATTGGTTAATCATGAATCAGGACTGATGAATCAGGAATCAGGAATGATGAATCAGGAATGATGAATGATGTATCAGAAATCAGGAATGATGAATCAGGAAAGAGGAATGATGAATCAGGAATCAGGAATGGTGAATCATGAATCAGGAATGATGAATCAGGAATGATGAATGATGAATCAGGAATCAGGAATGATCAATCAGGAATCAGGAATGATGAATCAGGAATAATGAATCAGGAATCAGGAATGATGAATCAGGAATGACGAATGATGAATCAGGAATGATGAATGATGAATCAGGAATGATGAATGATGAATCAGGAATAATGAATCAGGAATGATTAATGATGAATCAGGAATCAGGAATCAGGAATGATGAATCAGGAATCAGGAATGATGAATCAGAAATCAGGAATGATGAATCAGGAATGATGAATGATGAATCAGGAATGATGAATCAGGAATGATGAATCAGGAATGATGAATCAGCGATCAGGAATGAGGAAAGAGGAATGATGAATCAGGAATCAGGAATGATGAATCAGGAAAGAGGAATGATGAATCAGGAATCAGGAATGGTGAATCATGAATCAGGAATGATGAATCAGGAATCAGGAATGTTGAATCAGGAATCAGGAATGATGAATCAGGAATCAGGAATGATGAATCAGGAATCAGGAATGATGAATCAGGAATGATGAATGATGAATCAGGAATGATGAATGATGTATCAGGAATCAGGAATGATGAATCAGGAAAGAGGAATGATGAATCAGGAATCTGGATTGGTGATTCATGAATCAGGACTGATGAATCAGGAATCAGGAATGATGAATGATGTATTAGGAATGATGAATGATGAATCAGGAAAGAGGAATGATGAATCAGGAATCAGGAATGATGAATCAGGAATCAAGAATGATGAATCAGGAATGATGAATGATGAATCAGGAATCAGGAATGATGAATCAGGAATCAGGAATGATGAATCAGGAATTATGAATGATGAATCAGGAATGATGAATGATGTATCAGGAATCACGAATGATGAATCAGGAAAGAGGAATGATGAATCAGGAATCTGGATTGGTTAATCATGAATCAGGACTGATGAATCAGGAATCAGGAATGATGAATCAGGAATGATGAATCAGGAATGATGAATGATGTATCAGGAATCAGGAATGATGAATCAGGAAAGAGGAATGATGAATCAGGAATCAGGAATGGTGAATCATGAATCAGGAATGATGAATCAGGAATGATGAATGATGAATCAGGAATCAGGAATGATCAATCAGGAATCAGGAATGATGAATCAGGAATAATGAATCAGGAATCAGGAATGATGAATCAGGAATGACGAATGATGAATCAGGAATGATGAATGATGAATCAGGAATGATGAATGATGAATCAGGAATAATGAATCAGGAATGATTAATGATGAATCAGGAATCAGGAATCAGGAATGATGAATCAGGAATCAGGAATGATGAATCAGAAATCAGGAATGATGAATCAGGAATGATGAATGATGAATCAGGAATGATGAATCAGGAATGATGAATCAGGATTGATGAATCAGCGATCAGGAATGAGGAAAGAGGAATGATGAATCAGGAATCAGGAATGATGAATCAGGAAAGAGGAATGATGAATCAGGAATCAGGAATGGTGAATCATGAATCAGGAATGATGAATCAGGAATCAGGAATGTTGAATCAGGAATCAGGAATGATGAATCAGGAATCAGGAATGATGAATCAGGAATCAGGAATGATGAATCAGGAATGATGAATGATGAATCAGGAATGATGAATGATGTATCAGGAATCAGGAATGATGAATCAGGAAAGAGGAATGATGAATCAGGAATCTGGATTGGTGATTCATGAATCAGGACTGATGAATCAGGAATCAGGAATGATGAATGATGTATTAGGAATGATGAATGATGAATCAGGAAAGAGGAATGATGAATCAGGAATCAGGAATGATGAATCAGGAATCAAGAATGATGAATCAGGAATGACGAATGATGAATCAGGAATCAGGAATGATCAATCAGGAATCAGGAATGATGAATCAGGAATCAGGAATGATGAATCAGGAATGATGAATGATGTATTAGGAATGATGAATGATGAATCAGGAAAGAGGAATGATGAATCAGGAATCAGGAATGATGAATCAGGAATCAAGAATGATGAATCAGGAATGATGAATGATGAATCAGGAATCAGGAATGATCAATCAGGAATCAGGAATGATCAATCAGGAATAAGGAATGATCAATCAGGAATGATGAATGATGAATCAGGAATCAGGAATGATGAATCAGGAATCAGGAATGATGAATCAGGAATAATGAATCAGGAATCAGGAATGATGAATCAGGAATGACGAATGATGAATCAGGAATCAGGAATGGTGAATCATGAATCAGGAATGATGAATCAGGAATGAGGAATGATTAATCAGGAATGAAGAATGATGAATCAGGAATGAGGAATGATGAATCAGGAATGATGAATCAGGAATCAGGAATCAGGAATGATGAATCAGGAATGATGAATGATGTATCAGGAATCAGGAATGGTGAATCATGAATCAGGAATGATGAATCAGGAATGAGGAATGATTAATCAGGAATGAAGAATGATGAATCAGGAATCAGGAATGATGAATCAGGAATGATGAATGATGAATCAGGAATCAGGAATGATGAATCAGGAATCAGGAATGGTGAATCAGGAATCAGGAATGATGAATCAGGAATTATGAATGATGAATCAGGAATGATGAATCAGGAATGATGAATCAGGAATCAGGAATCAGGAATGATGAATCAGGAATTATGAATGATGAATCAGGAATGATGAATCAGGAATCAGGAATGATGAATGATGAATCAGGAATCAGGAATGATGAATCAGGAATCAGTAATCAGGAATGATGAATCAGGAATCAGGAATCAGGAATGATGAATCAGGAATGATGAATGATGAATCAGGAATGATGAATCAGGAATGATGAATCAGGAATCAGGAATGATCAATCAGGAATCAGGAATGATGAATCAGGAATGATGAATGATGAATCAGGAATCAGCAATGATGAATCAGGAATCAGGAATGATGAATGATGAATCAGGAATCAGGAATGTTGAATCAGGAATCAGGAATGATGAATCAGGAATCAAGAATGATGAATCAGGAATGATGAATGATGAATCAGGAATCAGGAATGATCAATCAGGAATCAGGAATGATCAATCAGGAATAATGAATCAGGAATCAGGAATGATGAATCAGGAATGAGGATTGATGAATCAGGAATGAGGAATGATCAATCAGGAATCAGGAATGATGAATCAGGAATGATGAATCAGGAATGATGAATCAGGAATGATGAATCAGGAATCACATTGAACGTTTTTAAGATTAGCTCGCGGTCAGGAATCTATGAATTGGCTGGAAAGATGGAATCTCTCCGTTTGAGAATTTTACGGCACATGATGCATCAGGAATGATGAATGATGAATCAGGAATGATTAATGATGAATCAGGAATGATGAATCGGGAATGATGAATCAGGAATGATGAATCAGGAATGATGAATCAGGAATGATGAATCAGGAATGATCAATGACGTATCAGGAATCAGGAATGATGAATCAGGAAAGAGGAATGATGAATCAGGAATCAGGGATGTTGAATCAGGAATCATGAATGATGAATCAGGAATCATGAATGACGAATCAGGAATGATGAATGATGAATCAGGTATGATGAATGATGTATCAGGAATGAGGAATGATGAATCAGGAATCAGGAATGATGAATCAGGAATCAGGAATGATGAATCAGGAATGATGAATCAGAAATCAGGAATCAGGAATGATGAATCAGGAATGATGAATGATGAATCAGGAATGATGAATCAGGAATGATGAATCAGGAATCAGGAATCAGGAATGATGAATCAGGAATGATGAATGATGAATCAGGAATGATGAATCAGGAATGATGAATCAGGAATCAGGAATCAGGAATGATGAATCAGGAATCAGGAATCAGGAATGATGTTTAAGGAATGATGAATGACGAATCAGGAATGGTGAATCATGAATCAGGAATGATGAATCAGGAATCAGGAATGATGAATCAGGAATCAGGAATGATGAATCAGGAATGATGATTGATGAATCAGGAATGATGAATGATGAATCAGGAATGATGAATCAGGAATCAGGAATGATGAATGATGAGTCAGGAATCAGGATTGGTGAATCATGAATCAGGACTGATGAATCAGGAATCAGGAATGATGAATCAGGAATGATGAATCAGGAATGATGAATGATGAATCAGGAATCAGGAATGATGAATCAGGAAAGAGGAATGATGAATCAGGAATCAGGAATGGTGAATCATGAATCAGGAATGATGAATCAGGAATCAGGAATGAGGAATGATGAATCAGGAATGATGAATCAGGAATGAGGAATGATCAATCAGGAATCAGGAATGATGAATCAGGAATAATGAATCAGGAATGATGAATGATGAATCAGGAATCAGGAATGATGAATCAGGAATCAGGAATGATGAATCAGGAATCAGGAATGATGAATCAGGAATCAGGAATGATGAATCAGGAATGATGAATGATGAATCAGGAATGATGAATCAGGAATGATGAATCAGGAATCAGGAATCAGGAATGATGAATCAGGAATGATGAATGATGAATCAGGAATGATGAATCAGGAATGATGAATCAGGAATCAGGAATCAGGAATGATGAATCAGGAATCAGGAATGAGGAATGATGAATCAGGAATGATGAATCAGGAATGAGGAATGATCAATCAGGAATCAGGAATGATGAATCAGGAATAATGAATCAGGAATGATGAATGATGAATCAGGAATCAGGAATGATGAATCAGGAATCAGGAATGATGAATCAGGAATCAGGAATGATGAATCAGGAATCAGGAATGATGAATCAGGAATCAGGAATGATGAATCAGGAATGATGAATGATGAATCAGGAATGATGAATGATGTATCAGGAATCAGGAATGATGAATCAGGAGAGAGGAATGATGAATCAGGAATCAGGATTGGTTAATCATGAATCAGGAATGATCAATCAGGAATCAGGAATGATGAATCAGGAATCAGGAATGATGAATCAGGAATGATGAATGATGTATCAGGAATCAGGAATGATGAATCAGGAAAGAGGAATGATGAATCAGGAATCAGGAATGATGAATCAGGAATCAGGAATGATGAATCAGGAATCAGGAATGATGAATCAGGAATCAGGAATGATGAATCGGGAATAAGGAATGATCCATGAGGAATGATGAATGATGAATCAGGAATCAGCAATGATGAATCAGGAATCAGGAATGATGAATGATGAATCAGGAATCAGGAATGATGAATCAGGAATCAGGAATGATGAATCAGGAATCAAGAATGATGAATCAGGAATGATGAATGATGAATCAGGAATGATTAATGATGAATCAGGAATGATGAATCGGGAATGATGAATCAGGAATGATGAATGATGAATCAGGAATGATTAATGATGAATCAGGAATGATGAATCGGGAATGATGAATCAGGAATGATGAATCAGGAATGATGAATCAGGAATGATGAATCAGGAATGATCAATGACGTATCAGGAATCAGGAATGATGAATCAGGAAAGAGGAATGATGAATCAGGAATCAGGGATGTTGAATCAGGAATCATGAATGATGAATCAGGAATCATGAATGACGAATCAGGAATGATGAATGATGAATCAGGTATGATGAATGATGTATCAGGAATGAGGAATGATGAATCAGGAATCAGGAATGATGAATCAGGAATCAGGAATGATGAATCAGGAATGATGAATCAGGAATCAGGAATCAGGAATGATGAATCAGGAATGATGAATGATGAATCAGGAATGATGAATCAGGAATGATGAATCAGGAATCAGGAATCAGGAATGATGAATCAGGAATGATGAATGATGAATCAGGAATGATGAATCAGGAATGATGAATGATGAATCAGGAATCAGGAATGATGAATCAGGAATCAGGAATGATGAATCAGGAATCAGGAATGATGAATCAGGAATTATGAATGATGAATCAGGAATGATGAATGATGTATCAGGAATCACGAATGATGAATCAGGAAAGAGGAATGATGAATCAGGAATCTGGATTGGTTAATCATGAATCAGGACTGATGAATCAGGAATCAGGAATGATGAATCAGGAATGATGAATCAGGAATGATGAATGATGTATCAGGAATCAGGAATGATGAATCAGGAAAGAGGAATGATGAATCAGGAATCAGGAATGGTGAATCATGAATCAGGAATGATGAATCAGGAATGATGAATGATGAATCAGGAATCAGGAATGATCAATCAGGAATCAGGAATGATGAATCAGGAATAATGAATCAGGAATCAGGAATGATGAATCAGGAATGACGAATGATGAATCAGGAATGATGAATGATGAATCAGGAATGATGAATGATGAATCAGGAATAATGAATCAGGAATGATTAATGATGAATCAGGAATCAGGAATCAGGAATGATGAATCAGGAATCAGGAATGATGAATCAGAAATCAGGAATGATGAATCAGGAATGATGAATGATGAATCAGGAATGATGAATCAGGAATGATGAATCAGGAATGATGAATCAGCGATCAGGAATGAGGAAAGAGGAATGATGAATCAGGAATCAGGAATGATGAATCAGGAAAGAGGAATGATGAATCAGGAATCAGGAATGGTGAATCATGAATCAGGAATGATGAATCAGGAATCAGGAATGTTGAATCAGGAATCAGGAATGATGAATCAGGAATCAGGAATGATGAATCAGGAATCAGGAATGATGAATCAGGAATGATGAATGATGAATCAGGAATGATGAATGATGTATCAGGAATCAGGAATGATGAATCAGGAAAGAGGAATGATGAATCAGGAATCTGGATTGGTGATTCATGAATCAGGACTGATGAATCAGGAATCAGGAATGATGAATGATGTATTAGGAATGATGAATGATGAATCAGGAAAGAGGAATGATGAATCAGGAATCAGGAATGATGAATCAGGAATCAAGAATGATGAATCAGGAATGATGAATGATGAATCAGGAATCAGGAATGATGAATCAGGAATCAGGAATGATGAATCAGGAATTATGAATGATGAATCAGGAATGATGAATGATGTATCAGGAATCACGAATGATGAATCAGGAAAGAGGAATGATGAATCAGGAATCTGGATTGGTTAATCATGAATCAGGACTGATGAATCAGGAATCAGGAATGATGAATCAGGAATGATGAATCAGGAATGATGAATCAGGAATGATGAATGATGTATCAGGAATCAGGAATGATGAATCAGGAAAGAGGAATGATGAATCAGGAATCAGGAATGGTGAATCATGAATCAGGAATGATGAATCAGGAATGATGAATGATGAATCAGGAATCAGGAATGATCAATCAGGAATCAGGAATGATGAATCAGGAATAATGAATCAGGAATCAGGAATGATGAATCAGGAATGACGAATGATGAATCAGGAATGATGAATGATGAATCAGGAATGATGAATGATGAATCAGGAATAATGAATCAGGAATGATTAATGATGAATCAGGAATCAGGAATCAGGAATGATGAATCAGGAATCAGGAATGATGAATCAGAAATCAGGAATGATGAATCAGGAATGATGAATGATGAATCAGGAATGATGAATCAGGAATGATGAATCAGGAATGATGAATCAGCGATCAGGAATGAGGAAAGAGGAATGATGAATCAGGAATCAGGAATGATGAATCAGGAAAGAGGAATGATGAATCAGGAATCAGGAATGGTGAATCATGAATCAGGAATGATGAATCAGGAATCAGGAATGTTGAATCAGGAATCAGGAATGATGAATCAGGAATCAGGAATGATGAATCAGGAATCAGGAATGATGAATCAGGAATGATGAATGATGAATCAGGAATGATGAATGATGTATCAGGAATCAGGAATGATGAATCAGGAAAGAGGAATGATGAATCAGGAATCTGGATTGGTGATTCATGAATCAGGACTGATGAATCAGGAATCAGGAATGATGAATGATGTATTAGGAATGATGAATGATGAATCAGGAAAGAGGAATGATGAATCAGGAATCAGGAATGATGAATCAGGAATCAAGAATGATGAATCAGGAATGACGAATGATGAATCAGGAATCAGGAATGATCAATCAGGAATCAGGAATGATGAATCAGGAATCAGGAATGATGAATCAGGAATGATGAATGATGTATTAGGAATGATGAATGATGAATCAGGAAAGAGGAATGATGAATCAGGAATCAGGAATGATGAATCAGGAATCAAGAATGATGAATCAGGAATGATGAATGATGAATCAGGAATCAGGAATGATCAATCAGGAATCAGGAATGATCAATCAGGAATAAGGAATGATCAATCAGGAATGATGAATGATGAATCAGGAATCAGGAATGATGAATCAGGAATCAGGAATGATGAATCAGGAATAATGAATCAGGAATCAGGAATGATGAATCAGGAATGACGAATGATGAATCAGGAATCAGGAATGGTGAATCATGAATCAGGAATGATGAATCAGGAATGAGGAATGATTAATCAGGAATGAAGAATGATGAATCAGGAATGAGGAATGATGAATCAGGAATGATGAATCAGGAATCAGGAATCAGGAATGATGAATCAGGAATGATGAATGATGTATCAGGAATCAGGAATGGTGAATCATGAATCAGGAATGATGAATCAGGAATGAGGAATGATTAATCAGGAATGAAGAATGATGAATCAGGAATCAGGAATGATGAATCAGGAATGATGAATGATGAATCAGGAATCAGGAATGATGAATCAGGAATCAGGAATGGTGAATCAGGAATCAGGAATGATGAATCAGGAATTATGAATGATGAATCAGGAATGATGAATCAGGAATGATGAATCAGGAATCAGGAATCAGGAATGATGAATCAGGAATTATGAATGATGAATCAGGAATGATGAATCAGGAATCAGGAATGATGAATGATGAATCAGGAATCAGGAATGATGAATCAGGAATCAGTAATCAGGAATGATGAATCAGGAATCAGGAATCAGGAATGATGAATCAGGAATGATGAATGATGAATCAGGAATGATGAATCAGGAATGATGAATCAGGAATCAGGAATGATCAATCAGGAATCAGGAATGATGAATCAGGAATGATGAATGATGAATCAGGAATCAGCAATGATGAATCAGGAATCAGGAATGATGAATGATGAATCAGGAATCAGGAATGTTGAATCAGGAATCAGGAATGATGAATCAGGAATCAAGAATGATGAATCAGGAATGATGAATGATGAATCAGGAATCAGGAATGATCAATCAGGAATCAGGAATGATCAATCAGGAATAATGAATCAGGAATCAGGAATGATGAATCAGGAATGAGGATTGATGAATCAGGAATGAGGAATGATCAATCAGGAATCAGGAATGATGAATCAGGAATGATGAATCAGGAATGATGAATCAGGAATGATGAATCAGGAATCACATTGAACGTTTTTAAGATTAGCTCGCGGTCAGGAATCTATGAATTGGCTGGAAAGATGGAATCTCTCCGTTTGAGAATTTTACGGCACATGATGCATCAGGAATGATGAATGATGAATCAGGAATGATTAATGATGAATCAGGAATGATGAATCGGGAATGATGAATCAGGAATGATGAATCAGGAATCAGGAATGATCAATCAGGAATGATGAATCAGGAATCAGGAATCAGGAATGATGAATCAGGAATTATGAATGATGAATCACGAATGATGAATCAGGAAAGAGGAATGATGAATCAGGAATCTGGATTGGTTAATCATGAATCAGGACTGATGAATCAGGAATCAGGAATGATGAATCAGGAATGATGAATCAGGAATGATGAATGATGTATCAGGAATCAGGAATGATGAATCAGGAAAGAGGAATGATGAATCAGGAATCAGGAATGGTGAATCATGAATCAGGAATGATGAATCAGGAATGATGAATGATGAATCAGGAATCAGGAATGATCAATCAGGAATCAGGAATGATGAATCAGGAATAATGAATCAGGAATCAGGAATGATGAATCAGGAATGACGAATGATGAATCAGGAATGATGAATGATGAATCAGGAATGATGAATGATGAATCAGGAATAATGAATCAGGAATGATTAATGATGAATCAGGAATCAGGAATCAGGAATGATGAATCAGGAATCAGGAATGATGAATCAGAAATCAGGAATGATGAATCAGGAATGATGAATGATGAATCAGGAATGATGAATCAGGAATGATGAATCAGGAATGATGAATCAGCGATCAGGAATGAGGAAAGAGGAATGATGAATCAGGAATCAGGAATGATGAATCAGGAAAGAGGAATGATGAATCAGGAATCAGGAATGGTGAATCATGAATCAGGAATGATGAATCAGGAATCAGGAATGTTGAATCAGGAATCAGGAATGATGAATCAGGAATCAGGAATGATGAATCAGGAATCAGGAATGATGAATCAGGAATGATGAATGATGAATCAGGAATGATGAATGATGTATCAGGAATCAGGAATGATGAATCAGGAAAGAGGAATGATGAATCAGGAATCTGGATTGGTGATTCATGAATCAGGACTGATGAATCAGGAATCAGGAATGATGAATGATGTATTAGGAATGATGAATGATGAATCAGGAAAGAGGAATGATGAATCAGGAATCAGGAATGATGAATCAGGAATCAAGAATGATGAATCAGGAATGACGAATGATGAATCAGGAATCAGGAATGATCAATCAGGAATCAGGAATGATGAATCAGGAATCAGGAATGATGAATCAGGAATGATGAATGATGTATTAGGAATGATGAATGATGAATCAGGAAAGAGGAATGATGAATCAGGAATCAGGAATGATGAATCAGGAATCAAGAATGATGAATCAGGAATGATGAATGATGAATCAGGAATCAGGAATGATCAATCAGGAATCAGGAATGATCAATCAGGAATAAGGAATGATCAATCAGGAATGATGAATGATGAATCAGGAATCAGGAATGATGAATCAGGAATCAGGAATGATGAATCAGGAATAATGAATCAGGAATCAGGAATGATGAATCAGGAATGACGAATGATGAATCAGGAATCAGGAATGGTGAATCATGAATCAGGAATGATGAATCAGGAATGAGGAATGATTAATCAGGAATGAAGAATGATGAATCAGGAATGAGGAATGATGAATCAGGAATGATGAATCAGGAATCAGGAATCAGGAATGATGAATCAGGAATGATGAATGATGTATCAGGAATCAGGAATGGTGAATCATGAATCAGGAATGATGAATCAGGAATGAGGAATGATTAATCAGGAATGAAGAATGATGAATCAGGAATCAGGAATGATGAATCAGGAATGATGAATGATGAATCAGGAATCAGGAATGATGAATCAGGAATCAGGAATGGTGAATCAGGAATCAGGAATGATGAATCAGGAATTATGAATGATGAATCAGGAATGATGAATCAGGAATGATGAATCAGGAATCAGGAATCAGGAATGATGAATCAGGAATTATGAATGATGAATCAGGAATGATGAATCAGGAATCAGGAATGATGAATGATGAATCAGGAATCAGGAATGATGAATCAGGAATCAGTAATCAGGAATGATGAATCAGGAATCAGGAATCAGGAATGATGAATCAGGAATGATGAATGATGAATCAGGAATGATGAATCAGGAATGATGAATCAGGAATCAGGAATGATCAATCAGGAATCAGGAATGATGAATCAGGAATGATGAATGATGAATCAGGAATCAGCAATGATGAATCAGGAATCAGGAATGATGAATGATGAATCAGGAATCAGGAATGTTGAATCAGGAATCAGGAATGATGAATCAGGAATCAAGAATGATGAATCAGGAATGATGAATGATGAATCAGGAATCAGGAATGATCAATCAGGAATCAGGAATGATCAATCAGGAATAATGAATCAGGAATCAGGAATGATGAATCAGGAATGAGGATTGATGAATCAGGAATGAGGAATGATCAATCAGGAATCAGGAATGATGAATCAGGAATGATGAATCAGGAATGATGAATCAGGAATGATGAATCAGGAATCACATTGAACGTTTTTAAGATTAGCTCGCGGTCAGGAATCTATGAATTGGCTGGAAAGATGGAATCTCTCCGTTTGAGAATTTTACGGCACATGATGCATCAGGAATGATGAATGATGAATCAGGAATGATTAATGATGAATCAGGAATGATGAATCGGGAATGATGAATCAGGAATGATGAATCAGGAATGATGAATCAGGAATGATGAATCAGGAATGATCAATGACGTATCAGGAATCAGGAATGATGAATCAGGAAAGAGGAATGATGAATCAGGAATCAGGGATGTTGAATCAGGAATCATGAATGATGAATCAGGAATCATGAATGACGAATCAGAAATGATGAATGATGAATCAGGTATGATGAATGATGTATCAGGAATGAGGAATGATGAATCAGGAATCAGGAATGATGAATCAGGAATCAGGAATGATGAATCAGGAATGATGAATCAGAAATCAGGAATCAGGAATGATGAATCAGGAATGATGAATGATGAATCAGGAATGATGAATCAGGAATGATGAATCAGGAATCAGGAATCAGGAATGATGAATCAGGAATGATGAATGATGAATCAGGAATGATGAATCAGGAATGATGAATCAGGAATCAGGAATCAGGAATGATGAATCAGGAATCAGGAATCAGGAATGATGTTTAAGGAATGATGAATGACGAATCAGGAATGGTGAATCATGAATCAGGAATGATGAATCAGGAATCAGGAATGGTGAATCATGAATCAGGAATCAGGATTGGTGAATCATGAATCAGGACTGATGAATCAGGAATCAGGAATGATGAATCAGGAATGATGAATCAGGAATGATGAATGATGAATCAGGAATCAGGAATGATGAATCAGGAAAGAGGAATGATGAATCAGGAATCAGGAATGGTGAATCATGAATCAGGAATGATGAATCAGGAATCAGGAATGAGGAATGATGAATCAGGAATGATGAATCAGGAATGAGGAATGATCAATCAGGAATCAGGAATGATGAATCAGGAATAATGAATCAGGAATGATGAATGATGAATCAGGAATCAGGAATGATGAATCAGGAATCAGGAATGATGAATCAGGAATCAGGAATGATGAATCAGGAATCAGGAATGATGAATCAGGAATGATGAATGATGAATCAGGAATGATGAATCAGGAATGATGAATCAGGAATCAGGAATCAGGAATGATGAATCAGGAATGATGAATGATGAATCAGGAATGATGAATCAGGAATGATGAATCAGGAATCAGGAATCAGGAATGATGAATCAGGAATCAGGAATGAGGAATGATGAATCAGGAATGATGAATCAGGAATGAGGAATGATCAATCAGGAATCAGGAATGATGAATCAGGAATAATGAATCAGGAATGATGAATGATGAATCAGGAATCAGGAATGATGAATCAGGAATCAGGAATGATGAATCAGGAATCAGGAATGATGAATCAGGAATCAGGAATGATGAATCAGGAATCAGGAATGATGAATCAGGAATGATGAATGATGAATCAGGAATGATGAATGATGTATCAGGAATCAGGAATGATGAATCAGGAGAGAGGAATGATGAATCAGGAATCAGGATTGGTTAATCATGAATCAGGAATGATCAATCAGGAATCAGGAATGATGAATTAGGAATCAGGAATGATGAATCAGGAATGATGAATGATGTATCAGGAATCAGGAATGATGAATCAGGAAAGAGGAATGATGAATCAGGAATCAGGAATGATGAATCAGGAATCAGGAATGATGAATCAGGAATCAGGAATGATGAATCAGGAATCAGGAATGATGAATCGGGAATAAGGAATGATCCATGAGGAATGATGAATGATGAATCAGGAATCAGCAATGATGAATCAGGAATCAGGAATGATGAATGATGAATCAGGAATCAGGAATGATGAATCAGGAATCAGGAATGATGAATCAGGAATCAAGAATGATGAATCAGGAATGATGAATGATGAATCAGGAATCAGGAATGATGAATCAGGAATCAGGAATGATCAATCAGGAATAATGAATCAGGAATCAGGAATGATGAATCAGGAATGAGGATTGATGAATCAGGAATGAGGAATGATCAATCAGGAATCAGGAATGATGAATCAGGAATGAGGATTGATGAATCAGGAATGAGGAATGATGAATCAGGAATCAGGAATGATGAATCAGGAATCAGGAATGATGAATCAGGAATGATGAATCAGGCATCAGGAATGATGAATCAGGAATGATGAATGATGTATCAGGAATCAGGAATGGTGAATCATGAATCAGGAATGATGAATCAGGAATGAGGAATGATTAATCAGGAATGAAGAATGATGAATCAGGAATGAGGAATAATGAATCAGGTATTATGAATCAGGAATCAGGAATCAGGAATGATGAATCAGGAATCAGGAATCAGGAATGATGAATCAGGAATGAGGAATGATCAATCAGGAATGAGGAATCAGGAATCAGGTATGATCAATCAGGAATGGGGAATGATGAATCAGGAATGAGGAATGATAAATCAGGAATCAGGAATGATGAATCAGGAATCAGGAATGATGAATCAGGAATGATAAATCAGGAATCAGGAATGATGAATCAGGAATGATGAATGATGAATCAGGAATGATGAATGATGTATCAGGAATCAGGAATGATGAATCAGGAAAGAGGAATGATGAATCAGGAATCTGGATTGGTGAATCATGAATCAGGACTGATGAATCAGGAATCAGGAATGATGAATCAGGAATCAGGAATGATGAATCAGGAAAGAGGAATGATGAATCAGGAATCAGGAATGGTGAATCATGAATCAGGAATGATTAATCAGGAATGATGAATGATGAATCAGGAATCAGGAATGATGAATCAGGAATCAGGAATGATGAATCAGGAATGATGAATCAGGAATGATGAATGATGTATCAGGAATCAGGAATGGTGAATCATGAATCAGGAATGATGAATCAGGAATGAGGAATGATTAATCAGGAATGAAGAATGATGAATCAGGAATGAGGAATAATGAATCACGAATGATGAATCAGGAATCAGGAATCAGGAATGATGAATCAGGAATCAGGAATGATGAATCAGGAATGAGGAATGATCAATCAGGAATGATGAATCAGGAATCAGGTATGATGAATCAGGAATGAGGAATGATGAATCAGGAATGAGGAATGATGAATCAGGAATCAGGAATGATGAATCAGGAATCAGGAATGATGAATCAGGAATGATAAATCAGGAATCAGGAATGATGAATCAGGAATGATGAATGATGAATCAGGAATGATGAATGATGTGTCAGGAATCAGGAATGATGAATCAGGAAAGAGGAATGATGAATCAGGAATCTGGATTGGTGAATCATGAATCAGGACTGATGAATCAGGAAAGAGGAATGATGAATCAGGAATCAGGAATGGTGAATCATGAATCAGGAATGATGAATCAGGAATGATGAATGATGAATCAGGAATCAGGAATGATGAATCAGGAATCAGGAATGATGAATCAGGAATAATGAATCAGGAATCAGGAATGATGAATCAGGAATGACGAATGATGAATCAGGAATCAGGAATGGTGAATCATGAATCAGGAATGATGAATCAGGAATGAGGAATGATTAATCAGGAATGAAGAATGATGAATCAGGAATGAGGAATGATGAATCAGGAATGATGAATGATGAATCAGGAATCAGCAATGATGAATCAGGAATCAGGAATGATGAATGATGAATCAGGAATCAGGAATGTTGAATCAGGAATCAGGAATGATGAATCAGGAATCAAGAATGATGAATCAGGAATGATGAATGATGAATCAGGAATCAGGAATGATCAATCAGGAATCAGGAATGATCAATCAGGAATAATGAATCAGGAATCAGGAATGATGAATCAGGAATGAGGATTGATGAATCAGGAATGAGGAATGATCAATCAGGAATCAGGAATGATGAATCAGGAATGATGAATCAGGAATGATGAATCAGGAATGATGAATCAGGAATCACATTGAACGTTTTTAAGATTAGCTCGCGGTCAGGAATCTATGAATTGGCTGGAAAGATGGAATCTCTCCGTTTGAGAATTTTACGGCACATGATGCATCAGGAATGATGAATGATGAATCAGGAATGATTAATGATGAATCAGGAATGATGAATCGGGAATTGATGAATCAGGAATGATGAATAGGAATGATCAATGACGTATCAGGAATCAGGAATGATGAATCAGGAAAGAGGAATGATGAATCAGGAATCAGGGATGTTGAATCAGGAATCATGAATGATGAATCAGGAATCATGAATGACGAATCAGGAATGATGAATGATGAATCAGGTATGATGAATGATGTATCAGGAATGAGGAATGATGAATCAGGAATCAGGAATGATGAATCAGGAATCAGGAATGATGAATCAGGAATGATGAATCAGAAATCAGGAATCAGGAATGATGAATCAGGAATGATGAATGATGAATCAGGAATGATGAATCAGGAATGATGAATCAGGAATCAGGAATCAGGAATGATGAATCAGGAATGATGAATGATGAATCAGGAATGATGAATCAGGAATGATGAATCAGGAATCAGGAATCAGGAATGATGAATCAGGAATCAGGAATCAGGAATGATGTTTAAGGAATGATGAATGACGAATCAGGAATGGTGAATCATGAATCAGGAATGATGAATCAGGAATCAGGAATGATGAATCAGGAATCAGGAATGATGAATCAGGAATGATGATTGATGAATCAGGAATGATGAATGATGAATCAGGAATGATGAATCAGGAATCAGGAATGATGAATGATGAGTCAGGAATCAGGATTGGTGAATCATGAATCAGGACTGATGAATCAGGAATCAGGAATGATGAATCAGGAATGATGAATCAGGAATGATGAATGATGAATCAGGAATCAGGAATGATGAATCAGGAAAGAGGAATGATGAATCAGGAATCAGGAATGGTGAATCATGAATCAGGAATGATGAATCAGGAATCAGGAATGAGGAATGATGAATCAGGAATGATGAATCAGGAATGAGGAATGATGAATCAGGAATCAGGAATGATGAATCAGGAATAATGAATCAGGAATGATGAATGATGAATCAGGAATCAGGAATGATGAATCAGGAATCAGGAATGATGAATCAGGAATCAGGAATGATGAATCAGGAATCAGGAATGATGAATCAGGAATGATGAATGATGAATCAGGAATGATGAATCAGGAATGATGAATCAGGAATCAGGAATCAGGAATGATGAATCAGGAATGATGAATGATGAATCAGGAATGATGAATCAGGAATGATGAATCAGGAATCAGGAATCAGGAATGATGAATCAGGAATCAGGAATGAGGAATGATGAATGAGGAATGATGAATCAGGAATGAGGAATGATGAATCAGGAATCAGGAATGATGAATCAGGAATAATGAATCAGGAATGATGAATGATGAATCAGGAATCAGGAATGATGAATCAGGAATCAGGAATGATGAATCAGGAATCAGGAATGATGAATCAGGAATCAGGAATGATGAATCAGGAATCAGGAATGATGAATCAGGAATGATGAATGATGAATCAGGAATGATGAATGATGTATCAGGAATCAGGAATGATGAATCAGGAGAGAGGAATGATGAATCAGGAATCAGGATTGGTTAATCATGAATCAGGAATGATCAATCAGGAATCAGGAATGATGAATCAGGAATCAGGAATGATGAATCAGGAATGATGAATGATGTATCAGGAATCAGGAATGATGAATCAGGAAAGAGGAATGATGAATCAGGAATCAGGAATGATGAATCAGGAATCAGGAATGATGAATCAGGAATCAGGAATGATGAATCAGGAATCAGGAATGATGAATCGGGAATAAGGAATGATCCATGAGGAATGATGAATGATGAATCAGGAATCAGCAATGATGAATCAGGAATCAGGAATGATGAATGATGAATCAGGAATCAGGAATGATGAATCAGGAATCAGGAATGATGAATCAGGAATCAAGAATGATGAATCAGGAATGATGAATGATGAATCAGGAATCAGGAATGATGAATCAGGAATCAGGAATGATCAATCAGGAATAATGAATCAGGAATCAGGAATGATGAATCAGGAATGAGGATTGATGAATCAGGAATGAGGAATGATCAATCAGGAATCAGGAATGATGAATCAGGAATGAGGATTGATGAATCAGGAATGAGGAATGATGAATCAGGAATCAGGAATGATGAATCAGGAATCAGGAATGATGAATCAGGAATGATGAATCAGGCATCAGGAATGATGAATCAGGAATGATGAATGATGTATCAGGAATCAGGAATGGTGAATCATGAATCAGGAATGATGAATCAGGAATGAGGAATGATTAATCAGGAATGAAGAATGATGAATCAGGAATGAGGAATAATGAATCAGGTATTATGAATCAGGAATCAGGAATCAGGAATGATGAATCAGGAATCAGGAATCAGGAATGATGAATCAGGAATGAGGAATGATCAATCAGGAATGAGGAATCAGGAATCAGGTATGATCAATCAGGAATGGGGAATGATGAATCAGGAATGAGGAATGATAAATCAGGAATCAGGAATGATGAATCAGGAATCAGGAATGATGAATCAGGAATGATAAATCAGGAATCAGGAATGATGAATCAGGAATGATGAATGATGAATCAGGAATGATGAATGATGTATCAGGAATCAGGAATGATGAATCAGGAAAGAGGAATGATGAATCAGGAATCTGGATTGGTGAATCATGAATCAGGACTGATGAATCAGGAATCAGGAATGATGAATCAGGAATCAGGAATGATGAATCAGGAAAGAGGAATGATGAATCAGGAATCAGGAATGGTGAATCATGAATCAGGAATGATTAATCAGGAATGATGAATGATGAATCAGGAATCAGGAATGATGAATCAGGAATCAGGAATGATGAATCAGGAATGATGAATCAGGAATGATGAATGATGTATCAGGAATCAGGAATGGTGAATCATGAATCAGGAATGATGAATCAGGAATGAGGAATGATTAATCAGGAATGAAGAATGATGAATCAGGAATGAGGAATAATGAATCACGAATGATGAATCAGGAATCAGGAATCAGGAATGATGAATCAGGAATCAGGAATGATGAATCAGGAATGAGGAATGATCAATCAGGAATGATGAATCAGGAATCAGGTATGATGAATCAGGAATGAGGAATGATGAATCAGGAATGAGGAATGATGAATCAGGAATCAGGAATGATGAATCAGGAATCAGGAATGATGAATCAGGAATGATAAATCAGGAATCAGGAATGATGAATCAGGAATGATGAATGATGAATCA
The DNA here is from genome assembly GCA_030867875.1 of Actinernus sp. WN-2022. NCBI lineage: Eukaryota > Metazoa > Cnidaria > Anthozoa > Actiniaria > Actinernidae > Actinernus > Actinernus sp. WN-2022. The sequence goes on along the minus strand of JAOWCC010000527.1, from coordinate 152,519 downwards.
GGAATGATGAATGATGTGTCAGGAATCAGGAATGATGAATCAGGAAAGAGGAATGATGAATCAGGAATCTGGATTGGTGAATCATGAATCAGGACTGATGAATCAGGAAAGAGGAATGATGAATCAGGAATCAGGAATGGTGAATCATGAATCAGGAATGATGAATCAGGAATGATGAATGATGAATCAGGAATCAGGAATGATGAATCAGGAATCAGGAATGATGAATCAGGAATAATGAATCAGGAATCAGGAATGATGAATCAGGAATGACGAATGATGAATCAGGAATCAGGAATGGTGAATCATGAATCAGGAATGATGAATCAGGAATGAGGAATGATTAATCAGGAATGAAGAATGATGAATCAGGAATGAGGAATGATGAATCAGGAATGATGAATCAGGAATCAGGAATCAGGAATCAGGAATGATGAATCAGGAATGATGAATGATGTATCAGGAATCAGGAATGGTGAATCATGAATCAGGAATGATGAATCAGGAATGAGGAATGATTAATCAGGAATGAAGAATGATGAATCAGGAATGAGGAATGATGAATCAGGAAAGATGAATGATGAATCAGGAATCAGGAATGATGAATCAGGAATCAGGAATGATGAATCAGGAATCAGGAATGATGAATCAGGAATTATGAATGATGAATCAGGAATGATGAATCAGGAATGATGAATCAGGAATCAGGAATCAGGAATGATGAATCAGGAATTATGAATGATGAATCAGGAATGATGAATCAGGAATCAGGAATGATGAATGATGAATCAGGGATCAGGAATGATGAATCAGGAATCAGGAATCAGGAATGATGAATCAGGAATCAGGAATCAGGAATGATGAATCAGGAATGATGAATGATGAATCAGGAATGATGAATCAGGAATGATGAATCAGGAATCAGGAATGATCAATCAGGAATCAGGAATGATGAATCAGGAATCAGGAATGATGAATCAGGAATTAGGAATGATGAATCAGGAATGATGAATCAGGAATGATGAATCAGGAATCAGGAATGATGAATGATGAATCAGGGATCAGGAATGATGAATCAGGAATCAGGATTGGTGAATCATGAATCAGGACTGATGAATCAGGAATGATGAATCAGGAATGATGAATGATGTATCAGGAATCAGGAATGATGAATCAGGAAAGAGGAATGATGAATCAGGAATCAGGAATGGTGAATCATGAATCAGGAATGATGAATCAGGAATGATGAATGATGAATCAGGAATCAGGAATGATCAATCAGGAATCAGGAATGATGAATCAGGAATAATGAATCAGGAATCAGGAATGATGAATCAGGAATGACGAATGATGAATCAGGAATGATGAATGATGAATCAGGAATGATGAATCAGGAATAATGAATCAGGAATGATTAATGATGAATCAGGAATCAGGAATCAGGAATGATGAATCAGGAATCAGGAATGATGAATCAGAAATCAGGAATGATGAATCAGGAATGATGAATGATGAATCAGGAATGATGAATCAGGAATGATGAATCAGGAATGATGAATCAGCGATCAGGAATGAGGAAAGAGGAATGATGAATCAGGAATCAGGAATGATGAATCAGGAAAGAGGAATGATGAATCAGGAATCAGGAATGGTGAATCATGAATCAGGAATGATGAATCAGGAATCAGGAATGTTGAATCAGGAATCAGGAATGATGAATCAGGAATCAGGAATGATGAATCAGGAATCAGGAATGATGAATCAGGAATGATGAATGATGAATCAGGAATGATGAATGATGTATCAGGAATCAGGAATGATGAATCAGGAAAGAGGAATGATGAATCAGGAATCTGGATTGGTGATTCATGAATCAGGACTGATGAATCAGGAATCAGGAATGATGAATGATGTATTAGGAATGATGAATGATGAATCAGGAAAGAGGAATGATGAATCAGGAATCAGGAATGATGAATCAGGAATCAAGAATGATGAATCAGGAATGACGAATGATGAATCAGGAATCAGGAATGATCAATCAGGAATCAGGAATGATGAATCAGGAATCAGGAATGATGAATCAGGAATGATGAATGATGTATTAGGAATGATGAATGATGAATCAGGAATGATGAATCAGGAATCAGGAATGATGAATCAGGAATCAAGAATGATGAATCAGGAATGATGAATGATGAATCAGGAATCAGGAATGATCAATCAGGAATCAGGAATGATCAATCAGGAATAAGGAATGATCAATCAGGAATGATGAATGATGAATCAGGAATCAGGAATGATGAATCAGGAATCAGGAATGATGAATCAGGAATAATGAATCAGGAATCAGGAATGATGAATCAGGAATGACGAATGATGAATCAGGAATCAGGAATGGTGAATCATGAATCAGGAATGATGAATCAGGAATGAGGAATGATTAATCAGGAATGAAGAATGATGAATCAGGAATGAGGAATGATGAATCAGGAATGATGAATCAGGAATCAGGAATCAGGAATGATGAATCAGGAATGATGAATGATGTATCAGGAATCAGGAATGGTGAATCATGAATCAGGAATGATGAATCAGGAATGAGGAATGATTAATCAGGAATGAAGAATGATGAATCAGGAATCAGGAATGATGAATCAGGAATGATGAATGATGAATCAGCAATCAGGAATGATGAATCAGGAATCAGGAATGGTGAATCAGGAATCAGGAATGATGAATCAGGAATTATGAATGATGAATCAGGAATGATGAATCAGGAATGATGAATCAGGAATCAGGAATCAGGAATGATGAATCAGGAATTATGAATGATGAATCAGGAATGATGAATCAGGAATCAGGAATGATGAATGATGAATCAGGAATCAGGAATGATGAATCAGGAATCAGTAATCAGGAATGATGAATCAGGAATCAGGAATGGTGAATCAGGAATCAGGAATGATGAATCAGGAATTATGAATGATGAATCAGGAATGATGAATCAGGAATCAGGAATCAGGAATGATGAATCAGGAATGATGAATGATGAATCAGGAATGATGAATCAGGAATGATGAATCAGGAATCAGGAATGATCAATCAGGAATCAGGAATGATGAATCAGGAATGATGAATGATGAATCAGGAATCAGCAATGATGAATCAGGAATCAGGAATGATGAATGATGAATCAGGAATCAGGAATGTTGAATCAGGAATCAGGAATGATGAATCAGGAATCAAGAATGATGAATCAGGAATGATGAATGATGAATCAGGAATCAGGAATGATCAATCAGGAATCAGGAATGATCAATCAGGAATAATGAATCAGGAATCAGGAATGATGAATCAGGAATGAGGATTGATGAATCAGGAATGAGGAATGATCAATCAGGAATCAGGAATGATGAATCAGGAATGATGAATCAGGAATGATGAATCAGGAATGATGAATCAGGAATGATGAATCAGGAATCACATTGAACGTTTTTAAGATTAGCTCGCGGTCAGGAATCTATGAATTGGCTGGAAAGATGGAATCTCTCCGTTTGAGAATTTTACGGCACATGATGCATCAGGAATGATGAATGATGAATCAGGAATGATTAATGATGAATCAGGAATGATGAATCGGGAATGATGAATCAGGAATGATGAATCAGGAATGATGAATCAGGAATGATGAATCAGGAATGATCAATGACGTATCAGGAATCAGGAATGATGAATCAGGAAAGAGGAATGATGAATCAGGAATCAGGGATGTTGAATCAGGAATCATGAATGATGAATCTGGAATCATGAATGACGAATCAGGAATGATGAATGATGAATCAGGTATGATGAATGATGTATCAGGAATGAGGAATGATGAATCAGGAATCAGGAATGATGAATCAGGAATCAGGAATGATGAATCAGGAATGATGAATCAGGAATCAGGAATCAGGAATGATGAATCAGGAATGATGAATGATGAATCAGGAATGATGAATCAGGAATGATGAATCAGGAATCAGGAATCAGGAATGATGAATCAGGAATCAGGAATCAGGAATGATGTTTAAGGAATGATGAATGACGAATCAGGAATGGTGAATCATGAATCAGGAATGATGAATCAGGAATCAGGAATGATGAATCAGGAATCAGGAATGATGAATCAGGAATGATGATTGATGAATCAGGAATGATGAATGATGAATCAGGAATGATGAATCAGGAATCAGGAATGATGAATGATGAATCAGGAATGATGAATCAGGAATCAGGAATGATGAATCAGGAATTATGAATGATGAATCAGGAATGATGAATGATGTATCAGGAATCACGAATGATGAATCAGGAAAGAGGAATGATGAATCAGGAATCTGGATTGGTTAATCATGAATCAGGACTGATGAATCAGGAATCAGGAATGATGAATCAGGAATGATGAATGATGTATCAGAAATCAGGAATGATGAATCAGGAAAGAGGAATGATGAATCAGGAATCAGGAATGGTGAATCATGAATCAGGAATGATGAATCAGGAATGATGAATGATGAATCAGGAATCAGGAATGATCAATCAGGAATCAGGAATGATGAATCAGGAATAATGAATCAGGAATCAGGAATGATGAATCAGGAATGACGAATGATGAATCAGGAATGATGAATGATGAATCAGGAATGATGAATGATGAATCAGGAATAATGAATCAGGAATGATTAATGATGAATCAGGAATCAGGAATCAGGAATGATGAATCAGGAATCAGGAATGATGAATCAGAAATCAGGAATGATGAATCAGGAATGATGAATGATGAATCAGGAATGATGAATCAGGAATGATGAATCAGGAATGATGAATCAGCGATCAGGAATGAGGAAAGAGGAATGATGAATCAGGAATCAGGAATGATGAATCAGGAAAGAGGAATGATGAATCAGGAATCAGGAATGGTGAATCATGAATCAGGAATGATGAATCAGGAATCAGGAATGTTGAATCAGGAATCAGGAATGATGAATCAGGAATCAGGAATGATGAATCAGGAATCAGGAATGATGAATCAGGAATGATGAATGATGAATCAGGAATGATGAATGATGTATCAGGAATCAGGAATGATGAATCAGGAAAGAGGAATGATGAATCAGGAATCTGGATTGGTGATTCATGAATCAGGACTGATGAATCAGGAATCAGGAATGATGAATGATGTATTAGGAATGATGAATGATGAATCAGGAAAGAGGAATGATGAATCAGGAATCAGGAATGATGAATCAGGAATCAAGAATGATGAATCAGGAATGATGAATGATGAATCAGGAATCAGGAATGATGAATCAGGAATCAGGAATGATGAATCAGGAATTATGAATGATGAATCAGGAATGATGAATGATGTATCAGGAATCACGAATGATGAATCAGGAAAGAGGAATGATGAATCAGGAATCTGGATTGGTTAATCATGAATCAGGACTGATGAATCAGGAATCAGGAATGATGAATCAGGAATGATGAATCAGGAATGATGAATGATGTATCAGGAATCAGGAATGATGAATCAGGAAAGAGGAATGATGAATCAGGAATCAGGAATGGTGAATCATGAATCAGGAATGATGAATCAGGAATGATGAATGATGAATCAGGAATCAGGAATGATCAATCAGGAATCAGGAATGATGAATCAGGAATAATGAATCAGGAATCAGGAATGATGAATCAGGAATGACGAATGATGAATCAGGAATGATGAATGATGAATCAGGAATGATGAATGATGAATCAGGAATAATGAATCAGGAATGATTAATGATGAATCAGGAATCAGGAATCAGGAATGATGAATCAGGAATCAGGAATGATGAATCAGAAATCAGGAATGATGAATCAGGAATGATGAATGATGAATCAGGAATGATGAATCAGGAATGATGAATCAGGATTGATGAATCAGCGATCAGGAATGAGGAAAGAGGAATGATGAATCAGGAATCAGGAATGATGAATCAGGAAAGAGGAATGATGAATCAGGAATCAGGAATGGTGAATCATGAATCAGGAATGATGAATCAGGAATCAGGAATGTTGAATCAGGAATCAGGAATGATGAATCAGGAATCAGGAATGATGAATCAGGAATCAGGAATGATGAATCAGGAATGATGAATGATGAATCAGGAATGATGAATGATGTATCAGGAATCAGGAATGATGAATCAGGAAAGAGGAATGATGAATCAGGAATCTGGATTGGTGATTCATGAATCAGGACTGATGAATCAGGAATCAGGAATGATGAATGATGTATTAGGAATGATGAATGATGAATCAGGAAAGAGGAATGATGAATCAGGAATCAGGAATGATGAATCAGGAATCAAGAATGATGAATCAGGAATGACGAATGATGAATCAGGAATCAGGAATGATCAATCAGGAATCAGGAATGATGAATCAGGAATCAGGAATGATGAATCAGGAATGATGAATGATGTATTAGGAATGATGAATGATGAATCAGGAAAGAGGAATGATGAATCAGGAATCAGGAATGATGAATCAGGAATCAAGAATGATGAATCAGGAATGATGAATGATGAATCAGGAATCAGGAATGATCAATCAGGAATCAGGAATGATCAATCAGGAATAAGGAATGATCAATCAGGAATGATGAATGATGAATCAGGAATCAGGAATGATGAATCAGGAATCAGGAATGATGAATCAGGAATAATGAATCAGGAATCAGGAATGATGAATCAGGAATGACGAATGATGAATCAGGAATCAGGAATGGTGAATCATGAATCAGGAATGATGAATCAGGAATGAGGAATGATTAATCAGGAATGAAGAATGATGAATCAGGAATGAGGAATGATGAATCAGGAATGATGAATCAGGAATCAGGAATCAGGAATGATGAATCAGGAATGATGAATGATGTATCAGGAATCAGGAATGGTGAATCATGAATCAGGAATGATGAATCAGGAATGAGGAATGATTAATCAGGAATGAAGAATGATGAATCAGGAATCAGGAATGATGAATCAGGAATGATGAATGATGAATCAGGAATCAGGAATGATGAATCAGGAATCAGGAATGGTGAATCAGGAATCAGGAATGATGAATCAGGAATTATGAATGATGAATCAGGAATGATGAATCAGGAATGATGAATCAGGAATCAGGAATCAGGAATGATGAATCAGGAATTATGAATGATGAATCAGGAATGATGAATCAGGAATCAGGAATGATGAATGATGAATCAGGAATCAGGAATGATGAATCAGGAATCAGTAATCAGGAATGATGAATCAGGAATCAGGAATCAGGAATGATGAATCAGGAATGATGAATGATGAATCAGGAATGATGAATCAGGAATGATGAATCAGGAATCAGGAATGATCAATCAGGAATCAGGAATGATGAATCAGGAATGATGAATGATGAATCAGGAATCAGCAATGATGAATCAGGAATCAGGAATGATGAATGATGAATCAGGAATCAGGAATGTTGAATCAGGAATCAGGAATGATGAATCAGGAATCAAGAATGATGAATCAGGAATGATGAATGATGAATCAGGAATCAGGAATGATCAATCAGGAATCAGGAATGATCAATCAGGAATAATGAATCAGGAATCAGGAATGATGAATCAGGAATGAGGATTGATGAATCAGGAATGAGGAATGATCAATCAGGAATCAGGAATGATGAATCAGGAATGATGAATCAGGAATGATGAATCAGGAATGATGAATCAGGAATCACATTGAACGTTTTTAAGATTAGCTCGCGGTCAGGAATCTATGAATTGGCTGGAAAGATGGAATCTCTCCGTTTGAGAATTTTACGGCACATGATGCATCAGGAATGATGAATGATGAATCAGGAATGATTAATGATGAATCAGGAATGATGAATCGGGAATGATGAATCAGGAATGATGAATCAGGAATGATGAATCAGGAATGATGAATCAGGAATGATCAATGACGTATCAGGAATCAGGAATGATGAATCAGGAAAGAGGAATGATGAATCAGGAATCAGGGATGTTGAATCAGGAATCATGAATGATGAATCAGGAATCATGAATGACGAATCAGGAATGATGAATGATGAATCAGGTATGATGAATGATGTATCAGGAATGAGGAATGATGAATCAGGAATCAGGAATGATGAATCAGGAATCAGGAATGATGAATCAGGAATGATGAATCAGAAATCAGGAATCAGGAATGATGAATCAGGAATGATGAATGATGAATCAGGAATGATGAATCAGGAATGATGAATCAGGAATCAGGAATCAGGAATGATGAATCAGGAATGATGAATGATGAATCAGGAATGATGAATCAGGAATGATGAATCAGGAATCAGGAATCAGGAATGATGAATCAGGAATCAGGAATCAGGAATGATGTTTAAGGAATGATGAATGACGAATCAGGAATGGTGAATCATGAATCAGGAATGATGAATCAGGAATCAGGAATGATGAATCAGGAATCAGGAATGATGAATCAGGAATGATGATTGATGAATCAGGAATGATGAATGATGAATCAGGAATGATGAATCAGGAATCAGGAATGATGAATGATGAGTCAGGAATCAGGATTGGTGAATCATGAATCAGGACTGATGAATCAGGAATCAGGAATGATGAATCAGGAATGATGAATCAGGAATGATGAATGATGAATCAGGAATCAGGAATGATGAATCAGGAAAGAGGAATGATGAATCAGGAATCAGGAATGGTGAATCATGAATCAGGAATGATGAATCAGGAATCAGGAATGAGGAATGATGAATCAGGAATGATGAATCAGGAATGAGGAATGATCAATCAGGAATCAGGAATGATGAATCAGGAATAATGAATCAGGAATGATGAATGATGAATCAGGAATCAGGAATGATGAATCAGGAATCAGGAATGATGAATCAGGAATCAGGAATGATGAATCAGGAATCAGGAATGATGAATCAGGAATGATGAATGATGAATCAGGAATGATGAATCAGGAATGATGAATCAGGAATCAGGAATCAGGAATGATGAATCAGGAATGATGAATGATGAATCAGGAATGATGAATCAGGAATGATGAATCAGGAATCAGGAATCAGGAATGATGAATCAGGAATCAGGAATGAGGAATGATGAATCAGGAATGATGAATCAGGAATGAGGAATGATCAATCAGGAATCAGGAATGATGAATCAGGAATAATGAATCAGGAATGATGAATGATGAATCAGGAATCAGGAATGATGAATCAGGAATCAGGAATGATGAATCAGGAATCAGGAATGATGAATCAGGAATCAGGAATGATGAATCAGGAATCAGGAATGATGAATCAGGAATGATGAATGATGAATCAGGAATGATGAATGATGTATCAGGAATCAGGAATGATGAATCAGGAGAGAGGAATGATGAATCAGGAATCAGGATTGGTTAATCATGAATCAGGAATGATCAATCAGGAATCAGGAATGATGAATCAGGAATCAGGAATGATGAATCAGGAATGATGAATGATGTATCAGGAATCAGGAATGATGAATCAGGAAAGAGGAATGATGAATCAGGAATCAGGAATGATGAATCAGGAATCAGGAATGATGAATCAGGAATCAGGAATGATGAATCGGGAATAAGGAATGATCCATGAGGAATGATGAATGATGAATCAGGAATCAGCAATGATGAATCAGGAATCAGGAATGATGAATGATGAATCAGGAATCAGGAATGATGAATCAGGAATCAGGAATGATGAATCAGGAATCAAGAATGATGAATCAGGAATGATGAATGATGAATCAGGAATCAGGAATGATGAATCAGGAATCAGGAATGATCAATCAGGAATAATGAATCAGGAATCAGGAATGATGAATCAGGAATGAGGATTGATGAATCAGGAATGAGGAATGATCAATCAGGAATCAGGAATGATGAATCAGGAATGAGGATTGATGAATCAGGAATGAGGAATGATGAATCAGGAATCAGGAATGATGAATCAGGAATCAGGAATGATGAATCAGGAATGATGAATCAGGCATCAGGAATGATGAATCAGGAATGATGAATGATGTATCAGGAATCAGGAATGGTGAATCATGAATCAGGAATGATGAATCAGGAATGAGGAATGATTAATCAGGAATGAAGAATGATGAATCAGGAATGAGGAATAATGAATCAGGTATTATGAATCAGGAATCAGGAATCAGGAATGATGAATCAGGAATCAGGAATCAGGAATGATGAATCAGGAATGAGGAATGATCAATCAGGAATGAGGAATCAGGAATCAGGTATGATCAATCAGGAATGGGGAATGATGAATCAGGAATGAGGAATGATAAATCAGGAATCAGGAATGATGAATCAGGAATCAGGAATGATGAATCAGGAATGATAAATCAGGAATCAGGAATGATGAATCAGGAATGATGAATGATGAATCAGGAATGATGAATGATGTATCAGGAATCAGGAATGATGAATCAGGAAAGAGGAATGATGAATCAGGAATCTGGATTGGTGAATCATGAATCAGGACTGATGAATCAGGAATCAGGAATGATGAATCAGGAATCAGGAATGATGAATCAGGAAAGAGGAATGATGAATCAGGAATCAGGAATGGTGAATCATGAATCAGGAATGATTAATCAGGAATGATGAATGATGAATCAGGAATCAGGAATGATGAATCAGGAATCAGGAATGATGAATCAGGAATGATGAATCAGGAATGATGAATGATGTATCAGGAATCAGGAATGGTGAATCATGAATCAGGAATGATGAATCAGGAATGAGGAATGATTAATCAGGAATGAAGAATGATGAATCAGGAATGAGGAATAATGAATCACGAATGATGAATCAGGAATCAGGAATCAGGAATGATGAATCAGGAATCAGGAATGATGAATCAGGAATGAGGAATGATCAATCAGGAATGATGAATCAGGAATCAGGTATGATGAATCAGGAATGAGGAATGATGAATCAGGAATGAGGAATGATGAATCAGGAATCAGGAATGATGAATCAGGAATCAGGAATGATGAATCAGGAATGATAAATCAGGAATCAGGAATGATGAATCAGGAATGATGAATGATGAATCAGGAATGATGAATGATGTGTCAGGAATCAGGAATGATGAATCAGGAAAGAGGAATGATGAATCAGGAATCTGGATTGGTGAATCATGAATCAGGAATGATGAATCAGGAAAGAGGAATGATGAATCAGGAATCAGGAATGGTGAATCATGAATCAGGAATGATGAATCAGGAATGATGAATGATGAATCAGGAATCAGGAATGATGAATCAGGAATCAGGAATGATGAATCAGGAATAATGAATCAGGAATCAGGAATGATGAATCAGGAATGACGAATGATGAATCAGGAATCAGGAATGGTGAATCATGAATCAGGAATGATGAATCAGGAATGAGGAATGATTAATCAGGAATGAAGAATGATGAATCAGGAATGAGGAATGATGAATCAGGAATGATGAATCAGGAATCAGGAATCAGGAATGATGAATCAGGAATGATGAATGATGTATCAGGAATCAGGAATGGTGAATCATGAATCAGGAATGATGAATCAGGAATGAGGAATGATTAATCAGGAATGAAGAATGATGAATCAGGAATGAGGAATGATGAATCAGGAAAGATGAATGATGAATCAGGAATCAGGAATGATGAATCAGGAATCAGGAATGATGAATCAGGAATCAGGAATGATGAATCAGGAATTATGAATGATGAATCAGGAATGATGAATCAGGAATGATGAATCAGGAATCAGGAATCAGGAATGATGAATCAGGAATTATGAATGATGAATCAGGAATGATGAATCAGGAATCAGGAATGATGAATGATGAATCAGGGATCAGGAATGATGAATCAGGAATCAGGAATCAGGAATGATGAATCAGGAATCAGGAATCAGGAATGATGAATCAGGAATGATGAATGATGAATCAGGAATGATGAATCAGGAATGATGAATCAGGAATCAGGAATGATCAATCAGGAATCAGGAATGATGAATCAGGAATCAGGAATGATGAATCAGGAATTAGGAATGATGAATCAGGAATGATGAATCAGGAATGATGAATCAGGAATCAGGAATGATGAATGATGAATCAGGGATCAGGAATGATGAATCAGGAATCAGGATTGGTGAATCATGAATCAGGACTGATGAATCAGGAATGATGAATCAGGAATGATGAATGATGTATCAGGAATCAGGAATGATGAATCAGGAAAGAGGAATGATGAATCAGGAATCAGGAATGGTGAATCATGAATCAGGAATGATGAATCAGGAATGATGAATGATGAATCAGGAATCAGGAATGATCAATCAGGAATCAGGAATGATGAATCAGGAATAATGAATCAGGAATCAGGAATGATGAATCAGGAATGACGAATGATGAATCAGGAATGATGAATGATGAATCAGGAATGATGAATGATGAATCAGGAATAATGAATCAGGAATGATTAATGATGAATCAGGAATCAGGAATCAGGAATGATGAATCAGGAATCAGGAATGATGAATCAGAAATCAGGAATGATGAATCAGGAATGATGAATCAGGAATCAGGAATGATGAATCAGGAATGATGAATCAGGAATGATGAATCAGCGATCAGGAATGAGGAAAGAGGAATGATGAATCAGGAATCAGGAATGATGAATCAGGAAAGAGGAATGATGAATCAGGAATCAGGAATGGTGAATCATGAATCAGGAATGATGAATCAGGAATCAGGAATGTTGAATCAGGAATCAGGAATGATGAATCAGGAATCAGGAATGATGAATCAGGAATCAGGAATGATGAATCAGGAATGATGAATGATGAATCAGGAATGATGAATGATGTATCAGGAATCAGGAATGATGAATCAGGAAAGAGGAATGATGAATCAGGAATCTGGATTGGTGATTCATGAATCAGGACTGATGAATCAGGAATCAGGAATGATGAATGATGTATTAGGAATGATGAATGATGAATCAGGAAAGAGGAATGATGAATCAGGAATCAGGAATGATGAATCAGGAATCAAGAATGATGAATCAGGAATGACGAATGATGAATCAGGAATCAGGAATGATCAATCAGGAATCAGGAATGATGAATCAGGAATCAGGAATGATGAATCAGGAATGATGAATGATGTATTAGGAATGATGAATGATGAATCAGGAAAGAGGAATGATGAATCAGGAATCAGGAATGATGAATCAGGAATCAAGAATGATGAATCAGGAATGATGAATGATGAATCAGGAATCAGGAATGATCAATCAGGAATCAGGAATGATCAATCAGGAATAAGGAATGATCAATCAGGAATGATGAATGATGAATCAGGAATCAGGAATGATGAATCAGGAATCAGGAATGATGAATCAGGAATAATGAATCAGGAATCAGGAATGATGAATCAGGAATGACGAATGATGAATCAGGAATCAGGAATGGTGAATCATGAATCAGGAATGATGAATCAGGAATGAGGAATGATTAATCAGGAATGAAGAATGATGAATCAGGAATGAGGAATGATGAATCAGGAATGATGAATCAGGAATCAGGAATCAGGAATGATGAATCAGGAATGATGAATGATGTATCAGGAATCAGGAATGGTGAATCATGAATCAGGAATGATGAATCAGGAATGAGGAATGATTAATCAGGAATGAAGAATGATGAATCAGGAATCAGGAATGATGAATCAGGAATGATGAATGATGAATCAGGAATCAGGAATGATGAATCAGGAATCAGGAATGGTGAATCAGGAATCAGGAATGATGAATCAGGAATTATGAATGATGAATCAGGAATGATGAATCAGGAATGATGAATCAGGAATCAGGAATCAGGAATGATGAATCAGGAATTATGAATGATGAATCAGGAATGATGAATCAGGAATCAGGAATGATGAATGATGAATCAGGAATCAGGAATGATGAATCAGGAATCAGTAATCAGGAATGATGAATCAGGAATCAGGAATCAGGAATGATGAATCAGGAATGATGAATGATGAATCAGGAATGATGAATCAGGAATGATGAATCAGGAATCAGGAATGATCAATCAGGAATCAGGAATGATGAATCAGGAATGATGAATGATGAATCAGGAATCAGCAATGATGAATCAGGAATCAGGAATGATGAATGATGAATCAGGAATCAGGAATGTTGAATCAGGAATCAGGAATGATGAATCAGGAATCAAGAATGATGAATCAGGAATGATGAATGATGAATCAGGAATCAGGAATGATCAATCAGGAATCAGGAATGATCAATCAGGAATAATGAATCAGGAATCAGGAATGATGAATCAGGAATGAGGATTGATGAATCAGGAATGAGGAATGATCAATCAGGAATCAGGAATGATGAATCAGGAATGATGAATCAGGAATGATGAATCAGGAATGATGAATCAGGAATGATGAATCAGGAATGATGAATCAGGAATCACATTGAACGTTTTTAAGATTAGCTCGCGGTCAGGAATCTATGAATTGGCTGGAAAGATGGAATCTCTCCGTTTGAGAATTTTACGGCACATGATGCATCAGGAATGATGAATGATGAATCAGGAATGATTAATGATGAATCAGGAATGATGAATCGGGAATGATGAATCAGGAATGATGAATCAGGAATGATGAATCAGGAATGATGAATCAGGAATGATCAATGACGTATCAGGAATCAGGAATGATGAATCAGGAAAGAGGAATGATGAATCAGGAATCAGGGATGTTGAATCAGGAATCATGAATGATGAATCAGGAATCATGAATGACGAATCAGGAATGATGAATGATGAATCAGGTATGATGAATGATGTATCAGGAATGAGGAATGATGAATCAGGAATCAGGAATGATGAATCAGGAATCAGGAATGATGAATCAGGAATGATGAATCAGAAATCAGGAATCAGGAATGATGAATCAGGAATGATGAATGATGAATCAGGAATGATGAATCAGGAATGATGAATCAGGAATCAGGAATCAGGAATGATGAATCAGGAATGATGAATGATGAATCAGGAATGATGAATCAGGAATGATGAATCAGGAATCAGGAATCAGGAATGATGAATCAGGAATCAGGAATCAGGAATGATGTTTAAGGAATGATGAATGACGAATCAGGAATGGTGAATCATGAATCAGGAATGATGAATCAGGAATCAGGAATGATGAATCAGGAATCAGGAATGATGAATCAGGAATGATGATTGATGAATCAGGAATGATGAATGATGAATCAGGAATGATGAATCAGGAATCAGGAATGATGAATGATGAGTCAGGAATCAGGATTGGTGAATCATGAATCAGGACTGATGAATCAGGAATCAGGAATGATGAATCAGGAATGATGAATCAGGAATGATGAATGATGAATCAGGAATCAGGAATGATGAATCAGGAAAGAGGAATGATGAATCAGGAATCAGGAATGGTGAATCATGAATCAGGAATGATGAATCAGGAATCAGGAATGAGGAATGATGAATCAGGAATGATGAATCAGGAATGAGGAATGATCAATCAGGAATCAGGAATGATGAATCAGGAATAATGAATCAGGAATGATGAATGATGAATCAGGAATCAGGAATGATGAATCAGGAATCAGGAATGATGAATCAGGAATCAGGAATGATGAATCAGGAATCAGGAATGATGAATCAGGAATGATGAATGATGAATCAGGAATGATGAATCAGGAATGATGAATCAGGAATCAGGAATCAGGAATGATGAATCAGGAATGATGAATGATGAATCAGGAATGATGAATCAGGAATGATGAATCAGGAATCAGGAATCAGGAATGATGAATCAGGAATCAGGAATGAGGAATGATGAATCAGGAATGATGAATCAGGAATGAGGAATGATCAATCAGGAATCAGGAATGATGAATCAGGAATAATGAATCAGGAATGATGAATGATGAATCAGGAATCAGGAATGATGAATCAGGAATCAGGAATGATGAATCAGGAATCAGGAATGATGAATCAGGAATCAGGAATGATGAATCAGGAATGATGAATCAGGCATCAGGAATGATGAATCAGGAATGATGAATGATGTATCAGGAATCAGGAATGGTGAATCATGAATCAGGAATGATGAATCAGGAATGAGGAATGATTAATCAGGAATGAAGAATGATGAATCAGGAATGAGGAATAATGAATCAGGTATTATGAATCAGGAATCAGGAATCAGGAATGATGAATCAGGAATCAGGAATCAGGAATGAGGAATCAGGAATCAGGTATGATGAATCAGGAATGGGGAATGATGAATCAGGAATGAGGAATGATAAATCAGGAATCAGGAATGATGAATCAGGAATCAGGAATGATGAATCAGGAATGATAAATCAGGAATCAGGAATGATGAATCAGGAATGATGAATGATGAATCAGGAATGATGAATGATGTATCAGGAATCAGGAATGATGAATCAGGAAAGAGGAATGATGAATCAGGAATCTGGATTGGTGAATCATGAATCAGGACTGATGAATCAGGAATCAGGAATGATGAATCAGGAATCAGGAATGATGAATCAGGAAAGAGGAATGATGAATCAGGAATCAGGAATGGTGAATCATGAATCAGGAATGATTAATCAGGAATGATGAATGATGAATCAGGAATCAGGAATGATGAATCAGGAATCAGGAATGATGAATCAGGAATGATGAATCAGGAATGATGAATGATGTATCAGGAATCAGGAATGGTGAATCATGAATCAGGAATGATGAATAAGGAATGAGGAATGATTAATCAGGAATGAAGAATGATGAATCAGGAATGAGGAATAATGAATCACGAATGATGAATCAGGAATCAGGAATCAGGAATGATGAATCAGGAATCAGGAATGATGAATCAGGAATGAGGAATGATCAATCAGGAATGATGAATCAGGAATCAGGTATGATGAATCAGGAATGAGGAATGATGAATCAGGAATGAGGAATGATGAATCAGGAATCAGGAATGATGAATCAGGAATCAGGAATGATGAATCAGGAATGATAAATCAGGAATCAGGAATGATGAATCAGGAATGATGAATGATGAATCAGGAATGATGAATGATGTGTCAGGAATCAGGAATGATGAATCAGGAAAGAGGAATGATGAATCAGGAATCTGGATTGGTGAATCATGAATCAGGACTGATGAATCAGGAAAGAGGAATGATGAATCAGGAATCAGGAATGGTGAATCATGAATCAGGAATGATGAATCAGGAATGATGAATGATGAATCAGGAATCAGGAATGATGAATCAGGAATCAGGAATGATGAATCAGGAATAATGAATCAGGAATCAGGAATGATGAATCAGGAATGACGAATGATGAATCAGGAATCAGGAATGGTGAATCATGAATCAGGAATGATGAATCAGGAATGAGGAATGATTAATCAGGAATGAAGAATGATGAATCAGGAATGAGGAATGATGAATCAGGAATGATGAATCAGGAATCAGGAATCAGGAATGATGAATCAGGAATGATGAATGATGTATCAGGAATCAGGAATGGTGAATCATGAATCAGGAATGATGAATCAGGAATGAGGAATGATTAATCAGGAATGAAGAATGATGAATCAGGAATGAGGAATGATGAATCAGGAAAGATGAATGATGAATCAGGAATCAGGAATGATGAATCAGGAATCAGGAATGATGAATCAGGAATCAGGAATGATGAATCAGGAATTATGAATGATGAATCAGGAATGATGAATCAGGAATGATGAATCAGGAATCAGGAATCAGGAATGATGAATCAGGAATTATGAATGATGAATCAGGAATGATGAATCAGGAATCTGGAATGATGAATGATGAATCAGGGATCAGGAATGATGAATCAGGAATCAGGAATCAGGAATGATGAATCAGGAATCAGGAATCAGGAATGATGAATCAGGAATGATGAATGATGAATCAGGAATGATGAATCAGGAATGATGAATCAGGAATCAGGAATGATCAATCAGGAATCAGGAATGATGAATCAGGAATCAGGAATGATGAATCAGGAATTAGGAATGATGAATCAGGAATGATGAATCAGGAATGATGAATCAGGAATCAGGAATGATGAATGATGAATCAGGGATCAGGAATGATGAATCAGGAATCAGGATTGGTGAATCATGAATCAGGACTGATGAATCAGGAATCAGGAATGATGAATCAGGAATGATGAATCAGGAATCAGGAATGATCAATCAGGAATGAGGATTGATGAATCAGGAATGAGGAATGATCAATCAGGAATCAGGAATGATGAATCAGGAATGATGAATCAGGAATGATGAATCAGGAATGATGAATCAGGAATCACATTGAACGTTTTTAAGATTAGCTCGCGGTCAGGAATCTATGAATTGGCTGGAAAGATGGAATCTCTCCGTTTGAGAATTTTACGGCACATGATGCATCAGGAATGATGAATGATGAATCAGGAATGATTAATGATGAATCAGGAATGATGAATCGGGAATGATGAATCAGGAATGATGAATCAGGAATGATGAATCAGGAATGATGAATCAGGAATGATCAATGACGTATCAGGAATCAGGAATGATGAATCAGGAAAGAGGAATGATGAATCAGGAATCAGGGATGTTGAATCAGGAATCATGAATGATGAATCAGGAATCATGAATGACGAATCAGGAATGATGAATGATGAATCAGGTATGATGAATGATGTATCAGGAATGAGGAATGATGAATCAGGAATCAGGAATGATGAATCAGGAATCAGGAATGATGAATCAGGAATGATGAATCAGGAATCAGGAATCAGGAATGATGAATCAGGAATGATGAATGATGAATCAGGAATGATGAATCAGGAATGATGAATCAGGAATCAGGAATCAGGAATGATGAATCAGGAATGATGAATGATGAATCAGGTATGATGAATGATGTATCAGGAATGAGGAATGATGAATCAGGAATCAGGAATGATGAATCAGGAATCAGGAATGATGAATCAGGAATGATGAATCAGGAATCAGGAATCAGGAATGATGAATCAGGAATGATGAATGATGAATCAGGAATGATGAATCAGGAATGATGAATCAGGAATCAGGAATCAGGAATGATGAATCAGGAATGATGAATGATGAATCAGGAATGATGAATCAGGAATGATGAATCAGGAATCAGGAATCAGGAATGATGAATCAGGAATCAGGAATCAGGAATGATGTTTAAGGAATGATGAATGACGAATCAGGAATGGTGAATCATGAATCAGGAATGATGAATCAGGAATCAGGAATGATGAATCAGGAATCAGGAATGATGAATCAGGAATGATGATTGATGAATCAGGAATGATGAATGATGAATCAGGAATGATGAATTAGGAATCAGGAATGATGAATGATGAGTCAGGAATCAGGATTGGTGAATCATGAATCAGGACTGATGAATCAGGAATCAGGAATGATGAATCAGGAATGATGAATCATGAATCAGGAATGATGAATCAGGAATCAGGAATGAGGAATGATGAATCAGGAATGATGAATCAGGAATCAGGAATGGTGAATCATGAATCAGGAATGATGAATCAGGAATCAGGAATGAGGAATGATGAATCAGGAATGATGAATCAGGAATGAGGAATGATCAATCAGGAATCAGGAATGATGAATCAGGAATAATGAATCAGGAATGATGAATGATGAATCAGGAATCAGGAATGATGAATCAGGAATCAGGAATGATGAATCAGGAATCAGGAATGATGAATCAGGAATCAGGAATGATGAATCAGGAATGATGAATGATGAATCAGGAATGATGAATCAGGAATGATGAATCAGGAATCAGGAATCAGGAATGATGAATCAGGAATGATGAATGATGAATCAGGAATGATGAATCAGGAATGATGAATCAGGAATCAGGAATCAGGAATGATGAATCAGGAATCAGGAATGAGGAATGATGAATCAGGAATGATGAATCAGGAATCAGGAATGATCAATCAGGAATCAGGAATGATGAATCAGGAATAATGAATCAGGAATGATGAATGATGAATCAGGAATCAGGAATGATGAATCAGGAATCAGGAATGATGAATCAGGAATCAGGAATGATGAATCAGGAATCAGGAATGATGAATCAGGAATGATGAATGATGAATCAGGAATGATGAATGATGTATCAGGAATCAGGAATGATGAATCAGGAGAGAGGAATGATGAATCAGGAATCAGGATTGGTTAATCATGAATCAGGAATGATCAATCAGGAATCAGGAATGATGAATCAGGAATCAGGAATGATGAATCAGGAATGATGAATGATGTATCAGGAATCAGGAATGATGAATCAGGAAAGAGGAATGATGAATCAGGAATCAGGAATGATGAATCAGGAATCAGGAATGATGAATCAGGAATCAGGAATGATGAATCAGGAATCAGGAATGATGAATCGGGAATAAGGAATGATCCATGAGGAATGATGAATGATGAATCAGGAATCAGCAATGATGAATCAGGAATCAGGAATGATGAATGATGAATCAGGAATGATGAATCAGGAATCAGGAATCAGGAATGATGAATCAGGAATTATGAATGATGAATCAGGAATGATGAATCAGGAATCAGGAATGATGAATGATGAATCAGGGATCAGGAATGATGAATCAGGAATCAGGAATCAGGAATGATGAATCAGGAATCAGGAATCAGGAATGATGAATCAGGAATGATGAATGATGAATCAGGAATGATGAATCAGGAATGATGAATCAGGAATCAGGAATGATCAATCAGGAATCAGGAATGATGAATCAGGAATCAGGAATGATGAATCAGGAATTAGGAATGATGACTCAGGAATGATGAATCAGGAATGATGAATGATGAATCAGGAAAGAGGAATGATGAATCAGGAATCAGGAATGATGAATGATGAATCAGGGATCAGGAATGATGAATCAGGAATCAGGATTGGTGAATCATGAATCAGGACTGATGAATCAGGAATCAGGAATGATGAATCAGGAATGATGAATCAGGAATCAGGAATGATCAATCAGGAATCAGGAATGATCAATCAGGAATCAGGAATGATGAATCAGGAATGATGAATGATGAATCAGGAATCAGCAATGATGAATCAGGAATCAGGAATGATGAATGATGAATCAGGAATCAGGAATGTTGAATCAGGAATCAGGAATGATGAATCAGGAATCAAGAATGATGAATCAGGAATGATGAATGATGAATCAGGAATCAGGAATGATCAATCAGGAATCAGGAATGATCAATCAGGAATAATGAATCAGGAATCAGGAATGATGAATCAGGAATGAGGATTGATGAATCAGGAATGAGGAATGATCAATCAGGAATCAGGAATGATGAATCAGGAATGATGAATCAGGAATGATGAATCAGGAATGATGAATCAGGAATGATGAATCAGGAATGATGAATCAGGAATCACATTGAACGTTTTTAAGATTAGCTCGCGGTCAGGAATCTATGAATTGGCTGGAAAGATGGAATCTCTCCGTTTGAGAATTTTACGGCACATGATGCATCAGGAATGATGAATGATGAATCAGGAATGATTAATGATGAATCAGGAATGATGAATCGGGAATGATGAATCAGGAATGATGAATCAGGAATGATGAATCAGGAATGATGAATCAGGAATGATCAATGACGTATCAGGAATCAGGAATGATGAATCAGGAAAGAGGAATGATGAATCAGGAATCAGGGATGTTGAATCAGGAATCATGAATGATGAATCAGGAATCATGAATGACGAATCAGGAATGATGAATGATGAATCAGGTATGATGAATGATGTATCAGGAATGAGGAATGATGAATCAGGAATCAGGAATGATGAATCAGGAATCAGGAATGATGAATCAGGAATGATGAATCAGAAATCAGGAATCAGGAATGATGAATCAGGAATGATGAATGATGAATCAGGAATGATGAATCAGGAATGATGAATCAGGAATCAGGAATCAGGAATGATGAATCAGGAATGATGAATGATGAATCAGGAATGATGAATCAGGAATGATGAATCAGGAATCAGGAATCAGGAATGATGAATCAGGAATCAGGAATCAGGAATGATGTTTAAGGAATGATGAATGACGAATCAGGAATGGTGAATCATGAATCAGGAATGATGAATCAGGAATCAGGAATGATGAATCAGGAATCAGGAATGATGAATCAGGAATGATGATTGATGAATCAGGAATGATGAATGATGAATCAGGAATGATGAATCAGGAATCAGGAATGATGAATGATGAGTCAGGAATCAGGATTGGTGAATCATGAATCAGGACTGATGAATCAGGAATCAGGAATGATGAATCAGGAATGATGAATCAGGAATGATGAATGATGAATCAGGAATCAGGAATGATGAATCAGGAAAGAGGAATGATGAATCAGGAATCAGGAATGGTGAATCATGAATCAGGAATGATGAATCAGGAATCAGGAATGAGGAATGATGAATCAGGAATGATGAATCAGGAATGAGGAATGATCAATCAGGAATCAGGAATGATGAATCAGGAATAATGAATCAGGAATGATGAATGATGAATCAGGAATCAGGAATGATGAATCAGGAATCAGGAATGATGAATCAGGAATCAGGAATGATGAATCAGGAATCAGGAATGATGAATCAGGAATGATGAATGATGAATCAGGAATGATGAATCAGGAATGATGAATCAGGAATCAGGAATCAGGAATGATGAATCAGGAATGATGAATGATGAATCAGGAATGATGAATCAGGAATGATGAATCAGGAATCAGGAATCAGGAATGATGAATCAGGAATCAGGAATGAGGAATGATGAATCAGGAATGATGAATCAGGAATGAGGAATGATCAATCAGGAATCAGGAATGATGAATCAGGAATAATGAATCAGGAATGATGAATGATGAATCAGGAATCAGGAATGATGAATCAGGAATCAGGAATGATGAATCAGGAATCAGGAATGATGAATCAGGAATCAGGAATGATGAATCAGGAATGATGAATCAGGCATCAGGAATGATGAATCAGGAATGATGAATGATGTATCAGGAATCAGGAATGGTGAATCATGAATCAGGAATGATGAATCAGGAATGAGGAATGATTAATCAGGAATGAAGAATGATGAATCAGGAATGAGGAATAATGAATCAGGTATTATGAATCAGGAATCAGGAATCAGGAATGATGAATCAGGAATCAGGAATCAGGAATGAGGAATCAGGAATCAGGTATGATGAATCAGGAATGGGGAATGATGAATCAGGAATGAGGAATGATAAATCAGGAATCAGGAATGATGAATCAGGAATCAGGAATGATGAATCAGGAATGATAAATCAGGAATCAGGAATGATGAATCAGGAATGATGAATGATGAATCAGGAATGATGAATGATGTATCAGGAATCAGGAATGATGAATCAGGAAAGAGGAATGATGAATCAGGAATCTGGATTGGTGAATCATGAATCAGGACTGATGAATCAGGAATCAGGAATGATGAATCAGGAATCAGGAATGATGAATCAGGAAAGAGGAATGATGAATCAGGAATCAGGAATGGTGAATCATGAATCAGGAATGATTAATCAGGAATGATGAATGATGAATCAGGAATCAGGAATGATGAATCAGGAATCAGGAATGATGAATCAGGAATGATGAATCAGGAATGATGAATGATGTATCAGGAATCAGGAATGGTGAATCATGAATCAGGAATGATGAATAAGGAATGAGGAATGATTAATCAGGAATGAAGAATGATGAATCAGGAATGAGGAATAATGAATCACGAATGATGAATCAGGAATCAGGAATCAGGAATGATGAATCAGGAATCAGGAATGATGAATCAGGAATGAGGAATGATCAATCAGGAATGATGAATCAGGAATCAGGTATGATGAATCAGGAATGAGGAATGATGAATCAGGAATGAGGAATGATGAATCAGGAATCAGGAATGATGAATCAGGAATCAGGAATGATGAATCAGGAATGATAAATCAGGAATCAGGAATGATGAATCAGGAATGATGAATGATGAATCAGGAATGATGAATGATGTGTCAGGAATCAGGAATGATGAATCAGGAAAGAGGAATGATGAATCAGGAATCTGGATTGGTGAATCATGAATCAGGACTGATGAATCAGGAAAGAGGAATGATGAATCAGGAATCAGGAATGGTGAATCATGAATCAGGAATGATGAATCAGGAATGATGAATGATGAATCAGGAATCAGGAATGATGAATCAGGAATCAGGAATGATGAATCAGGAATAATGAATCAGGAATCAGGAATGATGAATCAGGAATGACGAATGATGAATCAGGAATCAGGAATGGTGAATCATGAATCAGGAATGATGAATCAGGAATGAGGAATGATTAATCAGGAATGAAGAATGATGAATCAGGAATGAGGAATGATGAATCAGGAATGATGAATCAGGAATCAGGAATCAGGAATGATGAATCAGGAATGATGAATGATGTATCAGGAATCAGGAATGGTGAATCATGAATCAGGAATGATGAATCAGGAATGAGGAATGATTAATCAGGAATGAAGAATGATGAATCAGGAATGAGGAATGATGAATCAGGAAAGATGAATGATGAATCAGGAATCAGGAATGATGAATCAGGAATCAGGAATGATGAATCAGGAATCAGGAATGATGAATCAGGAATTATGAATGATGAATCAGGAATGATGAATCAGGAATGATGAATCAGGAATCAGGAATCAGGAATGATGAATCAGGAATTATGAATGATGAATCAGGAATGATGAATCAGGAATCTGGAATGATGAATGATGAATCAGGGATCAGGAATGATGAATCAGGAATCAGGAATCAGGAATGATGAATCAGGAATCAGGAATCAGGAATGATGAATCAGGAATGATGAATGATGAATCAGGAATGATGAATCAGGAATGATGAATCAGGAATCAGGAATGATCAATCAGGAATCAGGAATGATGAATCAGGAATCAGGAATGATGAATCAGGAATTAGGAATGATGAATCAGGAATGATGAATCAGGAATGATGAATCAGGAATCAGGAATGATGAATGATGAATCAGGGATCAGGAATGATGAATCAGGAATCAGGATTGGTGAATCATGAATCAGGACTGATGAATCAGGAATCAGGAATGATGAATCAGGAATGATGAATCAGGAATCAGGAATGATCAATCAGGAATGAGGATTGATGAATCAGGAATGAGGAATGATCAATCAGGAATCAGGAATGATGAATCAGGAATGATGAATCAGGAATGATGAATCAGGAATGATGAATCAGGAATCACATTGAACGTTTTTAAGATTAGCTCGCGGTCAGGAATCTATGAATTGGCTGGAAAGATGGAATCTCTCCGTTTGAGAATTTTACGGCACATGATGCATCAGGAATGATGAATGATGAATCAGGAATGATTAATGATGAATCAGGAATGATGAATCGGGAATGATGAATCAGGAATGATGAATCAGGAATGATGAATCAGGAATGATGAATCAGGAATGATCAATGACGTATCAGGAATCAGGAATGATGAATCAGGAAAGAGGAATGATGAATCAGGAATCAGGGATGTTGAATCAGGAATCATGAATGATGAATCAGGAATCATGAATGACGAATCAGGAATGATGAATGATGAATCAGGTATGATGAATGATGTATCAGGAATGAGGAATGATGAATCAGGAATCAGGAATGATGAATCAGGAATCAGGAATGATGAATCAGGAATGATGAATCAGGAATCAGGAATCAGGAATGATGAATCAGGAATGATGAATGATGAATCAGGAATGATGAATCAGGAATGATGAATCAGGAATCAGGAATCAGGAATGATGAATCAGGAATGATGAATGATGAATCAGGTATGATGAATGATGTATCAGGAATGAGGAATGATGAATCAGGAATCAGGAATGATGAATCAGGAATCAGGAATGATGAATCAGGAATGATGAATCAGGAATCAGGAATCAGGAATGATGAATCAGGAATGATGAATGATGAATCAGGAATGATGAATCAGGAATGATGAATCAGGAATCAGGAATCAGGAATGATGAATCAGGAATGATGAATGATGAATCAGGAATGATGAATCAGGAATGATGAATCAGGAATCAGGAATCAGGAATGATGAATCAGGAATCAGGAATCAGGAATGATGTTTAAGGAATGATGAATGACGAATCAGGAATGGTGAATCATGAATCAGGAATGATGAATCAGGAATCAGGAATGATGAATCAGGAATCAGGAATGATGAATCAGGAATGATGATTGATGAATCAGGAATGATGAATGATGAATCAGGAATGATGAATTAGGAATCAGGAATGATGAATGATGAGTCAGGAATCAGGATTGGTGAATCATGAATCAGGACTGATGAATCAGGAATCAGGAATGATGAATCAGGAATGATGAATCATGAATCAGGAATGATGAATCAGGAATCAGGAATGAGGAATGATGAATCAGGAATGATGAATCAGGAATCAGGAATGGTGAATCATGAATCAGGAATGATGAATCAGGAATCAGGAATGAGGAATGATGAATCAGGAATGATGAATCAGGAATGAGGAATGATCAATCAGGAATCAGGAATGATGAATCAGGAATAATGAATCAGGAATGATGAATGATGAATCAGGAATCAGGAATGATGAATCAGGAATCAGGAATGATGAATCAGGAATCAGGAATGATGAATCAGGAATCAGGAATGATGAATCAGGAATGATGAATGATGAATCAGGAATGATGAATCAGGAATGATGAATCAGGAATCAGGAATCAGGAATGATGAATCAGGAATGATGAATGATGAATCAGGAATGATGAATCAGGAATGATGAATCAGGAATCAGGAATCAGGAATGATGAATCAGGAATCAGGAATGAGGAATGATGAATCAGGAATGATGAATCAGGAATGAGGAATGATCAATCAGGAATCAGGAATGATGAATCAGGAATAATGAATCAGGAATGATGAATGATGAATCAGGAATCAGGAATGATGAATCAGGAATCAGGAATGATGAATCAGGAATCAGGAATGATGAATCAGGAATCAGGAATGATGAATCAGGAATGATGAATGATGAATCAGGAATGATGAATGATGTATCAGGAATCAGGAATGATGAATCAGGAGAGAGGAATGATGAATCAGGAATCAGGATTGGTTAATCATGAATCAGGAATGATCAATCAGGAATCAGGAATGATGAATCAGGAATCAGGAATGATGAATCAGGAATGATGAATGATGTATCAGGAATCAGGAATGATGAATCAGGAAAGAGGAATGATGAATCAGGAATCAGGAATGATGAATCAGGAATCAGGAATGATGAATCAGGAATCAGGAATGATGAATCAGGAATCAGGAATGATGAATCGGGAATAAGGAATGATCCATGAGGAATGATGAATGATGAATCAGGAATCAGCAATGATGAATCAGGAATCAGGAATGATGAATGATGAATCAGGAATGATGAATCAGGAATCAGGAATCAGGAATGATGAATCAGGAATTATGAATGATGAATCAGGAATGATGAATCAGGAATCAGGAATGATGAATGATGAATCAGGGATCAGGAATGATGAATCAGGAATCAGGAATCAGGAATGATGAATCAGGAATCAGGAATCAGGAATGATGAATCAGGAATGATGAATGATGAATCAGGAATGATGAATCAGGAATGATGAATCAGGAATCAGGAATGATCAATCAGGAATCAGGAATGATGAATCAGGAATCAGGAATGATGAATCAGGAATTAGGAATGATGACTCAGGAATGATGAATCAGGAATGATGAATGATGAATCAGGAAAGAGGAATGATGAATCAGGAATCAGGAATGATGAATGATGAATCAGGGATCAGGAATGATGAATCAGGAATCAGGATTGGTGAATCATGAATCAGGACTGATGAATCAGGAATCAGGAATGATGAATCAGGAATGATGAATCAGGAATCAGGAATGATCAATCAGGAATGAGGATTGATGAATCAGGAATGAGGAATGATCAATCAGGAATCAGGAATGATGAATCAGGAATGATGAATCAGGAATGATGAATCAGGAATGATGAATCAGGAATCACATTGAACGTTTTTAAGATTAGCTCGCGGTCAGGAATCTATGAATTGGCTGGAAAGATGGAATCTCTCCGTTTGAGAATTTTACGGCACATGATGCATCAGGAATGATGAATGATGAATCAGGAATGATTAATGATGAATCAGGAATGATGAATCGGGAATGATGAATCAGGAATGATGAATCAGGAATGATGAATCAGGAATGATGAATCAGGAATGATCAATGACGTATCAGGAATCAGGAATGATGAATCAGGAAAGAGGAATGATGAATCAGGAATCAGGGATGTTGAATCAGGAATCATGAATGATGAATCAGGAATCATGAATGACGAATCAGGAATGATGAATGATGAATCAGGTATGATGAATGATGTATCAGGAATGAGGAATGATGAATCAGGAATCAGGAATGATGAATCAGGAATCAGGAATGATGAATCAGGAATGATGAATCAGGAATCAGGAATCAGGAATGATGAATCAGGAATGATGAATGATGAATCAGGAATGATGAATCAGGAATGATGAATCAGGAATCAGGAATCAGGAATGATGAATCAGGAATGATGAATGATGAATCAGGAATGATGAATCAGGAATGATGAATCAGGAATCAGGAATCAGGAATGATGAATCAGGAATCAGGAATCAGGAATGATGTTTAAGGAATGATGAATGACGAATCAGGAATGGTGAATCATGAATCAGGAATGATGAATCAGGAATCAGGAATGATGAATCAGGAATCAGGAATGATGAATCAGGAATGATGATTGATGAATCAGGAATGATGAATGATGAATCAGGAATGATGAATCAGGAATCAGGAATGATGAATGATGAGTCAGGAATCAGGATTGGTGAATCATGAATCAGGACTGATGAATCAGGAATCAGGAATGATGAATCAGGAATGATGAATCAGGAATGATGAATGATGAATCAGGAATCAGGAATGATGAATCAGGAAAGAGGAATGATGAATCAGGAATCAGGAATGGTGAATCATGAATCAGGAATGATGAATCAGGAATCAGGAATGAGGAATGATGAATCAGGAATGATGAATCAGGAATGAGGAATGATCAATCAGGAATCAGGAATGATGAATCAGGAATAATGAATCAGGAATGATGAATGATGAATCAGGAATCAGGAATGATGAATCAGGAATCAGGAATGATGAATCAGGAATCAGGAATGATGAATCAGGAATCAGGAATGATGAATCAGGAATGATGAATGATGAATCAGGAATGATGAATCAGGAATGATGAATCAGGAATCAGGAATCAGGAATGATGAATCAGGAATGATGAATGATGAATCAGGAATGATGAATCAGGAATGATGAATCAGGAATCAGGAATCAGGAATGATGAATCAGGAATCAGGAATGAGGAATGATGAATCAGGAATGATGAATCAGGAATGAGGAATGATCAATCAGGAATCAGGAATGATGAATCAGGAATAATGAATCAGGAATGATGAATGATGAATCAGGAATCAGGAATGATGAATCAGGAATCAGGAATGATGAATCAGGAATCAGGAATGATGAATCAGGAATGATGAATGATGAATCAGGAATGATGAATGATGTATCAGGAATCAGGAATGATGAATCAGGAGAGAGGAATGATGAATCAGGAATCAGGATTGGTTAATCATGAATCAGGAATGATCAATCAGGAATCAGGAATGATGAATCAGGAATCAGGAATGATGAATCAGGAATGATGAATGATGTATCAGGAATCAGGAATGATGAATCAGGAAAGAGGAATGATGAATCAGGAATCAGGAATGATGAATCAGGAATCAGGAATGATGAATCAGGAATCAGGAATGATGAATCAGGAATCAGGAATGATGAATCGGGAATAAGGAATGATCCATGAGGAATGATGAATGATGAATCAGGAATCAGCAATGATGAATCAGGAATCAGGAATGATGAATGATGAATCAGGAATCAGGAATGATGAATCAGGAATCAGGAATGATGAATCAGGAATCAAGAATGATGAATCAGGAATGATGAATGATGAATCAGGAATCAGGAATGATGAATCAGGAATCAGGAATGATCAATCAGGAATAATGAATCAGGAATCAGGAATGATGAATCAGGAATGAGGATTGATGAATCAGGAATGAGGAATGATCAATCAGGAATCAGGAATGATGAATCAGGAATGAGGATTGATGAATCAGGAATGAGGAATGATGAATCAGGAATCAGGAATGATGAATCAGGAATCAGGAATGATGAATCAGGAATGATGAATCAGGCATCAGGAATGATGAATCAGGAATGATGAATGATGTATCAGGAATCAGGAATGGTGAATCATGAATCAGGAATGATGAATCAGGAATGAGGAATGATTAATCAGGAATGAAGAATGATGAATCAGGAATGAGGAATAATGAATCAGGTATTATGAATCAGGAATCAGGAATCAGGAATGATGAATCAGGAATCAGGAATCAGGAATGATGAATCAGGAATGAGGAATGATCAATCAGGAATGAGGAATCAGGAATCAGGTATGATGAATCAGGAATGATGAATGATGAATCAGGAATGATGAATCAGGAATGATGAATCAGGAATCAGGAATCAGGAATGATGAATCAGGAATGATGAATGATGAATCAGGAATGATGAATCAGGAATGATGAATCAGGAATCAGGAATCAGGAATGATGAATCAGGAATCAGGAATCAGGAATGATGTTTAAGGAATGATGAATGACGAATCAGGAATGGTGAATCATGAATCAGGAATGATGAATCAGGAATCAGGAATGATGAATCAGGAATCAGGAATGATGAATCAGGAATGATGATTGATGAATCAGGAATGATGAATGATGAATCAGGAATGATGAATCAGGAATCAGGAATGATGAATGATGAGTCAGGAATCAGGATTGGTGAATCATGAATCAGGACTGATGAATCAGGAATCAGGAATGATGAATCAGGAATGATGAATCAGGAATGATGAATGATGAATCAGGAATCAGGAATGATGAATCAGGAAAGAGGAATGATGAATCAGGAATCAGGAATGGTGAATCATGAATCAGGAATGATGAATCAGGAATCAGGAATGAGGAATGATGAATCAGGAATGATGAATCAGGAATGAGGAATGATCAATCAGGAATCAGGAATGATGAATCAGGAATAATGAATCAGGAATGATGAATGATGAATCAGGAATCAGGAATGATGAATCAGGAATCAGGAATGATGAATCAGGAATCAGGAATGATGAATCAGGAATCAGGAATGATGAATCAGGAATGATGAATGATGAATCAGGAATGATGAATCAGGAATGATGAATCAGGAATCAGGAATCAGGAATGATGAATCAGGAATGATGAATGATGAATCAGGAATGATGAATCAGGAATGATGAATCAGGAATCAGGAATCAGGAATGATGAATCAGGAATCAGGAATGAGGAATGATGAATCAGGAATGATGAATCAGGAATGAGGAATGATCAATCAGGAATCAGGAATGATGAATCAGGAATAATGAATCAGGAATGATGAATGATGAATCAGGAATCAGGAATGATGAATCAGGAATCAGGAATGATGAATCAGGAATCAGGAATGATGAATCAGGAATGATGAATGATGAATCAGGAATGATGAATGATGTATCAGGAATCAGGAATGATGAATCAGGAGAGAGGAATGATGAATCAGGAATCAGGATTGGTTAATCATGAATCAGGAATGATCAATCAGGAATCAGGAATGATGAATCAGGAATCAGGAATGATGAATCAGGAATGATGAATGATGTATCAGGAATCAGGAATGATGAATCAGGAAAGAGGAATGATGAATCAGGAATCAGGAATGATGAATCAGGAATCAGGAATGATGAATCAGGAATCAGGAATGATGAATCAGGAATCAGGAATGATGAATCGGGAATAAGGAATGATCCATGAGGAATGATGAATGATGAATCAGGAATCAGCAATGATGAATCAGGAATCAGGAATGATGAATGATGAATCAGGAATCAGGAATGATGAATCAGGAATCAGGAATGATGAATCAGGAATCAAGAATGATGAATCAGGAATGATGAATGATGAATCAGGAATCAGGAATGATGAATCAGGAATCAGGAATGATCAATCAGGAATAATGAATCAGGAATCAGGAATGATGAATCAGGAATGAGGATTGATGAATCAGGAATGAGGAATGATCAATCAGGAATCAGGAATGATGAATCAGGAATGAGGATTGATGAATCAGGAATGAGGAATGATGAATCAGGAATCAGGAATGATGAATCAGGAATCAGGAATGATGAATCAGGAATGATGAATCAGGCATCAGGAATGATGAATCAGGAATGATGAATGATGTATCAGGAATCAGGAATGGTGAATCATGAATCAGGAATGATGAATCAGGAATGAGGAATGATTAATCAGGAATGAAGAATGATGTATCAGGAATCAGGAATAATGAATCAGGTATTATGAATCAGGAATCAGGAATCAGGAATGATGAATCAGGAATCAGGAATCAGGAATGATGAATCAGGAATGAGGAATGATCAATCAGGAATGAGGAATCAGGAATCAGGTATGATGAATCAGGAATGGGGAATGATGAATCAGGAATGAGGAATGATAAATCAGGAATCAGGAATGATGAATCAGGAATCAGGAATGATGAATCAGGAATGATAAATCAGGAATCAGGAATGATGAATCAGGAATGATGAATGATGAATCAGGAATGATGAATGATGTATCAGGAATCAGGAATGATGAATCAGGAAAGAGGAATGATGAATCAGGAATCTGGATTGGTGAATCATGAATCAGGACTGATGAATCAGGAATCAGGAATGATGAATCAGGAATCAGGAATGATGAATCAGGAAAGAGGAATGATGAATCAGGAATCAGGAATGGTGAATCATGAATCAGGAATGATTAATCAGGAATGATGAATGATGAATCAGGAATCAGGAATGATGAATCAGGAATCAGGAATGATGAATCAGGAATGATGAATCAGGAATGATGAATGATGTATCAGGAATCAGGAATGGTGAATCATGAATCAGGAATGATGAATCAGGAATGAGGAATGATTAATCAGGAATGAAGAATGATGAATCAGGAATGAGGAATAATGAATCACGAATGATGAATCAGGAATCAGGAATCAGGAATGATGAATCAGGAATCAGGAATGATGAATCAGGAATGAGGAATGATCAATCAGGAATGATGAATCAGGAATCAGGTATGATGAATCAGGAATGAGGAATGATGAATCAGGAATGAGGAATGATGAATCAGGAATCAGGAATGATGAATCAGGAATCAGGAATGATGAATCAGGAATGATAAATCAGGAATCAGGAATGATGAATCAGGAATGATGAATGATGAATCAGGAATGATGAATGATGTATCAGGAATCAGGAATGATGAATCAGGAAAGAGGAATGATGAATCAGGAATCTGGATTGGTGAATCATGAATCAGGACTGATGAATCAGGAATCAGGAATGATGAATCAGGAATCAGGAATGATGAATCAGGAAAGAGGAATGATGAATCAGGAATCAGGAATGGTGAATCATGAATCAGGAATGATTAATCAGGAATGATGAATGATGAATCAGGAATCAGGAATGATGAATCAGGAATCAGGAATGATGAATCAGGAATGATGAATCAGGAATGATGAATGATGTATCAGGAATCAGGAATGGTGAATCATGAATCAGGAATGATGAATCAGGAATGAGGAATGATTAATCAGGAATGAAGAATGATGAATCAGGAATGAGGAATAATGAATCACGAATGATGAATCAGGAATCAGGAATCAGGAATGATGAATCAGGAATCAGGAATGATGAATCAGGAATGAGGAATGATCAATCAGGAATGATGAATCAGGAATCAGGTATGATGAATCAGGAATGAGGAATGATGAATCAGGAATGAGGAATGATGAATCAGGAATCAGGAATGATGAATCAGGAATCAGGAATGATGAATCAGGAATGATAAATCAGGAATCAGGAATGATGAATCAGGAATGATGAATGATGAATCAGGAATGATGAATGATGTGTCAGGAATCAGGAATGATGAATCAGGAAAGAGGAATGATGAATCAGGAATCTGGATTGGTGAATCATGAATCAGGACTGATGAATCAGGAAAGAGGAATGATGAATCAGGAATCAGGAATGGTGAATCATGAATCAGGAATGATGAATCAGGAATGATGAATGATGAATCAGGAATCAGGAATGATGAATCAGGAATCAGGAATGATGAATCAGGAATAATGAATCAGGAATCAGGAATGATGAATCAGGAATGACGAATGATGAATCAGGAATCAGGAATGGTGAATCAGGAATCAGGAATGATGAATCAGGAATGAGGAATGATCAATCAGGAATGATGAATCAGGAATCAGGTATGATGAATCAGGAATGAGGAATGATGAATCAGGAATGAGGAATGATGAATCAGGAATCAGGAATGATGAATCAGGAATCAGGAATGATGAATCAGGAAAGAGGAATGATGAATCAGGAATCAGGAATGGTGAATCATGAATCAGGAATGATGAATCAGGAATGAGGAATGATTAATCAGGAATGAAGAATGATGAATCAGGAATGAGGAATGATGAATCAGGAATGATGAATCAGGAATCAGGAATCAGGAATGATGAATCAGGAATGATGAATGATGTATCAGGAATCAGGAATGGTGAATCAGGAATCAGGAATGATGAATCAGGAATGAGGAATGATTAATCAGGAATGAAGAATGATGAATCAGGAATGAGGAATGATGAATCAGGAAAGATGAATGATGAATCAGGAATCAGGAATGATGAATCAGGAATCAGGAATGATGAATCAGGAATCAGGAATGATGAATCAGGAATTATGAATGATGAATCAGGAATGATGAATCAGGAATGATGAATCAGGAATCAGGAATCAGGAATGATGAATCAGGAATTATGAATGATGAATCAGGAATGATGAATCAGGAATCAGGAATGATGAATGATGAATCAGGGATCAGGAATGATGAATCAGGAATCAGGAATCAGGAATGATGAATCAGGAATCAGGAATCAGGAATGATGAATCAGGAATGATGAATGATGAATCAGGAATGATGAATCAGGAATGATGAATCAGGAATCAGGAATGATCAATCAGGAATCAGGAATGATGAATCAGGAATCAGGAATGATGAATCAGGAATTAGGAATGATGAATCAGGAATGATGAATCAGGAATGATGAATCAGGAATCAGGAATGATGAATGATGAATCAGGGATCAGGAATGATGAATCAGGAATCAGGAATGATGAATCAGGAATGATGAATCAGGAATGATGAATGATGAATCAGGAATCAGGAATGATGAATCAGGAAAGAGGAATGATGAATCAGGAATCAGGAATGGTGAATCATGAATCAGGAATGATGAATCAGGAATCAGGAATGAGGAATGATGAATCAGGAATGATGAATCAGGAATGAGGAATGATCAATCAGGAATCAGGAATGATGAATCAGGAATAATGAATCAGGAATGATGAATGATGAATCAGGAATCAGGAATGATGAATCAGGAATCAGGAATGATGAATCAGGAATCAGGAATGATGAATCAGGAATGATGAATGATGAATCAGGAATGATGAATCAGGAATCAGGAATGATGAATGATGAGTCAGGAATCAGGATTGGTGAATCATGAATCAGGACTGATGAATCAGGAATCAGGAATGATGAATCAGGAATGATGAATCAGGAATGATGAATGATGAATCAGGAATCAGGAATGATGAATCAGGAAAGAGGAATGATGAATCAGGAATCAGGAATGGTGAATCATGAATCAGGAATGATGAATCAGGAATCAGGAATGAGGAATGATGAATCAGGAATGATGAATCAGGAATGAGGAATGATCAATCAGGAATCAGGAATGATGAATCAGGAATAATGAATCAGGAATGATGAATGATGAATCAGGAATCAGGAATGATGAATCAGGAATCAGGAATGATGAATCAGGAATCAGGAATGATGAATCAGGAATCAGGAATGATGAATCAGGAATGATGAATGATGAATCAGGAATGATGAATGATGTATCAGGAATCAGGAATGATGAATCAGGAGAGAGGAATGATGAATCAGGAATCAGGATTGGTGAATCATGAATCAGGAATGATCAATCAGGAATCAGGAATGATGAATCAGGAATCAGGAATGATGAATCAGGAATGATGAATGATGTATCAGGAATCAGGAATGATGAATCAGGAAAGAGGAATGATGAATCAGGAATCAGGAATGATGAATCAGGAATCAGGAATGATGAATCAGGAATCAGGAATGATGAATCAGGAATCAGGAATGATGAATCGGGAATAAGGAATGATCCATGAGGAATGATGAATGATGAATCAGGAATCAGCAATGATGAATCAGGAATCAGGAATGATGAATGATGAATCAGGAATCAGGAATGATGAATCAGGAATCAGGAATGATGAATCAGGAATCAAGAATGATGAATCAGGAATGATGAATGATGAATCAGGAATCAGGAATGATCAATCAGGAATCAGGAATGATCAATCAGGAATAATGAATCAGGAATCAGGAATGATGAATCAGGAATGAGGATTGATGAATCAGGAATGAGGAATGATCAATCAGGAATCAGGAATGATGAATCAGGAATGAGGATTGATGAATCAGGAATGAGGAATGATGAATCAGGAATCAGGAATGATGAATCAGGAATCAGGAATGATGAATCAGGAATGATGAATCAGGCATCAGGAATGATGAATCAGGAATGATGAATGATGTATCAGGAATCAGGAATGGTGAATCATGAATCAGGAATGATGAATCAGGAATGAGGAATGATTAATCAGGAATGAAGAATGATGAATCAGGAATGAGGAATAATGAATCAGGTATTATGAATCAGGAATCAGGAATCAGGAATGATGAATCAGGAATCAGGAATCAGGAATGATGAATCAGGAATGAGGAATGATCAATCAGGAATGAGGAATCAGGAATCAGGTATGATGAATCAGGAATGGGGAATGATGAATCAGGAATGAGGAATGATAAATCAGGAATCAGGAATGATGAATCAGGAATCAGGAATGATGAATCAGGAATGATAAATCAGGAATCAGGAATGATGAATCAGGAATGATGAATGATGAATCAGGAATGATGAATGATGTATCAGGAATCAGGAATGATGAATCAGGAAAGAGGAATGATGAATCAGGAATCTGGATTGGTGAATCATGAATCAGGACTGATGAATCAGGAATCAGGAATGATGAATCAGGAATCAGGAATGATGAATCAGGAAAGAGGAATGATGAATCAGGAATCAGGAATGGTGAATCAGGAATGAGGAATCAGGAATCAGGTATGATGAATCAGGAATGGGGAATGATGAATCAGGAATGAGGAATGATAAATCAGGAATCAGGAATGATGAATCAGGAATCAGGAATGATGAATCAGGAATGATAAATCAGGAATCAGGAATGATGAATCAGGAATGATGAATGATGAATCAGGAATGATGAATGATGTATCAGGAATCAGGAATGATGAATCAGGAAAGAGGAATGATGAATCAGGAATCTGGATTGGTGAATCATGAATCAGGACTGATGAATCAGGAATCAGGAATGATGAATCAGGAATCAGGAATGATGAATCAGGAAAGAGGAATGATGAATCAGGAATCAGGAATGGTGAATCATGAATCAGGAATGATTAATCAGGAATGATGAATGATGAATCAGGAATCAGGAATGATGAATCAGGAATCAGGAATGATGAATCAGGAATGATGAATCAGGAATGATGAATGATGTATCAGGAATCAGGAATGGTGAATCATGAATCAGGAATGATGAATCAGGAATGAGGAATGATTAATCAGGAATGAAGAATGATGAATCAGGAATGAGGAATAATGAATCACGAATGATGAATCAGGAATCAGGAATCAGGAATGATGAATCAGGAATCAGAAATGATGAATCAGGAATGAGGAATGATCAATCAGGAATGATGAATCAGGAATCAGGTATGATGAATCAGGAATGAGGAATGATGAATCAGGAATCAGGAATGATGAATCAGGAATCAGGAATGATTAATCAGGAATGAAGAATGATGAATCAGGAATGAGGAATGATGAATCAGGAATGATGAATCAGGAATCAGGAATCAGGAATGATGAATCAGGAATGATGAATGATGTATCAGGAATCAGGAATGGTGAATCATGAATCAGGAATGATGAATCAGGAATGAGGAATGATTAATCAGGAATGAAGAATGATGAATCAGGAATGAGGAATGATGAATCAGGAAAGATGAATGATGAATCAGGAATCAGGAATGATGAATCAGGAATCAGGAATGATGAATCAGGAATCAGGAATGATGAATCAGGAATTATGAATGATGAATCAGGAATGATGAATCAGGAATGATGAATCAGGAATCAGGAATCAGGAATGATGAATCAGGAATTATGAATGATGAATCAGGAATGATGAATCAGGAATCAGGAATGATGAATGATGAATCAGGGATCAGGAATGATGAATCAGGAATCAGGAATCAGGAATGATGAATCAGGAATCAGGAATCAGGAATGATGAATCAGGAATGATGAATGATGAATCAGGAATGATGAATCAGGAATGATGAATCAGGAATCAGGAATGATCAATCAGGAATCAGGAATGATGAATCAGGAATCAGGAATGATGAATCAGGAATTAGGAATGATGAATCAGGAATGATGAATCAGGAATGATGAATCAGGAATCAGGAATGATGAATGATGAATCAGGGATCAGGAATGATGAATCAGGAATCAGGATTGGTGAATCATGAATCAGGACTGATGAATCAGGAATCAGGAATGATGAATCAGGAATGATGAATCAGGAATCAGGAATGATCAATCAGGAATGAGGATTGATGAATCAGGAATGAGGAATGATCAATCAGGAATCAGGAATGATGAATCAGGAATGATGAATCAGGAATGATGAATCAGGAATGATGAATCAGGAATCACATTGAACGTTTTTAAGATTAGCTCGCGGTCAGGAATCTATGAATTGGCTGGAAAGATGGAATCTCTCCGTTTGAGAATTTTACGGCACATGATGCATCAGGAATGATGAATGATGAATCAGGAATGATTAATGATGAATCAGGAATGATGAATCGGGAATGATGAATCAGGAATGATGAATCAGGAATGATGAATCAGGAATGATCAATGACGTATCAGGAATCAGGAATGATGAATCAGGAAAGAGGAATGATGAATCAGGAATCAGGGATGTTGAATCAGGAATCATGAATGATGAATCAGGAATCATGAATGACGAATCAGGAATGATGAATGATGAATCAGGTATGATGAATGATGTATCAGGAATGAGGAATGATGAATCAGGAATCAGGAATGATGAATCAGGAATCAGGAATGATGAATCAGGAATCAGGAATGATGAATCAGGAATGATGAATCAGGAATCAGGAATCAGGAATGATGAATCAGGAATGATGAATGATGAATCAGGAATGATGAATCAGGAATGACGAATCAGGAATCAGGAATCAGGAATGATGAATCAGGAATGATGAATGATGAATCAGGAATCAGGAATGATGAATCAGGAATGATGATTGATGAATCAGGAATGATGAATGATGAATCAGGAATGATGAATCAGGAATCAGGAATGATGAATGATGAGTCAGGAATCAGGATTGGTGAATCATGAATCAGGACTGATGAATCAGGAATCAGGAATGATGAATCAGGAATGATGAATCATGAATCAGGAATGATGAATCAGGAATCAGGAATGAGGAATGATGAATCAGGAATGATGAATCAGGAATCAGGAATGGTGAATCATGAATCGGGAATGATGAATCAGGAATCAGGAATGAGGAATGATGAATCAGGAATGATGAATCAGGAATGAGGAATGATCAATCAGGAATCAGGAATGATGAATCAGGAATAATGAATCAGGAATGATGAATGATGAATCAGGAATCAGGAATGATGAATCAGGAATCAGGAATGATGAATCAGGAATCAGGAATGATGAATCAGGAATCAGGAATGATGAATCAGGAATGATGAATGATGAATCAGGAATGATGAATCAGGAATGATGAATCAGGAATCAGGAATCAGGAATGATGAATCAGGAATGATGAATGATGAATCAGGAATGATGAATCAGGAATGATGAATCAGGAATCAGGAATCAGGAATGATGAATCAGGAATCAGGAATGAGGAATGATGAATCAGGAATGATGAATCAGGAATGAGGAATGATCAATCAGGAATCAGGAATGATGAATCAGGAATAATGAATCAGGAATGATGAATGATGAATCAGGAATCAGGAATGATGAATCAGGAATCAGGAATGATGAATCAGGAATCAGGAATGATGAATCAGGAATCAGGAATGATGAATCAGGAATGATGAATGATGAATCAGGAATGATGAATGATGTATCAGGAATCAGGAATGATGAATCAGGAGAGAGGAATGATGAATCAGGAATCAGGATTGGTTAATCATGAATCAGGAATGATCAATCAGGAATCAGGAATGATGAATCAGGAATCAGGAATGATGAATCAGGAATGATGAATGATGTATCAGGAATCAGGAATGATGAATCAGGAAAGAGGAATGATGAATCAGGAATCAGGAATGATGAATCAGGAATCAGGAATGATGAATCAGGAATCAGGAATGATGAATCAGGAATCAGGAATGATGAATGATGAATCAGGGATCAGGAATGATGAATCAGGAATCAGGAATCAGGAATGATGAATCAGGAATCAGGAATCAGGAATGATGAATCAGGAATGATGAATGATGAATCAGGAATGATGAATCAGGAATGATGAATCAGGAATCAGGAATGATCAATCAGGAATCAGGAATGATGAATCAGGAATCAGGAATGATGAATCAGGAATTAGGAATGATGAATCAGGAATGATGAATCAGGAATGATGAATCAGGAATCAGGAATGATGAATGATGAATCAGGGATCAGGAATGATGAATCAGGAATCAGGATTGGTGAATCATGAATCAGGACTGATGAATCAGGAATCAGGAATGATGAATCAGGAATGATGAATCAGGAATGATGAATGATGAATCAGGAATCAGGAATGATGAATCAGGAAAGAGGAATGATGAATCAGGAATCAGGAATGGTGAATCATGAATCAGGAATGATGAATCAGGAATCAGGAATGAGGAATGATGAATCAGGAATGATGAATCAGGAATGAGGAATGATCAATCAGGAATCAGGAATGATGAATCAGGAATAATGAATCAGGAATGATGAATGATGAATCAGGAATCAGGAATGATGAATCAGGAATCAGGAATGATGAATCAGGAATCAGGAATGATGAATCAGGAATGATGAATGATGAATCAGGAATGATGAATCAGGAATCAGGAATGATGAATGATGAGTCAGGAATCAGGATTGGTGAATCATGAATCAGGACTGATGAATCAGGAATCAGGAATGATGAATCAGGAATGATGAATCAGGAATGATGAATGATGAATCAGGAATCAGGAATGATGAATCAGGAAAGAGGAATGATGAATCAGGAATCAGGAATGGTGAATCATGAATCAGGAATGATGAATCAGGAATCAGGAATGAGGAATGATGAATCAGGAATGATGAATCAGGAATGAGGAATGATCAATCAGGAATCAGGAATGATGAATCAGGAATAATGAATCAGGAATGATGAATGATGAATCAGGAATCAGGAATGATGAATCAGGAATCAGGAATGATGAATCAGGAATCAGGAATGATGAATCAGGAATCAGGAATGATGAATCAGGAATGATGAATGATGAATCAGGAATGATGAATGATGTATCAGGAATCAGGAATGATGAATCAGGAGAGAGGAATGATGAATCAGGAATCAGGATTGGTGAATCATGAATCAGGAATGATCAATCAGGAATCAGGAATGATGAATCAGGAATCAGGAATGATGAATCAGGAATGATGAATGATGTATCAGGAATCAGGAATGATGAATCAGGAAAGAGGAATGATGAATCAGGAATCAGGAATGATGAATCAGGAATCAGGAATGATGAATCAGGAATCAGGAATGATGAATCAGGAATCAGGAATGATGAATCGGGAATAAGGAATGATCCATGAGGAATGATGAATGATGAATCAGGAATCAGCAATGATGAATCAGGAATCAGGAATGATGAATGATGAATCAGGAATCAGGAATGATGAATCAGGAATCAGGAATGATGAATCAGGAATCAAGAATGATGAATCAGGAATGATGAATGATGAATCAGGAATCAGGAATGATCAATCAGGAATCAGGAATGATCAATCAGGAATAATGAATCAGGAATCAGGAATGATGAATCAGGAATGAGGATTGATGAATCAGGAATGAGGAATGATCAATCAGGAATCAGGAATGATGAATCAGGAATGAGGATTGATGAATCAGGAATGAGGAATGATGAATCAGGAATCAGGAATGATGAATCAGGAATCAGGAATGATGAATCAGGAATGATGAATCAGGCATCAGGAATGATGAATCAGGAATGATGAATGATGTATCAGGAATCAGGAATGGTGAATCATGAATCAGGAATGATGAATCAGGAATGAGGAATGATTAATCAGGAATGAAGAATGATGAATCAGGAATGAGGAATAATGAATCAGGTATTATGAATCAGGAATCAGGAATCAGGAATGATGAATCAGGAATCAGGAATCAGGAATGATGAATCAGGAATGAGGAATGATCAATCAGGAATGAGGAATCAGGAATCAGGTATGATGAATCAGGAATGGGGAATGATGAATCAGGAATGAGGAATGATAAATCAGGAATCAGGAATGATGAATCAGGAATCAGGAATGATGAATCAGGAATGATAAATCAGGAATCAGGAATGATGAATCAGGAATGATGAATGATGAATCAGGAATGATGAATGATGTATCAGGAATCAGGAATGATGAATCAGGAAAGAGGAATGATGAATCAGGAATCTGGATTGGTGAATCATGAA
This sequence comes from Actinernus sp. WN-2022, assembly GCA_030867875.1. Taxonomy (NCBI): domain Eukaryota; kingdom Metazoa; phylum Cnidaria; class Anthozoa; order Actiniaria; family Actinernidae; genus Actinernus; species Actinernus sp. WN-2022. Next base: position 108,693 of record JAOWCC010000527.1, on the reverse strand, counting down.
TCAGGACTGATGAATCAGGAATCAGGAATGATGAATCAGGAATCAGGAATGATGAATCAGGAAAGAGGAATGATGAATCAGGAATCAGGAATGGTGAATCAGGAATGAGGAATCAGGAATCAGGTATGATGAATCAGGAATGGGGAATGATGAATCAGGAATGAGGAATGATAAATCAGGAATCAGGAATGATGAATCAGGAATCAGGAATGATGAATCAGGAATGATAAATCAGGAATCAGGAATGATGAATCAGGAATGATGAATGATGAATCAGGAATGATGAATGATGTATCAGGAATCAGGAATGATGAATCAGGAAAGAGGAATGATGAATCAGGAATCTGGATTGGTGAATCATGAATCAGGACTGATGAATCAGGAATCAGGAATGATGAATCAGGAATCAGGAATGATGAATCAGGAAAGAGGAATGATGAATCAGGAATCAGGAATGGTGAATCATGAATCAGGAATGATTAATCAGGAATGATGAATGATGAATCAGGAATCAGGAATGATGAATCAGGAATCAGGAATGATGAATCAGGAATGATGAATCAGGAATGATGAATGATGTATCAGGAATCAGGAATGGTGAATCATGAATCAGGAATGATGAATCAGGAATGAGGAATGATTAATCAGGAATGAAGAATGATGAATCAGGAATGAGGAATAATGAATCACGAATGATGAATCAGGAATCAGGAATCAGGAATGATGAATCAGGAATCAGAAATGATGAATCAGGAATGAGGAATGATCAATCAGGAATGATGAATCAGGAATCAGGTATGATGAATCAGGAATGAGGAATGATGAATCAGGAATCAGGAATGATGAATCAGGAATCAGGAATGATTAATCAGGAATGAAGAATGATGAATCAGGAATGAGGAATGATGAATCAGGAATGATGAATCAGGAATCAGGAATCAGGAATGATGAATCAGGAATGATGAATGATGTATCAGGAATCAGGAATGGTGAATCATGAATCAGGAATGATGAATCAGGAATGAGGAATGATTAATCAGGAATGAAGAATGATGAATCAGGAATGAGGAATGATGAATCAGGAAAGATGAATGATGAATCAGGAATCAGGAATGATGAATCAGGAATCAGGAATGATGAATCAGGAATCAGGAATGATGAATCAGGAATTATGAATGATGAATCAGGAATGATGAATCAGGAATGATGAATCAGGAATCAGGAATCAGGAATGATGAATCAGGAATTATGAATGATGAATCAGGAATGATGAATCAGGAATCAGGAATGATGAATGATGAATCAGGGATCAGGAATGATGAATCAGGAATCAGGAATCAGGAATGATGAATCAGGAATCAGGAATCAGGAATGATGAATCAGGAATGATGAATGATGAATCAGGAATGATGAATCAGGAATGATGAATCAGGAATCAGGAATGATCAATCAGGAATCAGGAATGATGAATCAGGAATCAGGAATGATGAATCAGGAATTAGGAATGATGAATCAGGAATGATGAATCAGGAATGATGAATCAGGAATCAGGAATGATGAATGATGAATCAGGGATCAGGAATGATGAATCAGGAATCAGGATTGGTGAATCATGAATCAGGACTGATGAATCAGGAATCAGGAATGATGAATCAGGAATGATGAATCAGGAATCAGGAATGATCAATCAGGAATGAGGATTGATGAATCAGGAATGAGGAATGATCAATCAGGAATCAGGAATGATGAATCAGGAATGATGAATCAGGAATGATGAATCAGGAATGATGAATCAGGAATCACATTGAACGTTTTTAAGATTAGCTCGCGGTCAGGAATCTATGAATTGGCTGGAAAGATGGAATCTCTCCGTTTGAGAATTTTACGGCACATGATGCATCAGGAATGATGAATGATGAATCAGGAATGATTAATGATGAATCAGGAATGATGAATCGGGAATGATGAATCAGGAATGATGAATCAGGAATGATGAATCAGGAATGATCAATGACGTATCAGGAATCAGGAATGATGAATCAGGAAAGAGGAATGATGAATCAGGAATCAGGGATGTTGAATCAGGAATCATGAATGATGAATCAGGAATCATGAATGACGAATCAGGAATGATGAATGATGAATCAGGTATGATGAATGATGTATCAGGAATGAGGAATGATGAATCAGGAATCAGGAATGATGAATCAGGAATCAGGAATGATGAATCAGGAATCAGGAATGATGAATCAGGAATGATGAATCAGGAATCAGGAATCAGGAATGATGAATCAGGAATGATGAATGATGAATCAGGAATGATGAATCAGGAATGACGAATCAGGAATCAGGAATCAGGAATGATGAATCAGGAATGATGAATGATGAATCAGGAATCAGGAATGATGAATCAGGAATGATGATTGATGAATCAGGAATGATGAATGATGAATCAGGAATGATGAATCAGGAATCAGGAATGATGAATGATGAGTCAGGAATCAGGATTGGTGAATCATGAATCAGGACTGATGAATCAGGAATCAGGAATGATGAATCAGGAATGATGAATCATGAATCAGGAATGATGAATCAGGAATCAGGAATGAGGAATGATGAATCAGGAATGATGAATCAGGAATCAGGAATGGTGAATCATGAATCAGGAATGATGAATCAGGAATCAGGAATGAGGAATGATGAATCAGGAATGATGAATCAGGAATGAGGAATGATCAATCAGGAATCAGGAATGATGAATCAGGAATAATGAATCAGGAATGATGAATGATGAATCAGGAATCAGGAATGATGAATCAGGAATCAGGAATGATGAATCAGGAATCAGGAATGATGAATCAGGAATCAGGAATGATGAATCAGGAATGATGAATGATGAATCAGGAATGATGAATCAGGAATGATGAATCAGGAATCAGGAATCAGGAATGATGAATCAGGAATGATGAATGATGAATCAGGAATGATGAATCAGGAATGATGAATCAGGAATCAGGAATCAGGAATGATGAATCAGGAATCAGGAATGAGGAATGATGAATCAGGAATGATGAATCAGGAATGAGGAATGATCAATCAGGAATCAGGAATGATGAATCAGGAATAATGAATCAGGAATGATGAATGATGAATCAGGAATCAGGAATGATGAATCAGGAATCAGGAATGATGAATCAGGAATCAGGAATGATGAATCAGGAATCAGGAATGATGAATCAGGAATGATGAATGATGAATCAGGAATGATGAATGATGTATCAGGAATCAGGAATGATGAATCAGGAGAGAGGAATGATGAATCAGGAATCAGGATTGGTTAATCATGAATCAGGAATGATCAATCAGGAATCAGGAATGATGAATCAGGAATCAGGAATGATGAATCAGGAATGATGAATGATGTATCAGGAATCAGGAATGATGAATCAGGAAAGAGGAATGATGAATCAGGAATCAGGAATGATGAATCAGGAATCAGGAATGATGAATCAGGAATCAGGAATGATGAATCAGGAATCAGGAATGATGAATCGGGAATAAGGAATGATCCATGAGGAATGATGAATGATGAATCAGGAATCAGCAATGATGAATCAGGAATCAGGAATGTTGAATGATGAATCAGGAATGATGAATCAGGAATCAGGAATCAGGAATGATGAATCAGGAATTATGAATGATGAATCAGGAATGATGAATCAGGAATCAGGAATGATGAATGATGAATCAGGGATCAGGAATGATGAATCAGGAATCAGGAATCAGGAATGATGAATCAGGAATCAGGAATCAGGAATGATGAATCAGGAATGATGAATGATGAATCAGGAATGATGAATCAGGAATGATGAATCAGGAATCAGGAATGATCAATCAGGAATCAGGAATGATGAATCAGGAATCAGGAATGATGAATCAGGAATTAGGAATGATGAATCAGGAATGATGAATCAGGAATGATGAATCAGGAATCAGGAATGATGAATGATGAATCAGGGATCAGGAATGATGAATCAGGAATCAGGATTGGTGAATCATGAATCAGGACTGATGAATCAGGAATCAGGAATGATGAATCAGGAATGATGAATCAGGAATCAGGAATGATCAATCAGGAATGAGGATTGATGAATCAGGAATGAGGAATGATCAATCAGGAATCAGGAATGATGAATCAGGAATGATGAATCAGGAATGATGAATCAGGAATGATGAATCAGGAATCACATTGAACGTTTTTAAGATTAGCTCGCGGTCAGGAATCTATGAATTGGCTGGAAAGATGGAATCTCTCCGTTTGAGAATTTTACGGCACATGATGCATCAGGAATGATGAATGATGAATCAGGAATGATTAATGATGAATCAGGAATGATGAATCGGGAATGATGAATCAGGAATGATGAATCAGGAATGATGAATCAGGAATGATCAATGACGTATCAGGAATCAGGAATGATGAATCAGGAAAGAGGAATGATGAATCAGGAATCAGGGATGTTGAATCAGGAATCATGAATGATGAATCAGGAATCATGAATGACGAATCAGGAATGATGAATGATGAATCAGGTATGATGAATGATGTATCAGGAATGAGGAATGATGAATCAGGAATCAGGAATGATGAATCAGGAATCAGGAATGATGAATCAGGAATCAGGAATGATGAATCAGGAATGATGAATCAGGAATCAGGAATCAGGAATGATGAATCAGGAATGATGAATGACGAATCAGGAATGATGAATCAGGAATGACGAATCAGGAATCAGGAATCAGGAATGATGAATCAGGAATGATGAATGATGAATCAGGAATCAGGAATGATGAATCAGGAATGATGATTGATGAATCAGGAATGATGAATGATGAATCAGGAATGATGAATCAGGAATCAGGAATGATGAATGATGAGTCAGGAATCAGGATTGGTGAATCATGAATCAGGACTGATGAATCAGGAATCAGGAATGATGAATCAGGAATGATGAATCATGAATCAGGAATGATGAATCAGGAATCAGGAATGAGGAATGATGAATCAGGAATGATGAATCAGGAATCAGGAATGGTGAATCATGAATCAGGAATGATGAATCAGGAATCAGGAATGAGGAATGATGAATCAGGAATGACGAATCAGGAATGAGGAATGATCAATCAGGAATCAGGAATGATGAATCAGGAATAATGAATCAGGAATGATGAATGATGAATCAGGAATCAGGAATGATGAATCAGGAATCAGGAATGATGAATCAGGAATCAGGAATGATGAATCAGGAATCAGGAATGATGAATCAGGAATGATGAATGATGAATCAGGAATGATGAATCAGGAATGATGAATCAGGAATCAGGAATCAGGAATGATGAATCAGGAATGATGAATGATGAATCAGGAATGATGAATCAGGAATGATGAATCAGGAATCAGGAATCAGGAATGATGAATCAGGAATCAGGAATGAGGAATGATGAATCAGGAATGATGAATCAGGAATGAGGAATGATCAATCAGGAATCAGGAATGATGAATCAGGAATAATGAATCAGGAATGATGAATGATGAATCAGGAATCAGGAATGATGAATCAGGAATCAGGAATGATGAATCAGGAATCAGGAATGATGAATCAGGAATCAGGAATGATGAATCAGGAATGATGAATGATGAATCAGGAATGATGAATGATGTATCAGGAATCAGGAATGATGAATCAGGAGAGAGGAATGATGAATCAGGAATCAGGATTGGTTAATCATGAATCAGGAATGATCAATCAGGAATCAGGAATGATGAATCAGGAATCAGGAATGATGAATCAGGAATGATGAATGATGTATCAGGAATCAGGAATGATGAATCAGGAAAGAGGAATGATGAATCAGGAATCAGGAATGATGAATCAGGAATCAGGAATGATGAATCAGGAATCAGGAATGATGAATCAGGAATCAGGAATGATGAATCGGGAATAAGGAATGATCCATGAGGAATGATGAATGATGAATCAGGAATCAGCAATGATGAATCAGGAATCAGGAATGATGAATGATGAATCAGGAATGATGAATCAGGAATGATGAATCAGGAATCAGGAATCAGGAATGATGAATCAGGAATTATGAATGATGAATCAGGAATGATGAATCAGGAATCAGGAATGATGAATGATGAATCAGGGATCAGGAATGATGAATCAGGAATCAGGAATCAGGAATGATGAATCAGGAATCAGGAATCAGGAATGATGAATCAGGAATGATGAATGATGAATCAGGAATGATGAATCAGGAATGATGAATCAGGAATCAGGAATGATCAATCAGGAATGAGGATTGATGAATCAGGAATGAGGAATGATCAATCAGGAATCAGGAATGATGAATCAGGAATGATGAATCAGGAATGATGAATCAGGAATGATGAATCAGGAATCACATTGAACGTTTTTAAGATTAGCTCGCGGTCAGGAATCTATGAATTGGCTGGAAAGATGGAATCTCTCCGTTTGAGAATTTTACGGCACATGATGCATCAGGAATGATGAATGATGAATCAGGAATGATTAATGATGAATCAGGAATGATGAATCGGGAATGATGAATCAGGAATGATGAATCAGGAATGATGAATCAGGAATGATGAATCAGGAATGATCAATGACGTATCAGGAATCAGGAATGATGAATCAGGAAAGAGGAATGATGAATCAGGAATCAGGGATGTTGAATCAGGAATCATGAATGATGAATCAGGAATCATGAATGACGAATCAGGAATGATGAATGATGAATCAGGTATGATGAATGATGTATCAGGAATGAGGAATGATGAATCAGGAATCAGGAATGATGAATCAGGAATCAGGAATGATGAATCAGGAATGATGAATCAGGAATCAGGAATCAGGAATGATGAATCAGGAATGATGAATGATGAATCAGGAATGATGAATCAGGAATGATGAATCAGGAATCAGGAATCAGGAATGATGAATCAGGAATGATGAATGATGAATCAGGAATGATGAATCAGGAATGATGAATCAGGAATCAGGAATCAGGAATGATGAATCAGGAATCAGGAATCAGGAATGATGTTTAAGGAATGATGAATGACGAATCAGGAATGGTGAATCATGAATCAGGAATGATGAATCAGGAATCAGGAATGATGAATCAGGAATCAGGAATGATGAATCAGGAATGATGATTGATGAATCAGGAATGATGAATGATGAATCAGGAATGATGAATCAGGAATCAGGAATGATGAATGATGAGTCAGGAATCAGGATTGGTGAATCATGAATCAGGACTGATGAATCAGGAATCAGGAATGATAAATCAGGAATGATGAATCAGGAATGATGAATGATGAATCAGGAATCAGGAATGATGAATCAGGAAAGAGGAATGATGAATCAGGAATCAGGAATGGTGAATCATGAATCAGGAATGATGAATCAGGAATCAGGAATGAGGAATGATGAATCAGGAATGATGAATCAGGAATGAGGAATGATCAATCAGGAATCAGGAATGATGAATCAGGAATAATGAATCAGGAATGATGAATGATGAATCAGGAATCAGGAATGATGAATCAGGAATCAGGAATGAAGAATCAGGAATCAGGAATGATGAATCAGGAATCAGGAATGATGAATCAGGAATGATGAATGATGAATCAGGAATGATGAATCAGGAATGATGAATCAGGAATCAGGAATCAGGAATGATGAATCAGGAATGATGAATGATGAATCAGGAATGATGAATCAGGAATGATGAATCAGGAATCAGGAATCAGGAATGATGAATCAGGAATCAGGAATGAGGAATGATGAATCAGGAATGATGAATCAGGAATGAGGAATGATCAATCAGGAATCAGGAATGATGAATCAGGAATAATGAATCAGGAATGATGAATGATGAATCAGGAATCAGGAATGATGAATCAGGAATCAGGAATGATGAATCAGGAATCAGGAATGATGAATCAGGAATCAGGAATGATGAATCAGGAATGATGAATGATGAATCAGGAATGATGAATGATGTATCAGGAATCAGGAATGATGAATCAGGAGAGAGGAATGATGAATCAGGAATCAGGATTGGTTAATCATGAATCAGGAATGATCAATCAGGAATCAGGAATGATGAATCAGGAATCAGGAATGATGAATCAGGAATGATGAATGATGTATCAGGAATCAGGAATGATGAATCAGGAAAGAGGAATGATGAATCAGGAATCAGGAATGATGAATCAGGAATCAGGAATGATGAATCAGGAATCAGGAATGATGAATCAGGAATCAGGAATGATGAATCGGGAATAAGGAATGATCCATGAGGAATGATGAATGATGAATCAGGAATCAGCAATGATGAATCAGGAATCAGGAATGATGAATGATGAATCAGGAATCAGGAATGATGAATCAGGAAAGAGGAATGATGAATCAGGAATCAGGAATGGTGAATCATGAATCAGGAATGATGAATCAGGAATCAGGAATGAGGAATGATGAATCAGGAATGATCAATCAGGAATGAGGAATGATCAATCAGGAATCAGGAATGATGAATCAGGAATAATGAATCAGGAATGATGATTGATGAATCAGGAATGATGAATGATGAATCAGGAATGATGAATCAGGAATCAGGAATGATGAATGATGAGTCAGGAATCAGGATTGGTGAATCATGAATCAGGACTGATGAATCAGGAATCAGGAATGATGAATCAGGAATGATGAATCAGGAATGATGAATGATGAATCAGGAATCAGGAATGATGAATCAGGAAAGAGGAATGATGAATCAGGAATCAGGAATGGTGAATCATGAATCAGGAATGATGAATCAGGAATCAGGAATGAGGAATGATGAATCAGGAATGATGAATCAGGAATGAGGAATGATCAATCAGGAATCAGGAATGATGAATCAGGAATAATGAATCAGGAATGATGAATGATGAATCAGGAATCAGGAATGATGAATCAGGAATCAGGAATGATGAATCAGGAATCAGGAATGATGAATCAGGAATCAGGAATGATGAATCAGGAATGATGAATGATGAATCAGGAATGATGAATCAGGAATGATGAATCAGGAATCAGGAATCAGGAATGATGAATCAGGAATGATGAATGATGAATCAGGAATGATGAATCAGGAATGATGAATCAGGAATCAGGAATCAGGAATGATGAATCAGGAATCAGGAATGAGGAATGATGAATCAGGAATGATGAATCAGGAATGAGGAATGATCAATCAGGAATCAGGAATGATGAATCAGGAATAATGAATCAGGAATGATGAATGATGAATCAGGAATCAGGAATGATGAATCAGGAATCAGGAATGATGAATCAGGAATCAGGAATAATGAATCAGGAATCAGGAATGATGAATCAGGAATGAGGATTGATGAATCAGGAATGAGGAATGATCAATCAGGAATCAGGAATGATGAATCAGGAATGAGGATTGATGAATCAGGAATGAGGAATGATGAATCAGGAATCAGGAATGATGAATCAGGAATCAGGAATGATGAATCAGGAATGATGAATCAGGCATCAGGAATGATGAATCAGGAATGATGAATGATGTATCAGGAATCAGGAATGGTGAATCATGAATCAGGAATGATGAATCAGGAATGAGGAATGATTAATCAGGAATGAAGAATGATGAATCAGGAATGAGGAATAATGAATCAGGTATTATGAATCAGGAATCAGGAATCAGGAATGATGAATCAGGAATCAGGAATCAGGAATGAGGAATCAGGAATCAGGTATGATGAATCAGGAATGGGGAATGATGAATCAGGAATGAGGAATGATAAATCAGGAATCAGGAATGATGAATCAGGAATCAGGAATGATGAATCAGGAATGATAAATCAGGAATCAGGAATGATGAATCAGGAATGATGAATGATGAATCAGGAATGATGAATGATGTATCAGGAATCAGGAATGATGAATCAGGAAAGAGGAATGATGAATCAGGAATCTGGATTGGTGAATCATGAATCAGGACTGATGAATCAGGAATCAGGAATGATGAATCAGGAATCAGGAATGATGAATCAGGAAAGAGGAATGATGAATCAGGAATCAGGAATGGTGAATCATGAATCAGGAATGATTAATCAGGAATGATGAATGATGAATCAGGAATCAGGAATGATGAATCAGGAATCAGGAATGATGAATCAGGAATGATGAATCAGGAATGATGAATGATGTATCAGGAATCAGGAATGGTGAATCATGAATCAGGAATGATGAATAAGGAATGAGGAATGATTAATCAGGAATGAAGAATGATGAATCAGGAATGAGGAATAATGAATCACGAATGATGAATCAGGAATCAGGAATCAGGAATGATGAATCAGGAATCAGGAATGATGAATCAGGAATGAGGAATGATCAATCAGGAATGATGAATCAGGAATCAGGTATGATGAATCAGGAATGAGGAATGATGAATCAGGAATGAGGAATGATGAATCAGGAATCAGGAATGATGAATCAGGAATCAGGAATGATGAATCAGGAATGATAAATCAGGAATCAGGAATGATGAATCAGGAATGATGAATGATGAATCAGGAATGATGAATGATGTGTCAGGAATCAGGAATGATGAATCAGGAAAGAGGAATGATGAATCAGGAATCTGGATTGGTGAATCATGAATCAGGACTGATGAATCAGGAAAGAGGAATGATGAATCAGGAATCAGGAATGGTGAATCATGAATCAGGAATGATGAATCAGGAATGATGAATGATGAATCAGGAATCAGGAATGATGAATCAGGAATCAGGAATGATGAATCAGGAATAATGAATCAGGAATCAGGAATGATGAATCAGGAATGACGAATGATGAATCAGGAATCAGGAATGGTGAATCATGAATCAGGAATGATGAATCAGGAATGAGGAATGATTAATCAGGAATGAAGAATGATGAATCAGGAATGAGGAATGATGAATCAGGAATGATGAATCAGGAATCAGGAATCAGGAATGATGAATCAGGAATGATGAATGATGTATCAGGAATCAGGAATGGTGAATCATGAATCAGGAATGATGAATCAGGAATGAGGAATGATTAATCAGGAATGAAGAATGATGAATCAGGAATGAGGAATGATGAATCAGGAAAGATGAATGATGAATCAGGAATCAGGAATGATGAATCAGGAATCAGGAATGATGAATCAGGAATCAGGAATGATGAATCAGGAATTATGAATGATGAATCAGGAATGATGAATCAGGAATGATGAATCAGGAATCAGGAATCAGGAATGATGAATCAGGAATTATGAATGATGAATCAGGAATGATGAATCAGGAATCAGGAATGATGAATGATGAATCAGGGATCAGGAATGATGAATCAGGAATCAGGAATCAGGAATGATGAATCAGGAATCAGGAATCAGGAATGATGAATCAGGAATGATGAATGATGAATCAGGAATGATGAATCAGGAATGATGAATCAGGAATCAGGAATGATCAATCAGGAATCAGGAATGATGAATCAGGAATCAGGAATGATGAATCAGGAATTAGGAATGATGAATCAGGAATGATGAATCAGGAATGATGAATCAGGAATCAGGAATGATGAATGATGAATCAGGGATCAGGAATGATGAATCAGGAATCAGGATTGGTGAATCATGAATCAGGACTGATGAATCAGGAATCAGGAATGATGAATCAGGAATGATGAATCAGGAATCAGGAATGATCAATCAGGAATGAGGATTGATGAATCAGGAATGAGGAATGATCAATCAGGAATCAGGAATGATGAATCAGGAATGATGAATCAGGAATGATGAATCAGGAATGATGAATCAGGAATCACATTGAACGTTTTTAAGATTAGCTCGCGGTCAGGAATCTATGAATTGGCTGGAAAGATGGAATCTCTCCGTTTGAGAATTTTACGGCACATGATGCATCAGGAATGATGAATGATGAATCAGGAATGATTAATGATGAATCAGGAATGATGAATCGGGAATGATGAATCAGGAATGATGAATCAGGAATGATGAATCAGGAATGATGAATCAGGAATGATCAATGACGTATCAGGAATCAGGAATGATGAATCAGGAAAGAGGAATGATGAATCAGGAATCAGGGATGTTGAATCAGGAATCATGAATGATGAATCAGGAATCATGAATGACGAATCAGGAATGATGAATGATGAATCAGGTATGATGAATGATGTATCAGGAATGAGGAATGATGAATCAGGAATCAGGAATGATGAATCAGGAATCAGGAATGATGAATCAGGAATCAGGAATGATGAATCAGGAATGATGAATCAGGAATCAGGAATCAGGAATGATGAATCAGGAATGATGAATGATGAATCAGGAATGATGAATCAGGAATGATGAATCAGGAATCAGGAATCAGGAATGATGAATCAGGAATGATGAATGATGAATCAGGTATGATGAATGATGTATCAGGAATGAGGAATGATGAATCAGGAATCAGGAATGATGAATCAGGAATCAGGAATGATGAATCAGGAATGATGAATCAGGAATCAGGAATCAGGAATGATGAATCAGGAATGATGAATGATGAATCAGGAATGATGAATCAGGAATGATGAATCAGGAATCAGGAATCAGGAATGATGAATCAGGAATGATGAATGATGAATCAGGAATGATGAATCAGGAATGATGAATCAGGAATCAGGAATCAGGAATGATGAATCAGGAATCAGGAATCAGGAATGATGTTTAAGGAATGATGAATGACGAATCAGGAATGGTGAATCATGAATCAGGAATGATGAATCAGGAATCAGGAATGATGAATCAGGAATCAGGAATGATGAATCAGGAATGATGATTGATGAATCAGGAATGATGAATGATGAATCAGGAATGATGAATTAGGAATCAGGAATGATGAATGATGAGTCAGGAATCAGGATTGGTGAATCATGAATCAGGACTGATGAATCAGGAATCAGGAATGATGAATCAGGAATGATGAATCATGAATCAGGAATGATGAATCAGGAATCAGGAATGAGGAATGATGAATCAGGAATGATGAATCAGGAATCAGGAATGGTGAATCATGAATCAGGAATGATGAATCAGGAATCAGGAATGAGGAATGATGAATCAGGAATGATGAATCAGGAATGAGGAATGATCAATCAGGAATCAGGAATGATGAATCAGGAATAATGAATCAGGAATGATGAATGATGAATCAGGAATCAGGAATGATGAATCAGGAATCAGGAATGATGAATCAGGAATCAGGAATGATGAATCAGGAATCAGGAATGATGAATCAGGAATGATGAATGATGAATCAGGAATGATGAATCAGGAATGATGAATCAGGAATCAGGAATCAGGAATGATGAATCAGGAATGATGAATGATGAATCAGGAATGATGAATCAGGAATGATGAATCAGGAATCAGGAATCAGGAATGATGAATCAGGAATCAGGAATGAGGAATGATGAATCAGGAATGATGAATCAGGAATGAGGAATGATCAATCAGGAATCAGGAATGATGAATCAGGAATAATGAATCAGGAATGATGAATGATGAATCAGGAATCAGGAATGATGAATCAGGAATCAGGAATGATGAATCAGGAATCAGGAATGATGAATCAGGAATCAGGAATGATGAATCAGGAATGATGAATGATGAATCAGGAATGATGAATGATGTATCAGGAATCAGGAATGATGAATCAGGAGAGAGGAATGATGAATCAGGAATCAGGATTGGTTAATCATGAATCAGGAATGATCAATCAGGAATCAGGAATGATGAATCAGGAATCAGGAATGATGAATCAGGAATGATGAATGATGTATCAGGAATCAGGAATGATGAATCAGGAAAGAGGAATGATGAATCAGGAATCAGGAATGATGAATCAGGAATCAGGAATGATGAATCAGGAATCAGGAATGATGAATCAGGAATCAGGAATGATGAATCGGGAATAAGGAATGATCCATGAGGAATGATGAATGATGAATCAGGAATCAGCAATGATGAATCAGGAATCAGGAATGATGAATGATGAATCAGGAATGATGAATCAGGAATCAGGAATCAGGAATGATGAATCAGGAATTATGAATGATGAATCAGGAATGATGAATCAGGAATCAGGAATGATGAATGATGAATCAGGGATCAGGAATGATGAATCAGGAATCAGGAATCAGGAATGATGAATCAGGAATCAGGAATCAGGAATGATGAATCAGGAATGATGAATGATGAATCAGGAATGATGAATCAGGAATGATGAATCAGGAATCAGGAATGATCAATCAGGAATCAGGAATGATGAATCAGGAATCAGGAATGATGAATCAGGAATTAGGAATGATGACTCAGGAATGATGAATCAGGAATGATGAATGATGAATCAGGAAAGAGGAATGATGAATCAGGAATCAGGAATGATGAATGATGAATCAGGGATCAGGAATGATGAATCAGGAATCAGGATTGGTGAATCATGAATCAGGACTGATGAATCAGGAATCAGGAATGATGAATCAGGAATGATGAATCAGGAATCAGGAATGATCAATCAGGAATGAGGATTGATGAATCAGGAATGAGGAATGATCAATCAGGAATCAGGAATGATGAATCAGGAATGATGAATCAGGAATGATGAATCAGGAATGATGAATCAGGAATCACATTGAACGTTTTTAAGATTAGCTCGCGGTCAGGAATCTATGAATTGGCTGGAAAGATGGAATCTCTCCGTTTGAGAATTTTACGGCACATGATGCATCAGGAATGATGAATGATGAATCAGGAATGATTAATGATGAATCAGGAATGATGAATCGGGAATGATGAATCAGGAATGATGAATCAGGAATGATGAATCAGGAATGATGAATCAGGAATGATCAATGACGTATCAGGAATCAGGAATGATGAATCAGGAAAGAGGAATGATGAATCAGGAATCAGGGATGTTGAATCAGGAATCATGAATGATGAATCAGGAATCATGAATGACGAATCAGGAATGATGAATGATGAATCAGGTATGATGAATGATGTATCAGGAATGAGGAATGATGAATCAGGAATCAGGAATGATGAATCAGGAATCAGGAATGATGAATCAGGAATGATGAATCAGGAATCAGGAATCAGGAATGATGAATCAGGAATGATGAATGATGAATCAGGAATGATGAATCAGGAATGATGAATCAGGAATCAGGAATCAGGAATGATGAATCAGGAATGATGAATGATGAATCAGGAATGATGAATCAGGAATGATGAATCAGGAATCAGGAATCAGGAATGATGAATCAGGAATCAGGAATCAGGAATGATGTTTAAGGAATGATGAATGACGAATCAGGAATGGTGAATCATGAATCAGGAATGATGAATCAGGAATCAGGAATGATGAATCAGGAATCAGGAATGATGAATCAGGAATGATGATTGATGAATCAGGAATGATGAATGATGAATCAGGAATGATGAATCAGGAATCAGGAATGATGAATGATGAGTCAGGAATCAGGATTGGTGAATCATGAATCAGGACTGATGAATCAGGAATCAGGAATGATGAATCAGGAATGATGAATCAGGAATGATGAATGATGAATCAGGAATCAGGAATGATGAATCAGGAAAGAGGAATGATGAATCAGGAATCAGGAATGGTGAATCATGAATCAGGAATGATGAATCAGGAATCAGGAATGAGGAATGATGAATCAGGAATGATGAATCAGGAATGAGGAATGATCAATCAGGAATCAGGAATGATGAATCAGGAATAATGAATCAGGAATGATGAATGATGAATCAGGAATCAGGAATGATGAATCAGGAATCAGGAATGATGAATCAGGAATCAGGAATGATGAATCAGGAATCAGGAATGATGAATCAGGAATGATGAATGATGAATCAGGAATGATGAATCAGGAATGATGAATCAGGAATCAGGAATCAGGAATGATGAATCAGGAATGATGAATGATGAATCAGGAATGATGAATCAGGAATGATGAATCAGGAATCAGGAATCAGGAATGATGAATCAGGAATCAGGAATGAGGAATGATGAATCAGGAATGATGAATCAGGAATGAGGAATGATCAATCAGGAATCAGGAATGATGAATCAGGAATAATGAATCAGGAATGATGAATGATGAATCAGGAATCAGGAATGATGAATCAGGAATCAGGAATGATGAATCAGGAATCAGGAATGATGAATCAGGAATGATGAATGATGAATCAGGAATGATGAATGATGTATCAGGAATCAGGAATGATGAATCAGGAGAGAGGAATGATGAATCAGGAATCAGGATTGGTTAATCATGAATCAGGAATGATCAATCAGGAATCAGGAATGATGAATCAGGAATCAGGAATGATGAATCAGGAATGATGAATGATGTATCAGGAATCAGGAATGATGAATCAGGAAAGAGGAATGATGAATCAGGAATCAGGAATGATGAATCAGGAATCAGGAATGATGAATCAGGAATCAGGAATGATGAATCAGGAATCAGGAATGATGAATCGGGAATAAGGAATGATCCATGAGGAATGATGAATGATGAATCAGGAATCAGCAATGATGAATCAGGAATCAGGAATGATGAATGATGAATCAGGAATCAGGAATGATGAATCAGGAATCAGGAATGATGAATCAGGAATCAAGAATGATGAATCAGGAATGATGAATGATGAATCAGGAATCAGGAATGATGAATCAGGAATCAGGAATGATCAATCAGGAATAATGAATCAGGAATCAGGAATGATGAATCAGGAATGAGGATTGATGAATCAGGAATGAGGAATGATCAATCAGGAATCAGGAATGATGAATCAGGAATGAGGATTGATGAATCAGGAATGAGGAATGATGAATCAGGAATCAGGAATGATGAATCAGGAATCAGGAATGATGAATCAGGAATGATGAATCAGGCATCAGGAATGATGAATCAGGAATGATGAATGATGTATCAGGAATCAGGAATGGTGAATCATGAATCAGGAATGATGAATCAGGAATGAGGAATGATTAATCAGGAATGAAGAATGATGAATCAGGAATGAGGAATAATGAATCAGGTATTATGAATCAGGAATCAGGAATCAGGAATGATGAATCAGGAATCAGGAATCAGGAATGATGAATCAGGAATGAGGAATGATCAATCAGGAATGAGGAATCAGGAATCAGGTATGATGAATCAGGAATGATGAATGATGAATCAGGAATGATGAATCAGGAATGATGAATCAGGAATCAGGAATCAGGAATGATGAATCAGGAATGATGAATGATGAATCAGGAATGATGAATCAGGAATGATGAATCAGGAATCAGGAATCAGGAATGATGAATCAGGAATCAGGAATCAGGAATGATGTTTAAGGAATGATGAATGACGAATCAGGAATGGTGAATCATGAATCAGGAATGATGAATCAGGAATCAGGAATGATGAATCAGGAATCAGGAATGATGAATCAGGAATGATGATTGATGAATCAGGAATGATGAATGATGAATCAGGAATGATGAATCAGGAATCAGGAATGATGAATGATGAGTCAGGAATCAGGATTGGTGAATCATGAATCAGGACTGATGAATCAGGAATCAGGAATGATGAATCAGGAATGATGAATCAGGAATGATGAATGATGAATCAGGAATCAGGAATGATGAATCAGGAAAGAGGAATGATGAATCAGGAATCAGGAATGGTGAATCATGAATCAGGAATGATGAATCAGGAATCAGGAATGAGGAATGATGAATCAGGAATGATGAATCAGGAATGAGGAATGATCAATCAGGAATCAGGAATGATGAATCAGGAATAATGAATCAGGAATGATGAATGATGAATCAGGAATCAGGAATGATGAATCAGGAATCAGGAATGATGAATCAGGAATCAGGAATGATGAATCAGGAATCAGGAATGATGAATCAGGAATGATGAATGATGAATCAGGAATGATGAATCAGGAATGATGAATCAGGAATCAGGAATCAGGAATGATGAATCAGGAATGATGAATGATGAATCAGGAATGATGAATCAGGAATGATGAATCAGGAATCAGGAATCAGGAATGATGAATCAGGAATCAGGAATGAGGAATGATGAATCAGGAATGATGAATCAGGAATGAGGAATGATCAATCAGGAATCAGGAATGATGAATCAGGAATAATGAATCAGGAATGATGAATGATGAATCAGGAATCAGGAATGATGAATCAGGAATCAGGAATGATGAATCAGGAATCAGGAATGATGAATCAGGAATGATGAATGATGAATCAGGAATGATGAATGATGTATCAGGAATCAGGAATGATGAATCAGGAGAGAGGAATGATGAATCAGGAATCAGGATTGGTTAATCATGAATCAGGAATGATCAATCAGGAATCAGGAATGATGAATCAGGAATCAGGAATGATGAATCAGGAATGATGAATGATGTATCAGGAATCAGGAATGATGAATCAGGAAAGAGGAATGATGAATCAGGAATCAGGAATGATGAATCAGGAATCAGGAATGATGAATCAGGAATCAGGAATGATGAATCAGGAATCAGGAATGATGAATCGGGAATAAGGAATGATCCATGAGGAATGATGAATGATGAATCAGGAATCAGCAATGATGAATCAGGAATCAGGAATGATGAATGATGAATCAGGAATCAGGAATGATGAATCAGGAATCAGGAATGATGAATCAGGAATCAAGAATGATGAATCAGGAATGATGAATGATGAATCAGGAATCAGGAATGATGAATCAGGAATCAGGAATGATCAATCAGGAATAATGAATCAGGAATCAGGAATGATGAATCAGGAATGAGGATTGATGAATCAGGAATGAGGAATGATCAATCAGGAATCAGGAATGATGAATCAGGAATGAGGATTGATGAATCAGGAATGAGGAATGATGAATCAGGAATCAGGAATGATGAATCAGGAATCAGGAATGATGAATCAGGAATGATGAATCAGGCATCAGGAATGATGAATCAGGAATGATGAATGATGTATCAGGAATCAGGAATGGTGAATCATGAATCAGGAATGATGAATCAGGAATGAGGAATGATTAATCAGGAATGAAGAATGATGTATCAGGAATCAGGAATAATGAATCAGGTATTATGAATCAGGAATCAGGAATCAGGAATGATGAATCAGGAATCAGGAATCAGGAATGATGAATCAGGAATGAGGAATGATCAATCAGGAATGAGGAATCAGGAATCAGGTATGATGAATCAGGAATGGGGAATGATGAATCAGGAATGAGGAATGATAAATCAGGAATCAGGAATGATGAATCAGGAATCAGGAATGATGAATCAGGAATGATAAATCAGGAATCAGGAATGATGAATCAGGAATGATGAATGATGAATCAGGAATGATGAATGATGTATCAGGAATCAGGAATGATGAATCAGGAAAGAGGAATGATGAATCAGGAATCTGGATTGGTGAATCATGAATCAGGACTGATGAATCAGGAATCAGGAATGATGAATCAGGAATCAGGAATGATGAATCAGGAAAGAGGAATGATGAATCAGGAATCAGGAATGGTGAATCATGAATCAGGAATGATTAATCAGGAATGATGAATGATGAATCAGGAATCAGGAATGATGAATCAGGAATCAGGAATGATGAATCAGGAATGATGAATCAGGAATGATGAATGATGTATCAGGAATCAGGAATGGTGAATCATGAATCAGGAATGATGAATCAGGAATGAGGAATGATTAATCAGGAATGAAGAATGATGAATCAGGAATGAGGAATAATGAATCACGAATGATGAATCAGGAATCAGGAATCAGGAATGATGAATCAGGAATCAGGAATGATGAATCAGGAATGAGGAATGATCAATCAGGAATGATGAATCAGGAATCAGGTATGATGAATCAGGAATGAGGAATGATGAATCAGGAATGAGGAATGATGAATCAGGAATCAGGAATGATGAATCAGGAATCAGGAATGATGAATCAGGAATGATAAATCAGGAATCAGGAATGATGAATCAGGAATGATGAATGATGAATCAGGAATGATGAATGATGTATCAGGAATCAGGAATGATGAATCAGGAAAGAGGAATGATGAATCAGGAATCTGGATTGGTGAATCATGAATCAGGACTGATGAATCAGGAATCAGGAATGATGAATCAGGAATCAGGAATGATGAATCAGGAAAGAGGAATGATGAATCAGGAATCAGGAATGGTGAATCATGAATCAGGAATGATTAATCAGGAATGATGAATGATGAATCAGGAATCAGGAATGATGAATCAGGAATCAGGAATGATGAATCAGGAATGATGAATCAGGAATGATGAATGATGTATCAGGAATCAGGAATGGTGAATCATGAATCAGGAATGATGAATCAGGAATGAGGAATGATTAATCAGGAATGAAGAATGATGAATCAGGAATGAGGAATAATGAATCACGAATGATGAATCAGGAATCAGGAATCAGGAATGATGAATCAGGAATCAGGAATGATGAATCAGGAATGAGGAATGATCAATCAGGAATGATGAATCAGGAATCAGGTATGATGAATCAGGAATGAGGAATGATGAATCAGGAATGAGGAATGATGAATCAGGAATCAGGAATGATGAATCAGGAATCAGGAATGATGAATCAGGAATGATAAATCAGGAATCAGGAATGATGAATCAGGAATGATGAATGATGAATCAGGAATGATGAATGATGTGTCAGGAATCAGGAATGATGAATCAGGAAAGAGGAATGATGAATCAGGAATCTGGATTGGTGAATCATGAATCAGGACTGATGAATCAGGAAAGAGGAATGATGAATCAGGAATCAGGAATGGTGAATCATGAATCAGGAATGATGAATCAGGAATGATGAATGATGAATCAGGAATCAGGAATGATGAATCAGGAATCAGGAATGATGAATCAGGAATAATGAATCAGGAATCAGGAATGATGAATCAGGAATGACGAATGATGAATCAGGAATCAGGAATGGTGAATCAGGAATCAGGAATGATGAATCAGGAATGAGGAATGATCAATCAGGAATGATGAATCAGGAATCAGGTATGATGAATCAGGAATGAGGAATGATGAATCAGGAATGAGGAATGATGAATCAGGAATCAGGAATGATGAATCAGGAATCAGGAATGATGAATCAGGAAAGAGGAATGATGAATCAGGAATCAGGAATGGTGAATCATGAATCAGGAATGATGAATCAGGAATGAGGAATGATTAATCAGGAATGAAGAATGATGAATCAGGAATGAGGAATGATGAATCAGGAATGATGAATCAGGAATCAGGAATCAGGAATGATGAATCAGGAATGATGAATGATGTATCAGGAATCAGGAATGGTGAATCAGGAATCAGGAATGATGAATCAGGAATGAGGAATGATTAATCAGGAATGAAGAATGATGAATCAGGAATGAGGAATGATGAATCAGGAAAGATGAATGATGAATCAGGAATCAGGAATGATGAATCAGGAATCAGGAATGATGAATCAGGAATCAGGAATGATGAATCAGGAATTATGAATGATGAATCAGGAATGATGAATCAGGAATGATGAATCAGGAATCAGGAATCAGGAATGATGAATCAGGAATTATGAATGATGAATCAGGAATGATGAATCAGGAATCAGGAATGATGAATGATGAATCAGGGATCAGGAATGATGAATCAGGAATCAGGAATCAGGAATGATGAATCAGGAATCAGGAATCAGGAATGATGAATCAGGAATGATGAATGATGAATCAGGAATGATGAATCAGGAATGATGAATCAGGAATCAGGAATGATCAATCAGGAATCAGGAATGATGAATCAGGAATCAGGAATGATGAATCAGGAATTAGGAATGATGAATCAGGAATGATGAATCAGGAATGATGAATCAGGAATCAGGAATGATGAATGATGAATCAGGGATCAGGAATGATGAATCAGGAATCAGGAATGATGAATCAGGAATGATGAATCAGGAATGATGAATGATGAATCAGGAATCAGGAATGATGAATCAGGAAAGAGGAATGATGAATCAGGAATCAGGAATGGTGAATCATGAATCAGGAATGATGAATCAGGAATCAGGAATGAGGAATGATGAATCAGGAATGATGAATCAGGAATGAGGAATGATCAATCAGGAATCAGGAATGATGAATCAGGAATAATGAATCAGGAATGATGAATGATGAATCAGGAATCAGGAATGATGAATCAGGAATCAGGAATGATGAATCAGGAATCAGGAATGATGAATCAGGAATGATGAATGATGAATCAGGAATGATGAATCAGGAATCAGGAATGATGAATGATGAGTCAGGAATCAGGATTGGTGAATCATGAATCAGGACTGATGAATCAGGAATCAGGAATGATGAATCAGGAATGATGAATCAGGAATGATGAATGATGAATCAGGAATCAGGAATGATGAATCAGGAAAGAGGAATGATGAATCAGGAATCAGGAATGGTGAATCATGAATCAGGAATGATGAATCAGGAATCAGGAATGAGGAATGATGAATCAGGAATGATGAATCAGGAATGAGGAATGATCAATCAGGAATCAGGAATGATGAATCAGGAATAATGAATCAGGAATGATGAATGATGAATCAGGAATCAGGAATGATGAATCAGGAATCAGGAATGATGAATCAGGAATCAGGAATGATGAATCAGGAATCAGGAATGATGAATCAGGAATGATGAATGATGAATCAGGAATGATGAATGATGTATCAGGAATCAGGAATGATGAATCAGGAGAGAGGAATGATGAATCAGGAATCAGGATTGGTGAATCATGAATCAGGAATGATCAATCAGGAATCAGGAATGATGAATCAGGAATCAGGAATGATGAATCAGGAATGATGAATGATGTATCAGGAATCAGGAATGATGAATCAGGAAAGAGGAATGATGAATCAGGAATCAGGAATGATGAATCAGGAATCAGGAATGATGAATCAGGAATCAGGAATGATGAATCAGGAATCAGGAATGATGAATCGGGAATAAGGAATGATCCATGAGGAATGATGAATGATGAATCAGGAATCAGCAATGATGAATCAGGAATCAGGAATGATGAATGATGAATCAGGAATCAGGAATGATGAATCAGGAATCAGGAATGATGAATCAGGAATCAAGAATGATGAATCAGGAATGATGAATGATGAATCAGGAATCAGGAATGATCAATCAGGAATCAGGAATGATCAATCAGGAATAATGAATCAGGAATCAGGAATGATGAATCAGGAATGAGGATTGATGAATCAGGAATGAGGAATGATCAATCAGGAATCAGGAATGATGAATCAGGAATGAGGATTGATGAATCAGGAATGAGGAATGATGAATCAGGAATCAGGAATGATGAATCAGGAATCAGGAATGATGAATCAGGAATGATGAATCAGGCATCAGGAATGATGAATCAGGAATGATGAATGATGTATCAGGAATCAGGAATGGTGAATCATGAATCAGGAATGATGAATCAGGAATGAGGAATGATTAATCAGGAATGAAGAATGATGAATCAGGAATGAGGAATAATGAATCAGGTATTATGAATCAGGAATCAGGAATCAGGAATGATGAATCAGGAATCAGGAATCAGGAATGATGAATCAGGAATGAGGAATGATCAATCAGGAATGAGGAATCAGGAATCAGGTATGATGAATCAGGAATGGGGAATGATGAATCAGGAATGAGGAATGATAAATCAGGAATCAGGAATGATGAATCAGGAATCAGGAATGATGAATCAGGAATGATAAATCAGGAATCAGGAATGATGAATCAGGAATGATGAATGATGAATCAGGAATGATGAATGATGTATCAGGAATCAGGAATGATGAATCAGGAAAGAGGAATGATGAATCAGGAATCTGGATTGGTGAATCATGAATCAGGACTGATGAATCAGGAATCAGGAATGATGAATCAGGAATCAGGAATGATGAATCAGGAAAGAGGAATGATGAATCAGGAATCAGGAATGGTGAATCAGGAATGAGGAATCAGGAATCAGGTATGATGAATCAGGAATGGGGAATGATGAATCAGGAATGAGGAATGATAAATCAGGAATCAGGAATGATGAATCAGGAATCAGGAATGATGAATCAGGAATGATAAATCAGGAATCAGGAATGATGAATCAGGAATGATGAATGATGAATCAGGAATGATGAATGATGTATCAGGAATCAGGAATGATGAATCAGGAAAGAGGAATGATGAATCAGGAATCTGGATTGGTGAATCATGAATCAGGACTGATGAATCAGGAATCAGGAATGATGAATCAGGAATCAGGAATGATGAATCAGGAAAGAGGAATGATGAATCAGGAATCAGGAATGGTGAATCATGAATCAGGAATGATTAATCAGGAATGATGAATGATGAATCAGGAATCAGGAATGATGAATCAGGAATCAGGAATGATGAATCAGGAATGATGAATCAGGAATGATGAATGATGTATCAGGAATCAGGAATGGTGAATCATGAATCAGGAATGATGAATCAGGAATGAGGAATGATTAATCAGGAATGAAGAATGATGAATCAGGAATGAGGAATAATGAATCACGAATGATGAATCAGGAATCAGGAATCAGGAATGATGAATCAGGAATCAGAAATGATGAATCAGGAATGAGGAATGATCAATCAGGAATGATGAATCAGGAATCAGGTATGATGAATCAGGAATGAGGAATGATGAATCAGGAATCAGGAATGATGAATCAGGAATCAGGAATGATTAATCAGGAATGAAGAATGATGAATCAGGAATGAGGAATGATGAATCAGGAATGATGAATCAGGAATCAGGAATCAGGAATGATGAATCAGGAATGATGAATGATGTATCAGGAATCAGGAATGGTGAATCATGAATCAGGAATGATGAATCAGGAATGAGGAATGATTAATCAGGAATGAAGAATGATGAATCAGGAATGAGGAATGATGAATCAGGAAAGATGAATGATGAATCAGGAATCAGGAATGATGAATCAGGAATCAGGAATGATGAATCAGGAATCAGGAATGATGAATCAGGAATTATGAATGATGAATCAGGAATGATGAATCAGGAATGATGAATCAGGAATCAGGAATCAGGAATGATGAATCAGGAATTATGAATGATGAATCAGGAATGATGAATCAGGAATCAGGAATGATGAATGATGAATCAGGGATCAGGAATGATGAATCAGGAATCAGGAATCAGGAATGATGAATCAGGAATCAGGAATCAGGAATGATGAATCAGGAATGATGAATGATGAATCAGGAATGATGAATCAGGAATGATGAATCAGGAATCAGGAATGATCAATCAGGAATCAGGAATGATGAATCAGGAATCAGGAATGATGAATCAGGAATTAGGAATGATGAATCAGGAATGATGAATCAGGAATGATGAATCAGGAATCAGGAATGATGAATGATGAATCAGGGATCAGGAATGATGAATCAGGAATCAGGATTGGTGAATCATGAATCAGGACTGATGAATCAGGAATCAGGAATGATGAATCAGGAATGATGAATCAGGAATCAGGAATGATCAATCAGGAATGAGGATTGATGAATCAGGAATGAGGAATGATCAATCAGGAATCAGGAATGATGAATCAGGAATGATGAATCAGGAATGATGAATCAGGAATGATGAATCAGGAATCACATTGAACGTTTTTAAGATTAGCTCGCGGTCAGGAATCTATGAATTGGCTGGAAAGATGGAATCTCTCCGTTTGAGAATTTTACGGCACATGATGCATCAGGAATGATGAATGATGAATCAGGAATGATTAATGATGAATCAGGAATGATGAATCGGGAATGATGAATCAGGAATGATGAATCAGGAATGATGAATCAGGAATGATCAATGACGTATCAGGAATCAGGAATGATGAATCAGGAAAGAGGAATGATGAATCAGGAATCAGGGATGTTGAATCAGGAATCATGAATGATGAATCAGGAATCATGAATGACGAATCAGGAATGATGAATGATGAATCAGGTATGATGAATGATGTATCAGGAATGAGGAATGATGAATCAGGAATCAGGAATGATGAATCAGGAATCAGGAATGATGAATCAGGAATCAGGAATGATGAATCAGGAATGATGAATCAGGAATCAGGAATCAGGAATGATGAATCAGGAATGATGAATGATGAATCAGGAATGATGAATCAGGAATGACGAATCAGGAATCAGGAATCAGGAATGATGAATCAGGAATGATGAATGATGAATCAGGAATCAGGAATGATGAATCAGGAATGATGATTGATGAATCAGGAATGATGAATGATGAATCAGGAATGATGAATCAGGAATCAGGAATGATGAATGATGAGTCAGGAATCAGGATTGGTGAATCATGAATCAGGACTGATGAATCAGGAATCAGGAATGATGAATCAGGAATGATGAATCATGAATCAGGAATGATGAATCAGGAATCAGGAATGAGGAATGATGAATCAGGAATGATGAATCAGGAATCAGGAATGGTGAATCATGAATCGGGAATGATGAATCAGGAATCAGGAATGAGGAATGATGAATCAGGAATGATGAATCAGGAATGAGGAATGATCAATCAGGAATCAGGAATGATGAATCAGGAATAATGAATCAGGAATGATGAATGATGAATCAGGAATCAGGAATGATGAATCAGGAATCAGGAATGATGAATCAGGAATCAGGAATGATGAATCAGGAATCAGGAATGATGAATCAGGAATGATGAATGATGAATCAGGAATGATGAATCAGGAATGATGAATCAGGAATCAGGAATCAGGAATGATGAATCAGGAATGATGAATGATGAATCAGGAATGATGAATCAGGAATGATGAATCAGGAATCAGGAATCAGGAATGATGAATCAGGAATCAGGAATGAGGAATGATGAATCAGGAATGATGAATCAGGAATGAGGAATGATCAATCAGGAATCAGGAATGATGAATCAGGAATAATGAATCAGGAATGATGAATGATGAATCAGGAATCAGGAATGATGAATCAGGAATCAGGAATGATGAATCAGGAATCAGGAATGATGAATCAGGAATCAGGAATGATGAATCAGGAATGATGAATGATGAATCAGGAATGATGAATGATGTATCAGGAATCAGGAATGATGAATCAGGAGAGAGGAATGATGAATCAGGAATCAGGATTGGTTAATCATGAATCAGGAATGATCAATCAGGAATCAGGAATGATGAATCAGGAATCAGGAATGATGAATCAGGAATGATGAATGATGTATCAGGAATCAGGAATGATGAATCAGGAAAGAGGAATGATGAATCAGGAATCAGGAATGATGAATCAGGAATCAGGAATGATGAATCAGGAATCAGGAATGATGAATCAGGAATCAGGAATGATGAATGATGAATCAGGGATCAGGAATGATGAATCAGGAATCAGGAATCAGGAATGATGAATCAGGAATCAGGAATCAGGAATGATGAATCAGGAATGATGAATGATGAATCAGGAATGATGAATCAGGAATGATGAATCAGGAATCAGGAATGATCAATCAGGAATCAGGAATGATGAATCAGGAATCAGGAATGATGAATCAGGAATTAGGAATGATGAATCAGGAATGATGAATCAGGAATGATGAATCAGGAATCAGGAATGATGAATGATGAATCAGGGATCAGGAATGATGAATCAGGAATCAGGATTGGTGAATCATGAATCAGGACTGATGAATCAGGAATCAGGAATGATGAATCAGGAATGATGAATCAGGAATGATGAATGATGAATCAGGAATCAGGAATGATGAATCAGGAAAGAGGAATGATGAATCAGGAATCAGGAATGGTGAATCATGAATCAGGAATGATGAATCAGGAATCAGGAATGAGGAATGATGAATCAGGAATGATGAATCAGGAATGAGGAATGATCAATCAGGAATCAGGAATGATGAATCAGGAATAATGAATCAGGAATGATGAATGATGAATCAGGAATCAGGAATGATGAATCAGGAATCAGGAATGATGAATCAGGAATCAGGAATGATGAATCAGGAATGATGAATGATGAATCAGGAATGATGAATCAGGAATCAGGAATGATGAATGATGAGTCAGGAATCAGGATTGGTGAATCATGAATCAGGACTGATGAATCAGGAATCAGGAATGATGAATCAGGAATGATGAATCAGGAATGATGAATGATGAATCAGGAATCAGGAATGATGAATCAGGAAAGAGGAATGATGAATCAGGAATCAGGAATGGTGAATCATGAATCAGGAATGATGAATCAGGAATCAGGAATGAGGAATGATGAATCAGGAATGATGAATCAGGAATGAGGAATGATCAATCAGGAATCAGGAATGATGAATCAGGAATAATGAATCAGGAATGATGAATGATGAATCAGGAATCAGGAATGATGAATCAGGAATCAGGAATGATGAATCAGGAATCAGGAATGATGAATCAGGAATCAGGAATGATGAATCAGGAATGATGAATGATGAATCAGGAATGATGAATGATGTATCAGGAATCAGGAATGATGAATCAGGAGAGAGGAATGATGAATCAGGAATCAGGATTGGTGAATCATGAATCAGGAATGATCAATCAGGAATCAGGAATGATGAATCAGGAATCAGGAATGATGAATCAGGAATGATGAATGATGTATCAGGAATCAGGAATGATGAATCAGGAAAGAGGAATGATGAATCAGGAATCAGGAATGATGAATCAGGAATCAGGAATGATGAATCAGGAATCAGGAATGATGAATCAGGAATCAGGAATGATGAATCGGGAATAAGGAATGATCCATGAGGAATGATGAATGATGAATCAGGAATCAGCAATGATGAATCAGGAATCAGGAATGATGAATGATGAATCAGGAATCAGGAATGATGAATCAGGAATCAGGAATGATGAATCAGGAATCAAGAATGATGAATCAGGAATGATGAATGATGAATCAGGAATCAGGAATGATTCAGGAATGATCAATCAGGAATCAGGAATGATCAATCAGGAATAATGAATCAGGAATCAGGAATGATGAATCAGGAATGAGGATTGATGAATCAGGAATGAGGAATGATCAATCAGGAATCAGGAATGATGAATCAGGAATGAGGATTGATGAATCAGGAATGAGGAATGATGAATCAGGAATCAGGAATGATGAATCAGGAATCAGGAATGATGAATCAGGAATGATGAATCAGGCATCAGGAATGATGAATCAGGAATGATGAATGATGTATCAGGAATCAGGAATGGTGAATCATGAATCAGGAATGATGAATCAGGAATGAGGAATGATTAATCAGGAATGAAGAATGATGAATCAGGAATGAGGAATAATGAATCAGGTATTATGAATCAGGAATCAGGAATCAGGAATGATGAATCAGGAATCAGGAATCAGGAATGATGAATCAGGAATGAGGAATGATCAATCAGGAATGAGGAATCAGGAATCAGGTATGATGAATCAGGAATGGGGAATGATGAATCAGGAATGAGGAATGATAAATCAGGAATCAGGAATGATGAATCAGGAATCAGGAATGATGAATCAGGAATGATAAATCAGGAATCAGGAATGATGAATCAGGAATGATGAATGATGAATCAGGAATGATGAATGATGTATCAGGAATCAGGAATGATGAATCAGGAAAGAGGAATGATGAATCAGGAATCTGGATTGGTGAATCATGAATCAGGACTGATGAATCAGGAATCAGGAATGATGAATCAGGAATCAGGAATGATGAATCAGGAAAGAGGAATGATGAATCAGGAATCAGGAATGGTGAATCATGAATCAGGAATGATTAATCAGGAATGATGAATGATGAATCAGGAATCAGGAATGATGAATCAGGAATCAGGAATGATGAATCAGGAATGATGAATCAGGAATGATGAATGATGTATCAGGAATCAGGAATGGTGAATCATGAATCAGGAATGATGAATCAGGAATGAGGAATGATTAATCAGGAATGAAGAATGATGAATCAGGAATGAGGAATAATGAATCACGAATGATGAATCAGGAATCAGGAATCAGGAATGATGAATCAGGAATCAGAAATGATGAATCAGGAATGAGGAATGATCAATCAGGAATGATGAATCAGGAATCAGGTATGATGAATCAGGAATGAGGAATGATGAATCAGGAATCAGGAATGATGAATCAGGAATCAGGAATGATTAATCAGGAATGAAGAATGATGAATCAGGAATGAGGAATGATGAATCAGGAATGATGAATCAGGAATCAGGAATCAGGAATGATGAATCAGGAATGATGAATGATGTATCAGGAATCAGGAATGGTGAATCATGAATCAGGAATGATGAATCAGGAATGAGGAATGATTAATCAGGAATGAAGAATGATGAATCAGGAATGAGGAATGATGAATCAGGAAAGATGAATGATGAATCAGGAATCAGGAATGATGAATCAGGAATCAGGAATGATGAATCAGGAATCAGGAATGATGAATCAGGAATTATGAATGATGAATCAGGAATGATGAATCAGGAATGATGAATCAGGAATCAGGAATCAGGAATGATGAATCAGGAATTATGAATGATGAATCAGGAATGATGAATCAGGAATCAGGAATGATGAATGATGAATCAGGGATCAGGAATGATGAATCAGGAATCAGGAATCAGGAATGATGAATCAGGAATCAGGAATCAGGAATGATGAATCAGGAATGATGAATGATGAATCAGGAATGATGAATCAGGAATGATGAATCAGGAATCAGGAATGATCAATCAGGAATCAGGAATGATGAATCAGGAATCAGGAATGATGAATCAGGAATTAGGAATGATGAATCAGGAATGATGAATCAGGAATGATGAATCAGGAATCAGGAATGATGAATGATGAATCAGGGATCAGGAATGATGAATCAGGAATCAGGATTGGTGAATCATGAATCAGGACTGATGAATCAGGAATCAGGAATGATGAATCAGGAATGATGAATCAGGAATCAGGAATGATCAATCAGGAATGAGGATTGATGAATCAGGAATGAGGAATGATCAATCAGGAATCAGGAATGATGAATCAGGAATGATGAATCAGGAATGATGAATCAGGAATGATGAATCAGGAATCACATTGAACGTTTTTAAGATTAGCTCGCGGTCAGGAATCTATGAATTGGCTGGAAAGATGGAATCTCTCCGTTTGAGAATTTTACGGCACATGATGCATCAGGAATGATGAATGATGAATCAGGAATGATTAATGATGAATCAGGAATGATGAATCGGGAATGATGAATCAGGAATGATGAATCAGGAATGATGAATCAGGAATGATCAATGACGTATCAGGAATCAGGAATGATGAATCAGGAAAGAGGAATGATGAATCAGGAATCAGGGATGTTGAATCAGGAATCATGAATGATGAATCAGGAATCATGAATGACGAATCAGGAATGATGAATGATGAATCAGGTATGATGAATGATGTATCAGGAATGAGGAATGATGAATCAGGAATCAGGAATGATGAATCAGGAATCAGGAATGATGAATCAGGAATCAGGAATGATGAATCAGGAATGATGAATCAGGAATCAGGAATCAGGAATGATGAATCAGGAATGATGAATGATGAATCAGGAATGATGAATCAGGAATGACGAATCAGGAATCAGGAATCAGGAATGATGAATCAGGAATGATGAATGATGAATCAGGAATCAGGAATGATGAATCAGGAATGATGATTGATGAATCAGGAATGATGAATGATGAATCAGGAATGATGAATCAGGAATCAGGAATGATGAATGATGAGTCAGGAATCAGGATTGGTGAATCATGAATCAGGACTGATGAATCAGGAATCAGGAATGATGAATCAGGAATGATGAATCATGAATCAGGAATGATGAATCAGGAATCAGGAATGAGGAATGATGAATCAGGAATGATGAATCAGGAATCAGGAATGGTGAATCATGAATCAGGAATGATGAATCAGGAATCAGGAATGAGGAATGATGAATCAGGAATGATGAATCAGGAATGAGGAATGATCAATCAGGAATCAGGAATGATGAATCAGGAATAATGAATCAGGAATGATGAATGATGAATCAGGAATCAGGAATGATGAATCAGGAATCAGGAATGATGAATCAGGAATCAGGAATGATGAATCAGGAATCAGGAATGATGAATCAGGAATGATGAATGATGAATCAGGAATGATGAATCAGGAATGATGAATCAGGAATCAGGAATCAGGAATGATGAATCAGGAATGATGAATGATGAATCAGGAATGATGAATCAGGAATGATGAATCAGGAATCAGGAATCAGGAATGATGAATCAGGAATCAGGAATGAGGAATGATGAATCAGGAATGATGAATCAGGAATGAGGAATGATCAATCAGGAATCAGGAATGATGAATCAGGAATAATGAATCAGGAATGATGAATGATGAATCAGGAATCAGGAATGATGAATCAGGAATCAGGAATGATGAATCAGGAATCAGGAATGATGAATCAGGAATCAGGAATGATGAATCAGGAATGATGAATGATGAATCAGGAATGATGAATGATGTATCAGGAATCAGGAATGATGAATCAGGAGAGAGGAATGATGAATCAGGAATCAGGATTGGTTAATCATGAATCAGGAATGATCAATCAGGAATCAGGAATGATGAATCAGGAATCAGGAATGATGAATCAGGAATGATGAATGATGTATCAGGAATCAGGAATGATGAATCAGGAAAGAGGAATGATGAATCAGGAATCAGGAATGATGAATCAGGAATCAGGAATGATGAATCAGGAATCAGGAATGATGAATCAGGAATCAGGAATGATGAATCGGGAATAAGGAATGATCCATGAGGAATGATGAATGATGAATCAGGAATCAGCAATGATGAATCAGGAATCAGGAATGTTGAATGATGAATCAGGAATGATGAATCAGGAATCAGGAATCAGGAATGATGAATCAGGAATTACGAATGATGAATCAGGAATGATGAATCAGGAATCAGGAATGATGAATGATGAATCAGGGATCAGGAATGATGAATCAGGAATCAGGAATCAGGAATGATGAATCAGGAATCAGGAATCAGGAATGATGAATCAGGAATGATGAATGATGAATCAGGAATGATGAATCAGGAATGATGAATCAGGAATCAGGAATGATCAATCAGGAATCAGGAATGATGAATCAGGAATCAGGAATGATGAATCAGGAATTAGGAATGATGAATCAGGAATGATGAATCAGGAATGATGAATCAGGAATCAGGAATGATGAATGATGAATCAGGGATCAGGAATGATGAATCAGGAATCAGGATTGGTGAATCATGAATCAGGACTGATGAATCAGGAATCAGGAATGATGAATCAGGAATGATGAATCAGGAATCAGGAATGATCAATCAGGAATGAGGATTGATGAATCAGGAATGAGGAATGATCAATCAGGAATCAGGAATGATGAATCAGGAATGATGAATCAGGAATGATGAATCAGGAATGATGAATCAGGAATCACATTGAACGTTTTTTAAGATTAGCTCGCGGTCAGGAATCTATGAATTGGCTGGAAAGATGGAATCTCTCCGTTTGAGAATTTTACGGCACATGATGCATCAGGAATGATGAATGATGAATCAGGAATGATTAATGATGAATCAGGAATGATGAATCGGGAATGATGAATCAGGAATGATGAATCAGGAATGATGAATCAGGAATGATCAATGACGTATCAGGAATCAGGAATGATGAATCAGGAAAGAGGAATGATGAATCAGGAATCAGGGATGTTGAATCAGGAATCATGAATGATGAATCAGGAATCATGAATGACGAATCAGGAATGATGAATGATGAATCAGGTATGATGAATGATGTATCAGGAATGAGGAATGATGAATCAGGAATCAGGAATGATGAATCAGGAATCAGGAATGATGAATCAGGAATCAGGAATGATGAATCAGGAATGATGAATCAGGAATCAGGAATCAGGAATGATGAATCAGGAATGATGAATGACGAATCAGGAATGATGAATCAGGAATGACGAATCAGGAATCAGGAATCAGGAATGATGAATCAGGAATGATGAATGATGAATCAGGAATCAGGAATGATGAATCAGGAATGATGATTGATGAATCAGGAATGATGAATGATGAATCAGGAATGATGAATCAGGAATCAGGAATGATGAATGATGAGTCAGGAATCAGGATTGGTGAATCATGAATCAGGACTGATGAATCAGGAATCAGGAATGATGAATCAGGAATGATGAATCATGAATCAGGAATGATGAATCAGGAATCAGGAATGAGGAATGATGAATCAGGAATGATGAATCAGGAATCAGGAATGGTGAATCATGAATCAGGAATGATGAATCAGGAATCAGGAATGAGGAATGATGAATCAGGAATGATGAATCAGGAATGAGGAATGATCAATCAGGAATCAGGAATGATGAATCAGGAATAATGAATCAGGAATGATGAATGATGAATCAGGAATCAGGAATGATGAATCAGGAATCAGGAATGATGAATCAGGAATCAGGAATGATGAATCAGGAATCAGGAATGATGAATCAGGAATGATGAATGATGAATCAGGAATGATGAATCAGGAATGATGAATCAGGAATCAGGAATCAGGAATGATGAATCAGGAATGATGAATGATGAATCAGGAATGATGAATCAGGAATGATGAATCAGGAATCAGGAATCAGGAATGATGAATCAGGAATCAGGAATGAGGAATGATGAATCAGGAATGATGAATCAGGAATGAGGAATGATCAATCAGGAATCAGGAATGATGATGAATCAGGAATGATGAATGATGAATCAGGAATCAGGAATGATGAATCAGGAATCAGGAATGATGAATCAGGAATCAGGAATGATGAATCAGGAATCAGGAATGATGAATCAGGAATGATGAATGATGAATCAGGAATGATGAATGATGTATCAGGAATCAGGAATGATGAATCAGGAGAGAGGAATGATGAATCAGGAATCAGGATTGGTTAATCATGAATCAGGAATGATCAATCAGGAATCAGGAATGATGAATCAGGAATCAGGAATGATGAATCAGGAATGATGAATGATGTATCAGGAATCAGGAATGATGAATCAGGAAAGAGGAATGATGAATCAGGAATCAGGAATGATGAATCAGGAATCAGGAATGATGAATCAGGAATCAGGAATGATGAATCAGGAATCAGGAATGATGAATCGGGAATAAGGAATGATCCATGAGGAATGATGAATGATGAATCAGGAATCAGCAATGATGAATCAGGAATCAGGAATGATGAATGATGAATCAGGAATGATGAATCAGGAATGATGAATCAGGAATCAGGAATCAGGAATGATGAATCAGGAATTATGAATGATGAATCAGGAATGATGAATCAGGAATCAGGAATGATGAATGATGAATCAGGGATCAGGAATGATGAATCAGGAATCAGGAATCAGGAATGATGAATCAGGAATCAGGAATCAGGAATGATGAATCAGGAATGATGAATGATGAATCAGGAATGATGAATCAGGAATGATGAATCAGGAATCAGGAATGATCAATCAGGAATCAGGAATGATGAATCAGGAATCAGGAATGATGAATCAGGAATTAGGAATGATGAATCAGGAATGATGAATCAGGAATGATGAATCAGGAATCAGGAATGATGAATGATGAATCAGGGATCAGGAATGATGAATCAGGAATCAGGATTGGTGAATCATGAATCAGGACTGATGAATCAGGAATCAGGAATGATGAATCAGGAATGATGAATCAGGAATCAGGAATGATCAATCAGGAATGAGGATTGATGAATCAGGAATGAGGAATGATCAATCAGGAATCAGGAATGATGAATCAGGAATGATGAATCAGGAATGATGAATCAGGAATGATGAATCAGGAATCACATTGAACGTTTTTAAGATTAGCTCGCGGTCAGGAATCTATGAATTGGCTGGAAAGATGGAATCTCTCCGTTTGAGAATTTTACGGCACATGATGCATCAGGAATGATGAATGATGAATCAGGAATGATTAATGATGAATCAGGAATGATGAATCGGGAATGATGAATCAGGAATGATGAATCAGGAATGATGAATCAGGAATGATGAATCAGGAATGATCAATGACGTATCAGGAATCAGGAATGATGAATCAGGAAAGAGGAATGATGAATCAGGAATCAGGGATGTTGAATCAGGAATCATGAATGATGAATCAGGAATCATGAATGACGAATCAGGAATGATGAATGATGAATCAGGTATGATGAATGATGTATCAGGAATGAGGAATGATGAATCAGGAATCAGGAATGATGAATCAGGAATCAGGAATGATGAATCAGGAATGATGAATCAGGAATCAGGAATCAGGAATGATGAATCAGGAATGATGAATGATGAATCAGGAATGATGAATCAGGAATGATGAATCAGGAATCAGGAATCAGGAATGATGAATCAGGAATGATGAATGATGAATCAGGAATGATGAATCAGGAATGATGAATCAGGAATCAGGAATCAGGAATGATGAATCAGGAATCAGGAATCAGGAATGATGTTTAAGGAATGATGAATGACGAATCAGGAATGGTGAATCATGAATCAGGAATGATGAATCAGGAATCAGGAATGATGAATCAGGAATCAGGAATGATGAATCAGGAATGATGATTGATGAATCAGGAATGATGAATGATGAATCAGGAATGATGAATCAGGAATCAGGAATGATGAATGATGAGTCAGGAATCAGGATTGGTGAATCATGAATCAGGACTGATGAATCAGGAATCAGGAATGATGAATCAGGAATGATGAATCAGGAATGATGAATGATGAATCAGGAATCAGGAATGATGAATCAGGAAAGAGGAATGATGAATCAGGAATCAGGAATGGTGAATCATGAATCAGGAATGATGAATCAGGAATCAGGAATGAGGAATGATGAATCAGGAATGATGAATCAGGAATGAGGAATGATCAATCAGGAATCAGGAATGATGAATCAGGAATAATGAATCAGGAATGATGAATGATGAATCAGGAATCAGGAATGATGAATCAGGAATCAGGAATGAAGAATCAGGAATCAGGAATGATGAATCAGGAATCAGGAATGATGAATCAGGAATGATGAATGATGAATCAGGAATGATGAATCAGGAATGATGAATCAGGAATCAGGAATCAGGAATGATGAATCAGGAATGATGAATGATGAATCAGGAATGATGAATCAGGAATGATGAATCAGGAATCAGGAATCAGGAATGATGAATCAGGAATCAGGAATGAGGAATGATGAATCAGGAATGATGAATCAGGAATGAGGAATGATCAATCAGGAATCAGGAATGATGAATCAGGAATAATGAATCAGGAATGATGAATGATGAATCAGGAATCAGGAATGATGAATCAGGAATCAGGAATGATGAATCAGGAATCAGGAATGATGAATCAGGAATCAGGAATGATGAATCAGGAATGATGAATGATGAATCAGGAATGATGAATGATGTATCAGGAATCAGGAATGATGAATCAGGAGAGAGGAATGATGAATCAGGAATCAGGATTGGTTAATCATGAATCAGGAATGATCAATCAGGAATCAGGAATGATGAATCAGGAATCAGGAATGATGAATCAGGAATGATGAATGATGTATCAGGAATCAGGAATGATGAATCAGGAAAGAGGAATGATGAATCAGGAATCAGGAATGATGAATCAGGAATCAGGAATGATGAATCAGGAATCAGGAATGATGAATCAGGAATCAGGAATGATGAATCGGGAATAAGGAATGATCCATGAGGAATGATGAATGATGAATCAGGAATCAGCAATGATGAATCAGGAATCAGGAATGATGAATGATGAATCAGGAATCAGGAATGATGAATCAGGAAAGAGGAATGATGAATCAGGAATCAGGAATGGTGAATCATGAATCAGGAATGATGAATCAGGAATCAGGAATGAGGAATGATGAATCAGGAATGATCAATCAGGAATGAGGAATGATCAATCAGGAATCAGGAATGATGAATCAGGAATAATGAATCAGGAATGATGATTGATGAATCAGGAATGATGAATGATGAATCAGGAATGATGAATCAGGAATCAGGAATGATGAATGATGAGTCAGGAATCAGGATTGGTGAATCATGAATCAGGACTGATGAATCAGGAATCAGGAATGATGAATCAGGAATGATGAATCAGGAATGATGAATGATGAATCAGGAATCAGGAATGATGAATCAGGAAAGAGGAATGATGAATCAGGAATCAGGAATGGTGAATCATGAATCAGGAATGATGAATCAGGAATCAGGAATCAGGAATGATGAATCAGGAATGATGAATCAGGAATGAGGAATGATCAATCAGGAATCAGGAATGATGAATCAGGAATAATGAATCAGGAATGATGAATGATGAATCAGGAATCAGGAATGATGAATCAGGAATCAGGAATGATGAATCAGGAATCAGGAATGATGAATCAGGAATCAGGAATGATGAATCAGGAATGATGAATGATGAATCAGGAATGATGAATCAGGAATGATGAATCAGGAATCAGGAATCAGGAATGATGAATCAGGAATGATGAATGATGAATCAGGAATGATGAATCAGGAATGATGAATCAGGAATCAGGAATCAGGAATGATGAATCAGGAATCAGGAATGAGGAATGATGAATCAGGAATGATGAATCAGGAATGAGGAATGATCAATCAGGAATCAGGAATGATGAATCAGGAATAATGAATCAGGAATGATGAATGATGAATCAGGAATCAGGAATGATGAATCAGGAATCAGGAATGATGAATCAGGAATCAGGAATGATGAATCAGGAATCAGGAATGATGAATCAGGAATGATGAATGATGAATCAGGAATGATGAATGATGTATCAGGAATCAGGAATGATGAATCAGGAGAGAGGAATGATGAATCAGGAATCAGGATTGGTTAATCATGAATCAGGAATGATCAATCAGGAATCAGGAATGATGAATCAGGAATCAGGAATGATGAATCAGGAATGATGAATGATGTATCAGGAATCAGGAATGATGAATCAGGAAAGAGGAATGATGAATCAGGAATCAGGAATGATGAATCAGGAATCAGGAATGATGAATCAGGAATCAGGAATGATGAATCAGGAATCAGGAATGATGAATCGGGAATAAGGAATGATCCATGAGGAATGATGAATGATGAATCAGGAATCAGCAATGATGAATCAGGAATCAGGAATGATGAATGATGAATCAGGAATCAGGAATGATGAATCAGGAATCAGGAATGATGAATCAGGAATCAAGAATGATGAATCAGGAATGATGAATGATGAATCAGGAATCAGGAATGATGAATCAGGAATCAGGAATGATCAATCAGGAATAATGAATCAGGAATCAGGAATGATGAATCAGGAATGAGGATTGATGAATCAGGAATGAGGAATGATCAATCAGGAATCAGGAATGATGAATCAGGAATGAGGATTGATGAATCAGGAATGAGGAATGATGAATCAGGAATCAGGAATGATGAATCAGGAATCAGGAATGATGAATCAGGAATGATGAATCAGGCATCAGGAATGATGAATCAGGAATGATGAATGATGTATCAGGAATCAGGAATGGTGAATCATGAATCAGGAATGATGAATCAGGAATGAGGAATGATTAATCAGGAATGAAGAATGATGAATCAGGAATGAGGAATAATGAATCAGGTATTATGAATCAGGAATCAGGAATCAGGAATGATGAATCAGGAATCAGGAATCAGGAATGATGAATCAGGAATGAGGAATGATCAATCAGGAATGAGGAATCAGGAATCAGGTATGATGAATCAGGAATGGGGAATGATGAATCAGGAATGAGGAATGATAAATCAGGAATCAGGAATGATGAATCAGGAATCAGGAATGATGAATCAGGAATGATAAATCAGGAATCAGGAATGATGAATCAGGAATGATGAATGATGAATCAGGAATGATGAATGATGTATCAGGAATCAGGAATGATGAATCAGGAAAGAGGAATGATGAATCAGGAATCTGGATTGGTGAATCATGAATCAGGACTGATGAATCAGGAATCAGGAATGATGAATCAGGAATCAGGAATGATGAATCAGGAAAGAGGAATGATGAATCAGGAATCAGGAATGGTGAATCATGAATCAGGAATGATGAATCAGGAATCAGGAATGATGAATCAGGAATCAGGAATGATGAATCGGGAATAAGGAATGATCCATGAGGAATGATGAATGATGAATCAGGAATCAGCAATGATGAATCAGGAATCAGGAATGATGAATGATGAATCAGGAATGATGAATCAGGAATCAGGAATCAGGAATGATGAATCAGGAATTATGAATGATGAATCAGGAATGATGAATCAGGAATCAGGAATGATGAATGATGAATCAGGGATCAGGAATGATGAATCAGGAATCAGGAATCAGGAATGATGAATCAGGAATCAGGAATCAGGAATGATGAATCAGGAATCAGGAATGATGAATCAGGAATGATGAATCAGGAATGATGAATCAGGAATCAGGAATGATCAATCAGGAATCAGGAATGATGAATCAGGAATCAGGAATCAGGAATGATGAATCAGGAATTAGGAATGATGAATCAGGAATGATGAATCAGGAATGATGAATCAGGAATCAGGAATGATGAATGATGAATCAGGGATCAGGAATGATGAATCAGGAATCAGGATTGGTGAATCATGAATCAGGACTGATGAATCAGGAATCAGGAATGATGAATCAGGAATGATGAATCAGGAATCAGGAATGATCAATCAGGAATGAGGATTGATGAATCAGGAATGAGGAATGATCAATCAGGAATCAGGAATG
This sequence comes from Actinernus sp. WN-2022, assembly GCA_030867875.1. Taxonomy (NCBI): domain Eukaryota; kingdom Metazoa; phylum Cnidaria; class Anthozoa; order Actiniaria; family Actinernidae; genus Actinernus; species Actinernus sp. WN-2022. The sequence goes on along the minus strand of JAOWCC010000527.1, from coordinate 67,169 downwards.
ATGAATCAGGAATGATGAATCAGGAATGATGAATCAGGAATGATGAATCAGGAATCACATTGAACGTTTTTAAGATTAGCTCGCGGTCAGGAATCTATGAATTGGCTGGAAAGATGGAATCTCTCCGTTTGAGAATTTTACGGCACATGATGCATCAGGAATGATGAATGATGAATCAGGAATGATTAATGATGAATCAGGAATGATGAATCGGGAATGATGAATCAGGAATGATGAATCAGGAATGATGAATCAGGAATGATGAATCAGGAATGATCAATGACGTATCAGGAATCAGGAATGATGAATCAGGAAAGAGGAATGATGAATCAGGAATCAGGGATGTTGAATCAGGAATCATGAATGATGAATCAGGAATCATGAATGACGAATCAGGAATGATGAATGATGAATCAGGTATGATGAATGATGTATCAGGAATCAGGAATGATGAATCAGGAATGATGAATGATGAATCAGGAATGATGAATCAGGAATGATGAATCAGGAATCAGGAATCAGGAATGATGAATCAGGAATGATGAATGATGAATCAGGAATGATGAATCAGGAATGATGAATCAGGAATCAGGAATCAGGAATGATGTTTAAGGAATGATGAATGACGAATCAGGAATGGTGAATCATGAATCAGGAATGATGAATCAGGAATCAGGAATGATGAATCAGGAATCAGGAATGATGAATCAGGAATGATGATTGATGAATCAGGAATGATGAATGATGAATCAGGAATGATGAATCAGGAATCAGGAATGATGAATGATGAGTCAGGAATCAGGATTGGTGAATCATGAATCAGGACTGATGAATCAGGAATCAGGAATGATGAATCAGGAATGATGAATCAGGAATGATGAATGATGAATCAGGAATCAGGAATGATGAATCAGGAAAGAGGAATGATGAATCAGGAATCAGGAATGGTGAATCATGAATCAGGAATGATGAATCAGGAATCAGGAATGAGGAATGATGAATCAGGAATGATGAATCAGGAATGAGGAATGATCAATCAGGAATCAGGAATGATGAATCAGGAATAATGAATCAGGAATGATGAATGATGAATCAGGAATCAGGAATGATGAATCAGGAATCAGGAATGATGAATCAGGAATCAGGAATGATGAATCAGGAATCAGGAATGATGAATCAGGAATGATGAATGATGAATCAGGAATGATGAATCAGGAATGATGAATCAGGAATCAGGAATCAGGAATGATGAATCAGGAATGATGAATGATGAATCAGGAATGATGAATCAGGAATGATGAATCAGGAATCAGGAATCAGGAATGATGAATCAGGAATCAGGAATGAGGAATGATGAATCAGGAATGATGAATCAGGAATGAGGAATGATCAATCAGGAATCAGGAATGATGAATCAGGAATAATGAATCAGGAATGATGAATGATGAATCAGGAATCAGGAATGATGAATCAGGAATCAGGAATGATGAATCAGGAATCAGGAATGATGAATCAGGAATCAGGAATGATGAATCAGGAATGATGAATGATGAATCAGGAATGATGAATGATGTATCAGGAATCAGGAATGATGAATCAGGAGAGAGGAATGATGAATCAGGAATCAGGATTGGTTAATCATGAATCAGGAATGATCAATCAGGAATCAGGAATGATGAATCAGGAATCAGGAATGATGAATCAGGAATGATGAATGATGTATCAGGAATCAGGAATGATGAATCAGGAAAGAGGAATGATGAATCAGGAATCAGGAATGATGAATCAGGAATCAGGAATGATGAATCAGGAATCAGGAATGATGAATCAGGAATCAGGAATGATGAATCGGGAATAAGGAATGATCCATGAGGAATGATGAATGATGAATCAGGAATCAGCAATGATGAATCAGGAATCAGGAATGATGAATGATGAATCAGGAATCAGGAATGATGAATCAGGAATCAGGAATGATGAATCAGGAATCAAGAATGATGAATCAGGAATGATGAATGATGAATCAGGAATCAGGAATGATGAATCAGGAATCAGGAATGATCAATCAGGAATAATGAATCAGGAATCAGGAATGATGAATCAGGAATGAGGATTGATGAATCAGGAATGAGGAATGATCAATCAGGAATCAGGAATGATGAATCAGGAATGAGGATTGATGAATCAGGAATGAGGAATGATGAATCAGGAATCAGGAATGATGAATCAGGAATCAGGAATGATGAATCAGGAATGATGAATCAGGCATCAGGAATGATGAATCAGGAATGATGAATGATGTATCAGGAATCAGGAATGGTGAATCATGAATCAGGAATGATGAATCAGGAATGAGGAATGATTAATCAGGAATGAAGAATGATGAATCAGGAATGAGGAATAATGAATCAGGTATTATGAATCAGGAATCAGGAATCAGGAATGATGAATCAGGAATCAGGAATCAGGAATGATGAATCAGGAATGAGGAATGATCAATCAGGAATGAGGAATCAGGAATCAGGTATGATGAATCAGGAATGGGGAATGATGAATCAGGAATGAGGAATGATAAATCAGGAATCAGGAATGATGAATCAGGAATCAGGAATGATGAATCAGGAATGATAAATCAGGAATCAGGAATGATGAATCAGGAATGATGAATGATGAATCAGGAATGATGAATGATGTATCAGGAATCAGGAATGATGAATCAGGAAAGAGGAATGATGAATCAGGAATCTGGATTGGTGAATCATGAATCAGGACTGATGAATCAGGAATCAGGAATGATGAATCAGGAATCAGGAATGATGAATCAGGAAAGAGGAATGATGAATCAGGAATCAGGAATGGTGAATCATGAATCAGGAATGATTAATCAGGAATGATGAATGATGAATCAGGAATCAGGAATGATGAATCAGGAAAGAGGAATGATGAATCAGGAATCAGGAATGGTGAATCATGAATCAGGAATGATGAATGATGAATCAGGAATCAGGAATGATGAATCAGGAATCAGGAATGATGAATCAGGAATGATGAATCAGGAATGATGAATGATGTATCAGGAATCAGGAATGGTGAATCATGAATCAGGAATGATGAATCAGGAATGAGGAATGATTAATCAGGAATGAAGAATGATGAATCAGGAATGAGGAATAATGAATCACGAATGATGAATCAGGAATCAGGAATCAGGAATGATGAATCAGGAATCAGGAATGATGAATCAGGAATGAGGAATGATCAATCAGGAATGATGAATCAGGAATCAGGTATGATGAATCAGGAATGAGGAATGATGAATCAGGAATGAGGAATGATGAATCAGGAATCAGGAATGATGAATCAGGAATCAGGAATGATGAATCAGGAATGATGAATCAGGAATGATAAATCAGGAATCAGGAATGATGAATCAGGAATGATGAATGATGAATCAGGAATGATGAATGATGTGTCAGGAATCAGGAATGATGAATCAGGAAAGAGGAATGATGAATCAGGAATCTGGATTGGTGAATCATGAATCAGGACTGATGAATCAGGAAAGAGGAATGATGAATCAGGAATCAGGAATGGTGAATCATGAATCAGGAATGATGAATCAGGAATGATGAATGATGAATCAGGAATCAGGAATGATGAATCAGGAATCAGGAATGATGAATCAGGAATAATGAATCAGGAATCAGGAATGATGAATCAGGAATGACGAATGATGAATCAGGAATCAGGAATGGTGAATCATGAATCAGGAATGATGAATCAGGAATGAGGAATGATTAATCAGGAATGAAGAATGATGAATCAGGAATGAGGAATGATGAATCAGGAATGATGAATCAGGAATCAGGAATCAGGAATGATGAATCAGGAATGATGAATGATGTATCAGGAATCAGGAATGGTGAATCAGGAATCAGGAATGATGAATCAGGAATGAGGAATGATTAATCAGGAATGAAGAATGATGAATCAGGAATGAGGAATGATGAATCAGGAAAGATGAATGATGAATCAGGAATCAGGAATGATGAATCAGGAATCAGGAATGATGAATCAGGAATCAGGAATGATGAATCAGGAATTATGAATGATGAATCAGGAATGATGAATCAGGAATGATGAATCAGGAATCAGGAATCAGGAATGATGAATCAGGAATTATGAATGATGAATCAGGAATGATGAATCAGGAATCAGGAATGATGAATGATGAATCAGGGATCAGGAATGATGAATCAGGAATCAGGAATCAGGAATGATGAATCAGGAATCAGGAATCAGGAATGATGAATCAGGAATGATGAATGATGAATCAGGAATGATGAATCAGGAATGATGAATCAGGAATCAGGAATGATCAATCAGGAATCAGGAATGATGAATCAGGAATCAGGAATGATGAATCAGGAATTAGGAATGATGAATCAGGAATGATGAATCAGGAATGATGAATCAGGAATCAGGAATGATGAATGATGAATCAGGGATCAGGAATGATGAATCAGGAATCAGGATTGGTGAATCATGAATCAGGACTGATGAATCAGGAATCAGGAATGATGAATCAGGAATGATGAATGATGAATCAGGAATCAGGAATGATGAATCAGGAAAGAGGAATGATGAATCAGGAATCAGGAATGGTGAATCATGAATCAGGAATGATGAATCAGGAATCAGGAATGAGGAATGATGAATCAGGAATGATGAATCAGGAATGAGGAATGATCAATCAGGAATCAGGAATGATGAATCAGGAATAATGAATCAGGAATGATGAATGATGAATCAGGAATCAGGAATGATGAATCAGGAATCAGGAATGATGAATCAGGAATCAGGAATGATGAATCAGGAATGATGAATGATGAATCAGGAATGATGAATCAGGAATCAGGAATGATGAATGATGAGTCAGGAATCAGGATTGGTGAATCATGAATCAGGACTGATGAATCAGGAATCAGGAATGATGAATCAGGAATGATGAATCAGGAATGATGAATGATGAATCAGGAATCAGGAATGATGAATCAGGAAAGAGGAATGATGAATCAGGAATCAGGAATGGTGAATCATGAATCAGGAATGATGAATCAGGAATCAGGAATGAGGAATGATGAATCAGGAATGATGAATCAGGAATGAGGAATGATCAATCAGGAATCAGGAATGATGAATCAGGAATAATGAATCAGGAATGATGAATGATGAATCAGGAATCAGGAATCAGGAATGATGAATCAGGAATCAGGAATGATGAATCAGGAATCAGGAATGATGAATCAGGAATCAGGAATGATGAATCAGGAATGATGAATGATGAATCAGGAATGATGAATGATGTATCAGGAATCAGGAATGATGAATCAGGAGAGAGGAATGATGAATCAGGAATCAGGATTGGTGAATCATGAATCAGGAATGATCAATCAGGAATCAGGAATGATGAATCAGGAATCAGGAATGATGAATCAGGAATGATGAATGATGTATCAGGAATCAGGAATGATGAATCAGGAAAGAGGAATGATGAATCAGGAATCAGGAATGATGAATCAGGAATCAGGAATGATGAATCAGGAATCAGGAATGATGAATCAGGAATCAGGAATGATGAATCGGGAATAAGGAATGATCCATGAGGAATGATGAATGATGAATCAGGAATCAGCAATGATGAATCAGGAATCAGGAATGATGAATGATGAATCAGGAATCAGGAATGATGAATCAGGAATCAGGAATGATGAATCAGGAATCAAGAATGATGAATCAGGAATGATGAATGATGAATCAGGAATCAGGAATGATCAATCAGGAATCAGGAATGATCAATCAGGAATAATGAATCAGGAATCAGGAATGATGAATCAGGAATGAGGATTGATGAATCAGGAATGAGGAATGATCAATCAGGAATCAGGAATGATGAATCAGGAATGAGGATTGATGAATCAGGAATGAGGAATGATGAATCAGGAATCAGGAATGATGAATCAGGAATCAGGAATGATGAATCAGGAATGATGAATCAGGAATGATGAATCAGGCATCAGGAATGATGAATCAGGAATGATGAATGATGTATCAGGAATCAGGAATGGTGAATCATGAATCAGGAATGATGAATCAGGAATGAGGAATGATTAATCAGGAATGAAGAATGATGAATCAGGAATGAGGAATAATGAATCAGGTATTATGAATCAGGAATCAGGAATCAGGAATGATGAATCAGGAATCAGGAATCAGGAATGATGAATCAGGAATGAGGAATGATCAATCAGGAATGAGGAATCAGGAATCAGGTATGATGAATCAGGAATGGGGAATGATGAATCAGGAATGAGGAATGATAAATCAGGAATCAGGAATGATGAATCAGGAATCAGGAATGATGAATCAGGAATGATAAATCAGGAATCAGGAATGATGAATCAGGAATGATGAATGATGAATCAGGAATGATGAATGATGTATCAGGAATCAGGAATGATGAATCAGGAAAGAGGAATGATGAATCAGGAATCTGGATTGGTGAATCATGAATCAGGACTGATGAATCAGGAATCAGGAATGATGAGTCAGGAATCAGGAATGATGAATCAGGAAAGAGGAATGATGAATCAGGAATCAGGAATGGTGAATCAGGAATGAGGAATCAGGAATCAGGTATGATGAATCAGGAATGGGGAATGATGAATCAGGAATGAGGAATGATAAATCAGGAATCAGGAATGATGAATCAGGAATCAGGAATGATGAATCAGGAATGATAAATCAGGAATCAGGAATGATGAATCAGGAATGATGAATGATGAATCAGGAATGATGAATGATGTATCAGGAATCAGGAATGATGAATCAGGAAAGAGGAATGATGAATCAGGAATCTGGATTGGTGAATCATGAATCAGGACTGATGAATCAGGAATCAGGAATGATGAATCAGGAATCAGGAATGATGAATCAGGAAAGAGGAATGATGAATCAGGAATCTGGATTGGTGAATCATGAATCAGGACTGATGAATCAGGAATCAGGAATGATGAATCAGGAATCAGGAATGATGAATCAGGAAAGAGGAATGATGAATCAGGAATCAGGAATGGTGAATCATGAATCAGGAATGATTAATCAGGAATGATGAATGATGAATCAGGAATCAGGAATGATGAATCAGGAATCAGGAATGATGAATCAGGAATGATGAATCAGGAATGATGAATGATGTATCAGGAATCAGGAATGGTGAATCATGAATCAGGAATGATGAATCAGGAATCAGGAATGATGAATCAGGAATGATGAATCAGGAATGATGAATGATGTATCAGGAATCAGGAATGGTGAATCATGAATCAGGAATGATGAATCAGGAATGAGGAATGATTAATCAGGAATGAAGAATGATGAATCAGGAATGAGGAATAATGAATCACGAATGATGAATCAGGAATCAGGAATCAGGAATGATGAATCAGGAATCAGAAATGATGAATCAGGAATGAGGAATGATCAATCAGGAATCAGGAATGATGAATCAGGAATCAGGAATGATGAATCAGGAATCAGGAATGATGAATCGGGAATAAGGAATGATCCATGAGGAATGATGAATGATGAATCAGGAATCAGCAATGATGAATCAGGAATCAGGAATGATGAATGATGAATCAGGAATCAGGAATGATGAATCAGGAATCAGGAATGATGAATCAGGAATCAAGAATGATGAATCAGGAATGATGAATGATGAATCAGGAATCAGGAATGATCAATCAGGAATCAGGAATGATCAATCAGGAATAATGAATCAGGAATCAGGAATGATGAATCAGGAATGAGGATTGATGAATCAGGAATGAGGAATGATCAATCAGGAATCAGGAATGATGAATCAGGAATGAGGATTGATGAATCAGGAATGAGGAATGATGAATCAGGAATCAGGAATGATGAATCAGGAATCAGGAATGATGAATCAGGAATGATGAATCAGGCATCAGGAATGATGAATCAGGAATGATGAATGATGTATCAGGAATCAGGAATGGTGAATCATGAATCAGGAATGATGAATCAGGAATGAGGAATGATTAATCAGGAATGAAGAATGATGAATCAGGAATGAGGAATAATGAATCAGGTATTATGAATCAGGAATCAGGAATCAGGAATGATGAATCAGGAATCAGGAATCAGGAATGATGAATCAGGAATGAGGAATGATCAATCAGGAATGAGGAATCAGGAATCAGGTATGATGAATCAGGAATGGGGAATGATGAATCAGGAATGAGGAATGATAAATCAGGAATCAGGAATGATGAATCAGGAATCAGGAATGATGAATCAGGAATGATAAATCAGGAATCAGGAATGATGAATCAGGAATGATGAATGATGAATCAGGAATGATGAATGATGTATCAGGAATCAGGAATGATGAATCAGGAAAGAGGAATGATGAATCAGGAATCTGGATTGGTGAATCATGAATCAGGACTGATGAATCAGGAATCAGGAATGATGAATCAGGAATCAGGAATGATGAATCAGGAAAGAGGAATGATGAATCAGGAATCAGGAATGGTGAATCAGGAATGAGGAATCAGGAATCAGGTATGATGAATCAGGAATGGGGAATGATGAATCAGGAATGAGGAATGATAAATCAGGAATCAGGAATGATGAATCAGGAATCAGGAATGATGAATCAGGAATGATAAATCAGGAATCAGGAATGATGAATCAGGAATGATGAATGATGAATCAGGAATGATGAATGATGTATCAGGAATCAGGAATGATGAATCAGGAAAGAGGAATGATGAATCAGGAATCTGGATTGGTGAATCATGAATCAGGACTGATGAATCAGGAATCAGGAATGATGAATCAGGAATCAGGAATGATGAATCAGGAAAGAGGAATGATGAATCAGGAATCAGGAATGGTGAATCATGAATCAGGAATGATTAATCAGGAATCAGGAATGATGAATCAGGAATCAGGAATGATGAATCAGGAATCAGGAATGATGAATCAGGAATCAGGAATGATGAATCGGGAATAAGGAATGATCCATGAGGAATGATGAATGATGAATCAGGAATCAGCAATGATGAATCAGGAATCAGGAATGATGAATGATGAATCAGGAATCAGGAATGATGAATCAGGAATCAGGAATGATGAATCAGGAATCAAGAATGATGAATCAGGAATGATGAATGATGAATCAGGAATCAGGAATGATCAATCAGGAATCAGGAATGATCAATCAGGAATAATGAATCAGGAATCAGGAATGATGAATCAGGAATGAGGATTGATGAATCAGGAATGAGGAATGATCAATCAGGAATCAGGAATGATGAATCAGGAATGAGGATTGATGAATCAGGAATGAGGAATGATGAATCAGGAATCAGGAATGATGAATCAGGAATCAGGAATGATGAATCAGGAATGATGAATCAGGAATGATGAATCAGGCATCAGGAATGATGAATCAGGAATGATGAATCAGGAATCAGGAATCAGGAATGATGAATCAGGAATGATGAATGATGTATCAGGAATCAGGAATGGTGAATCATGAATCAGGAATGATGAATCAGGAATGAGGAATGATTAATCAGGAATGAAGAATGATGAATCAGGAATGAGGAATAATGAATCAGGTATTATGAATCAGGAATCAGGAATCAGGAATGATGAATCAGGAATCAGGAATCAGGAATGATGAATCAGGAATGAGGAATGATCAATCAGGAATGAGGAATCAGGAATCAGGTATGATGAATCAGGAATGGGGAATGATGAATCAGGAATGAGGAATGATAAATCAGGAATCAGGAATGATGAATCAGGAATCAGGAATGATGAATCAGGAATGATAAATCAGGAATCAGGAATGATGAATCAGGAATGATGAATGATGAATCAGGAATGATGAATGATGTATCAGGAATCAGGAATGATGAATCAGGAAAGAGGAATGATGAATCAGGAATCTGGATTGGTGAATCATGAATCAGGACTGATGAATCAGGAATCAGGAATGATGAATCAGGAATCAGGAATGATGAATCAGGAAAGAGGAATGATGAATCAGGAATCAGGAATGGTGAATCAGGAATGAGGAATCAGGAATCAGGTATGATGAATCAGGAATGGGGAATGATGAATCAGGAATGAGGAATGATAAATCAGGAATCAGGAATGATGAATCAGGAATCAGGAATGATGAATCAGGAATGATAAATCAGGAATCAGGAATGATGAATCAGGAATGATGAATGATGAATCAGGAATGATGAATGATGTATCAGGAATCAGGAATGATGAATCAGGAAAGAGGAATGATGAATCAGGAATCTGGATTGGTGAATCATGAATCAGGACTGATGAATCAGGAATCAGGAATGATGAATCAGGAATCAGGAATGATGAATCAGGAAAGAGGAATGATGAATCAGGAATCTGGATTGGTGAATCATGAATCAGGACTGATGAATCAGGAATCAGGAATGATGAATCAGGAATCAGGAATGATGAATCAGGAAAGAGGAATGATGAATCAGGAATCAGGAATGGTGAATCATGAATCAGGAATGATTAATCAGGAATGATGAATGATGAATCAGGAATCAGGAATGATGAATCAGGAATCAGGAATGATGAATCAGGAATGATGAATCAGGAATGATGAATGATGTATCAGGAATCAGGAATGGTGAATCATGAATCAGGAATGATGAATCAGGAATCAGGAATGATGAATCAGGAATGATGAATCAGGAATGATGAATGATGTATCAGGAATCAGGAATGGTGAATCATGAATCAGGAATGATGAATCAGGAATGAGGAATGATTAATCAGGAATGAAGAATGATGAATCAGGAATGAGGAATAATGAATCACGAATGATGAATCAGGAATCAGGAATCAGGAATGATGAATCAGGAATCAGAAATGATGAATCAGGAATGAGGAATGATCAATCAGGAATCAGGAATGATGAATCAGGAATCAGGAATGATGAATCAGGAATCAGGAATGATGAATCGGGAATAAGGAATGATCCATGAGGAATGATGAATGATGAATCAGGAATCAGCAATGATGAATCAGGAATCAGGAATGATGAATGATGAATCAGGAATCAGGAATGATGAATCAGGAATCAGGAATGATGAATCAGGAATCAAGAATGATGAATCAGGAATGATGAATGATGAATCAGGAATCAGGAATGATCAATCAGGAATCAGGAATGATCAATCAGGAATAATGAATCAGGAATCAGGAATGATGAATCAGGAATGAGGATTGATGAATCAGGAATGAGGAATGATCAATCAGGAATCAGGAATGATGAATCAGGAATGAGGATTGATGAATCAGGAATGAGGAATGATGAATCAGGAATCAGGAATGATGAATCAGGAATCAGGAATGATGAATCAGGAATGATGAATCAGGCATCAGGAATGATGAATCAGGAATGATGAATGATGTATCAGGAATCAGGAATGGTGAATCATGAATCAGGAATGATGAATCAGGAATGAGGAATGATTAATCAGGAATGAAGAATGATGAATCAGGAATGAGGAATAATGAATCAGGTATTATGAATCAGGAATCAGGAATCAGGAATGATGAATCAGGAATCAGGAATCAGGAATGATGAATCAGGAATGAGGAATGATCAATCAGGAATGAGGAATCAGGAATCAGGTATGATGAATCAGGAATGGGGAATGATGAATCAGGAATGAGGAATGATAAATCAGGAATCAGGAATGATGAATCAGGAATCAGGAATGATGAATCAGGAATGATAAATCAGGAATCAGGAATGATGAATCAGGAATGATGAATGATGAATCAGGAATGATGAATGATGTATCAGGAATCAGGAATGATGAATCAGGAAAGAGGAATGATGAATCAGGAATCTGGATTGGTGAATCATGAATCAGGACTGATGAATCAGGAATCAGGAATGATGAATCAGGAATCAGGAATGATGAATCAGGAAAGAGGAATGATGAATCAGGAATCAGGAATGGTGAATCAGGAATGAGGAATCAGGAATCAGGTATGATGAATCAGGAATGGGGAATGATGAATCAGGAATGAGGAATGATAAATCAGGAATCAGGAATGATGAATCAGGAATCAGGAATGATGAATCAGGAATGATAAATCAGGAATCAGGAATGATGAATCAGGAATGATGAATGATGAATCAGGAATGATGAATGATGTATCAGGAATCAGGAATGATGAATCAGGAAAGAGGAATGATGAATCAGGAATCTGGATTGGTGAATCATGAATCAGGACTGATGAATCAGGAATCAGGAATGATGAATCAGGAATCAGGAATGATGAATCAGGAAAGAGGAATGATGAATCAGGAATCAGGAATGGTGAATCATGAATCAGGAATGATTAATCAGGAATGATGAATGATGAATCAGGAATCAGGAATGATGAATCAGGAATCAGGAATGATGAATCAGGAATGATGAATCAGGAATGATGAATGATGTATCAGGAATCAGGAATGGTGAATCATGAATCAGGAATGATGAATCAGGAATGAGGAATGATTAATCAGGAATGAAGAATGATGAATCAGGAATGAGGAATAATGAATCACGAATGATGAATCAGGAATCAGGAATCAGGAATGATGAATCAGGAATCAGAAATGATGAATCAGGAATGAGGAATGATCAATCAGGAATGATGAATCAGGAATCAGGTATGATGAATCAGGAATGAGGAATGATGAATCAGGAATCAGGAATGATGAATCAGGAATCAGGAATGATGAATCAGGAATCAGGAATGATGAATCAGGAATGATAAATCAGGAATCAGGAATGATGAATCAGGAATGATGAATGATGAATCAGGAATGATGAATGATGTATCAGGAATCAGGAATGATGAATCAGGAAAGAGGAATGATGAATCAGGAATCTGGATTGGTGAATCATGAATCAGGACTGATGAATCAGGAAAGAGGAATGATGAATCAGGAATCAGGAATGGTGAATCATGAATCAGGAATGATGAATCAGGAATGATGAATGATGAATCAGGAATCAGGAATGATGAATCAGGAATCAGGAATGATGAATCAGGAATAATGAATCAGGAATCAGGAATGATGAATCAGGAATGACGAATGATGAATCAGGAATCAGGAATGGTGAATCATGAATCAGGAATGATGAATCAGGAATGAGGAATGATTAATCAGGAATGAAGAATGATGAATCAGGAATGAGGAATGATGAATCAGGAATGATGAATCAGGAATCAGGAATCAGGAATGATGAATCAGGAATGATGAATGATGTATCAGGAATCAGGAATGGTGAATCATGAATCAGGAATGATGAATCAGGAATGAGGAATGATTAATCAGGAATGAAGAATGATGAATCAGGAATGAGGAATGATGAATCAGGAAAGATGAATGATGAATCAGGAATCAGGAATGATGAATCAGGAATCAGGAATGATGAATCAGGAATCAGGAATGATGAATCAGGAATTATGAATGATGAATCAGGAATGATGAATCAGGAATGATGAATCAGGAATCAGGAATGATGAATCAGGAATTATGAATGATGAATCAGGAATGATGAATCAGGAATCAGGAATGATGAATGATGAATCAGGGATCAGGAATGATGAATCAGGAATCAGGAATCAGGAATGATGAATCAGGAATCAGGAATCAGGAATGATGAATCAGGAATGATGAATGATGAATCAGGAATGATGAATCAGGAATGATGAATCAGGAATCAGGAATGATCAATCAGGAATCAGGAATGATGAATCAGGAATCAGGAATGATGAATCAGGAATTAGGAATGATGAATCAGGAATGATGAATCAGGAATGATGAATCAGGAATCAGGAATCAGGAATGATGAATCAGGAATTATGAATGATGAATCAGGAATGATGAATCAGGAATCAGGAATGATGAATGATGAATCAGGGATCAGGAATGATGAATCAGGAATCAGGAATCAGGAATGATGAATCAGGAATCAGGAATCAGGAATGATGAATCAGGAATGATGAATGATGAATCAGGAATGATGAATCAGGAATGATGAATCAGGAATCAGGAATGATCAATCAGGAATCAGGAATGATGAATCAGGAATCAGGAATGATGAATCAGGAATGATGAATGATGTATCAGGAATCAGGAATGATGAATCAGGAAAGAGGAATGATAAATCAGGAATCAGGAATGGTGAATCAGGAATGAGGATTGATGAATCAGGAATGAGGAATGATGAATCAGGAATCAGGAATGATGAATCAGGAATCAGGAATGATGAATCAGGAATGATGAATCAGGCATCAGGAATGATGAATCAGGAATGATGAATGATGTATCAGGAATCAGGAATGGTGAATCATGAATCAGGAATGATGAATCAGGAATGAGGAATGATTAATCAGGAATGAAGAATGATGAATCAGGAATGAGGAATAATGAATCAGGAATGATGAATCAGGAATCAGGAATCAGGAATGATGAATCAGGAATCAGGAATGATGAATCAGGAATGAGGAATGATCAATCAGGAATGAGGAATCAGGAATCAGGTATGATGAATCAGGAATGGGGAATGATGAATCAGGAATGAGGAATGATAAATCAGGAATCAGGAATGATGAATCAGGAATCAGGAATGATGAATCAGGAATGATAAATCAGGAATCAGGAATGATGAATCAGGAATGATGAATGATGAATCAGGAATGATGAATGATGTATCAGGAATCAGGAATGAAGAATCAGGAAAGAGGAATGATGAATCAGGAATCTGGATTGGTGAATCATGAATCAGGACTGATGAATCAGGATTCAGGAATGATGAATCAGGAATCAGGAATGATGAATCAGGAACGAGGAATGATGAATCAGGAATCAGGAATGGTGAATCATGAATCAGGAATGATTAATCAGGAATGATGAATGATGAATCAGGAATCAGGAATGATGAATCAGGAATCAGGAATGATGAATCAGGAATGATGAATCAGGAATGATGAATGATGTATCAGGAATCAGGAATGGTGAATCATGAATCAGGAATGATGAATCAGGAATGAGGAATGATTAATCAGGAATGAAGAATGATGAATCAGGAATGAGGAATAATGAATCACGAATGATGAATCAGGAATCAGGAATGATGAATCAGGAATCAGGAATGATGAATCAGGAATCAGGAATGATGAATCAGGAATGATAAATCAGGAATCAGGAATGATGAATCAGGAATGATGAATGATGAATCAGGAATGATGAATGATGTATCAGGAATCAGGAATGATGAATCAGGAAAGAGGAATGATGAATCAGGAATCTGGATTGGTGAATCATGAATCAGGACTGATGAATCAGGAAAGAGGAATGATGAATCAGGAATCAGGAATGGTGAATCATGAATCAGGAATGATGAATCAGGAATGATGAATGATGAATCAGGAATCAGGAATGATGAATCAGGAATCAGGAATGATGAATCAGGAATAATGAATCAGGAATCAGGAATGATGAATCAGGAATGACGAATGATGAATCAGGAATCAGGAATGGTGAATCATGAATCAGGAATGATGAATCAGGAATGAGGAATGATTAATCAGGAATGAAGAATGATGAATCAGGAATGAGGAATGATGAATCAGGAATGATGAATCAGGAATCAGGAATCAGGAATGATGAATCAGGAATGATGAATGATGTATCAGGAATCAGGAATGGTGAATCATGAATCAGGAATGATGAATCAGGAATGAGGAATGATTAATCAGGAATGAAGAATGATGAATCAGGAATGAGGAATGATGAATCAGGAAAGATGAATGATGAATCAGGAATCAGGAATGATGAATCAGGAATCAGGAATGATGAATCAGGAATCAGGAATGATGAATCAGGAATTATGAATGATGAATCAGGAATGATGAATCAGGAATGATGAATCAGGAATCAGGAATGATGAATCAGGAATTATGAATGATGAATCAGGAATGATGAATCAGGAATCAGGAATGATGAATGATGAATCAGGGATCAGGAATGATGAATCAGGAATCAGGAATCAGGAATGATGAATCAGGAATCAGGAATCAGGAATGATGAATCAGGAATGATGAATGATGAATCAGGAATGATGAATCAGGAATGATGAATCAGGAATCAGGAATGATCAATCAGGAATCAGGAATGATGAATCAGGAATCAGGAATGATGAATCAGGAATTAGGAATGATGAATCAGGAATGATGAATCAGGAATGATGAATCAGGAATCAGGAATCAGGAATGATGAATCAGGAATTATGAATGATGAATCAGGAATGATGAATCAGGAATCAGGAATGATGAATGATGAATCAGGGATCAGGAATGATGAATCAGGAATCAGGAATCAGGAATGATGAATCAGGAATCAGGATTGATGAATCAGGAATGAGGATTGATGAATCAGGAATGAGGAATGATCAATCAGGAATCAGGAATGATGAATCAGGAATGAGGATTGATGAATCAGGAATGAGGAATGATGAATCAGGAATCAGGAATGATGAATCAGGAATCAGGAATGATGAATCAGGCATCAGGAATGATGAATCAGGAATGATGAATGATGTATCAGGAATCAGGAATGGTGAATCATGAATCAGGAATGATGAATCAGGAATGAGGAATGATTAATCAGGAATGAAGAATGATGAATCAGGAATGAGGAATAATGAATCAGGAATTATGAATCAGGAATCAGGAATCAGGAATGATGAATCAGGAATCAGGAATCAGGAATGATGAATCAGGAATGAGGAATGATCAATCAGGAATGAGGAATCAGGAATCAGGTATGATGAATCAGGAATGGGGAATGATGAATCAGGAATGAGGAATGATAAATCAGGAATCAGGAATGATGAATCAGGAATCAGGAATGATGAATCAGGAATGATAAATCAGGAATCAGGAATGATGAATCAGGAATGATAAATCAGGAATCAGGAATGATGAATCAGGAATGATGAATGATGAATCAGGAATGATGAATGATGTATCAGGAATCAGGAATGATGAATCAGGAAAGAGGAATGATGAATCAGGAATCTGGATTGGTGATTCATGAATCAGGACTGATGAATCAGGAATCAGGAATGATGAATCAGGAATCAGGAATGATGAATGATGTATCAGGAATGATGAATGATGAATCAGGAAAGAGGAATGATGAATCAGGAATCAGGAATGATGAATCAGGAATCAAGAATGATGAATCACGAATGATGAATGATGAATCAGGAATCAGGAATGATCAATCAGGAATCAGGAATGATGAATCAGGAATCAGGAATGATGAATCAGGAATGATGAATGATGTATTAGGAATGATGAATGATGAATCAGGAAAGAGGAATGATGAATCAGGAATCAGGAATGATGAATCAGGAATCAAGAATGATGAATCAGGAATGATGAATGATCAATCAGGAATGATGAATCAGGAATCAGGAATGATGAATCAGGAATCAAGAATGATGAATCAGGAATGATGAATGATCAATCAGGAATCAGGAATGATCAATCAGGAATCAGGAATGATCAATCAGGAATCAGGAATGATGAATCAGGAATGATGAATGATGAATCAGGAATCAGGAATGATGAATCAGGAATCAGGAATGATGAATCAGGAATAATGAATCAGGAATCAGGAATGATGAATCAGGAATGACGAATGATGAATCAGGAATCAGGAATCAGGAATGATGAATCAGGAATCAGAAATGATGAATCAGGAATGAGGAATGATCAATCAGGAATGATGAATCAGGAATCAGGTATGATGAATCAGGAATGAGGAATGATGAATCAGGAATGAGGAATGATGAATCAGGAATCAGGAATGATGAATCAGGAATCAGGAATGATGAATCAGGAATGATAAATCAGGAATCAGGAATGATGAATCAGGAATGATGAATGATGAATCAGGAATGATGAATGATGTATCAGGAATCAGGAATGATGAATCAGGAATGATGAATGATGAATCAGGAATGATGAATGATGTATCAGGAATCAGGAATGATGAATCAGGAAAGAGGAATGATGAATCAGGAATCTGGATTGGTGAATCATGAATCAGGACTGATGAATCAGGAAAGAGGAATGATGAATCAGGAATCAGGAATGGTGAATCATGAATCAGGAATGATGAATCAGGAATGATGAATGATGAATCAGGAATCAGGAATGATGAATCAGGAATAATGAATCAGGAATCAGGAATGATGAATCAGGAATGACGAATGATGAATCAGGAATCAGGAATGGTGAATCATGAATCAGGAATGATGAATCAGGAATGAGGAATGATTAATCAGGAATGAAGAATGATGAATCAGGAATGAGGAATGATGAATCAGGAATGATGAATCAGGAATCAGGAATCAGGAATGATGAATCAGGAATGATGAATGATGTATCAGGAATCAGGAATGGTGAATCATGAATCAGGAATGATGAATCAGGAATGAGGAATGATTAATCAGGAATGAAGAATGATGAATCAGGAATGAGGAATGATGAATCAGGAAAGATGAATGATGAATCAGGAATCAGGAATGATGAATCAGGAATCAGGAATGATGAATCAGGAATCAGGAATGATGAATCAGGAATTATGAATGATGAATCAGGAATGATGAATCAGGAATGATGAATCAGGAATCAGGAATGATGAATCAGGAATCAGGAATGATGAATCAGGAATGATGAATGATGAATCAGGAATGATGAATGATGTATCAGGAATCAGGAATGATGAATCAGGAAAGAGGAATGATGAATCAGGAATCTGGATTGGTGAATCATGAATCAGGACTGATGAATCAGGAAAGAGGAATGATGAATCAGGAATCAGGAATGGTGAATCATGAATCAGGAATGATGAATCAGGAATGATGAATGATGAATCAGGAATCAGGAATGATGAATCAGGAATAATGAATCAGGAATCAGGAATGATGAATCAGGAATGACGAATGATGAATCAGGAATCAGGAATGGTGAATCATGAATCAGGAATGATGAATCAGGAATGAGGAATGATTAATCAGGAATGAAGAATGATGAATCAGGAATGAGGAATGATGAATCAGGAATGATGAATCAGGAATCAGGAATCAGGAATGATGAATCAGGAATGATGAATGATGTATCAGGAATCAGGAATGGTGAATCATGAATCAGGAATGATGAATCAGGAATGAGGAATGATTAATCAGGAATGAAGAATGATGAATCAGGAATGAGGAATGATGAATCAGGAAAGATGAATGATGAATCAGGAATCAGGAATGATGAATCAGGAATCAGGAATGATGAATCAGGAATCAGGAATGATGAATCAGGAATTATGAATGATGAATCAGGAATGATGAATCAGGAATGATGAATCAGGAATCAGGAATGATGAATCAGGAATTATGAATGATGAATCAGGAATGATGAATCAGGAATCAGGAATGATGAATGATGAATCAGGGATCAGGAATGATGAATCAGGAATCAGGAATCAGGAATGATGAATCAGGAATGATGAATGATGAATCAGGAATGATGAATGATGAATCAGGAATGATGAATCAGGAATGATGAATCAGGAATCAGGAATGATCAATCAGGAATCAGGAATGATGAATCAGGAATCAGGAATGATGAATCAGGAATTAGGAATGATGAATCAGGAATGATGAATCAGGAATGATGAATCAGGAATCAGGAATCAGGAATGATGAATCAGGAATTATGAATGATGAATCAGGAATGATGAATCAGGAATCAGGAATGATGAATGATGAATCAGGGATCAGGAATGATGAATCAGGAATCAGGAATCAGGAATGATGAATGATGAATCAGGGATCAGGAATGATGAATCAGGAATCAGGAATCAGGAATGATGAATCAGGAATCAGGAATCAGGAATGATGAATCAGGAATGATGAATGATGAATCAGGAATGATGAATCAGGAATGATGAATCAGGAATCAGGAATGATCAATCAGGAATCAGGAATGATGAATCAGGAATCAGGAATGATGAATCAGGAATTAGGAATGATGAATCAGGAATGATGAATCAGGAATGATGAATCAGGAATCAGGAATCAGGAATGATGAATCAGGAATTATGAATGATGAATCAGGAATGATGAATCAGGAATCAGGAATGATGAATGATGAATCAGGGATCAGGAATGATGAATCAGGAATCAGGAATCAGGAATGATGAATCAGGAATCAGGAATCAGGAATGATGAATCAGGAATGATGAATGATGAATCAGGAATGATGAATCAGGAATCAGGAATGATCAATCAGGAATCAGGAATGATGAATCAGGAATCAGGAATGATGAATCAGGAATGATGAATGATGTATCAGGAATCAGGAATGATGAATCAGGAAAGAGGAATGATAAATCAGGAATCAGGAATGGTGAATCAGGAATGAGGATTGATGAATCAGGAATGAGGAATGATGAATCAGGAATCAGGAATGATGAATCAGGAATCAGGAATGATGAATCAGGAATGATGAATCAGGCATCAGGAATGATGAATCAGGAATGATGAATGATGTATCAGGAATCAGGAATGGTGAATCATGAATCAGGAATGATGAATCAGGAATGAGGAATGATTAATCAGGAATGAAGAATGATGAATCAGGAATGAGGAATAATGAATCAGGAATGATGAATCAGGAATCAGGAATCAGGAATGATGAATCAGGAATCAGGAATGATGAATCAGGAATGAGGAATGATCAATCAGGAATGAGGAATCAGGAATCAGGTATGATGAATCAGGAATGGGGAATGATGAATCAGGAATGAGGAATGATAAATCAGGAATCAGGAATGATGAATCAGGAATCAGGAATGATGAATCAGGAATGATAAATCAGGAATCAGGAATGATGAATCAGGAATGATGAATGATGAATCAGGAATGATGAATGATGTATCAGGAATCAGGAATGAAGAATCAGGAAAGAGGAATGATGAATCAGGAATCTGGATTGGTGAATCATGAATCAGGACTGATGAATCAGGAATCAGGAATGATGAATCAGGAATCAGGAATGATGAATCAGGAACGAGGAATGATGAATCAGGAATCAGGAATGGTGAATCATGAATCAGGAATGATTAATCAGGAATGATGAATGATGAATCAGGAATCAGGAATGATGAATCAGGAATCAGGAATGATGAATCAGGAATGATGAATCAGGAATGATGAATGATGTATCAGGAATCAGGAATGGTGAATCATGAATCAGGAATGATGAATCAGGAATGAGGAATGATTAATCAGGAATGAAGAATGATGAATCAGGAATGAGGAATAATGAATCACGAATGATGAATCAGGAATCAGGAATGAGGAATGATGAATCAGGAATCAGGAATGATGAATCAGGAATGAGGAATGATCAATCAGGAATGATGAATCAGGAATCAGGTATGATGAATCAGGAATGAGGAATGATGAATCAGGAATGAGGAATGATGAATCAGGAATCAGGAATGATGAATCAGCAATCAGGAATGATGAATCAGGAATGATAAATCAGGAATCAGGAATGATGAATCAGGAATGATGAATGATGAATCAGGAATGATGAATGATGTATCAGGAATCAGGAATGATGAATCAGGAAAGAGGAATGATGAATCAGGAATCTGGATTGGTGAATCATGAATCAGGACTGATGAATCAGGAAAGAGGAATGATGAATCAGGAATCAGGAATGGTGAATCATGAATCAGGAATGATGAATCAGGAATGATGAATGATGAATCATGAATCAGGAATGATGAATCAGGAATGAGGAATGATGAATCAGGAATAATGAATCAGGAATCAGGAATGATGAATCAGGAATGACGAATGATGAATCAGGAATCAGGAATGGTGAATCATGAATCAGGAATGATGAATCAGGAATGAGGAATGATTAATCAGGAATGAAGAATGATGAATCAGGAATGAGGAATGATGAATCAGGAATGATGAATCAGGAATCAGGAATCAGGAATGATGAATCAGGAATGATGAATGATGTATCAGGAATCAGGAATGGTGAATCATGAATCAGGAATGATGAATCAGGAATGAGGAATGATTAATCAGGAATGAAGAATGATGAATCAGGAATGAGGAATGATGAATCAGGAATGATGAATGATGAATCAGGAATCAGGAATGATGAATCAGGAATCAGGAATGATGAATCAGGAATCAGGAATGATGAATCAGGAATTATGAATGATGAATCAGGAATGATGAATGATGTATCAGGAATCACGAATGATGAATCAGGAAAGAGGAATGATGAATCAGGAATCTGGATTGGTTAATCATGAATCAGGACTGATGAATCAGGAATCAGGAATGATGAATCAGGAATGATGAATCAGGAATGATGAATGATGTATCAGGAATCAGGAATGATGAATCAGGAAAGAGGAATGATGAATCAGGAATCAGGAATGGTGAATCATGAATCAGGAATGATGAATCAGGAATGATGAATGATGAATCAGGAATCAGGAATGATCAATCAGGAATCAGGAATGATGAATCAGGAATAATGAATCAGGAATCAGGAATGATGAATCAGGAATGACGAATGATGAATCAGGAATGATGAATGATGAATCAGGAATGATGAATGATGAATCAGGAATAATGAATCAGGAATGATGAATGATGAATCAGGAATCAGGAATCAGGAATGATGAATCAGGAATCAGGAATGATGAATCAGAAATCAGGAATGATGAATCAGGAATGATGAATGATGAATCAGGAATGATGAATCAGGAATGATGAATCAGGAATGATGAATCAGCGATCAGGAATGAGGAAAGAGGAATGATGAATCAGGAATCAGGAATGATGAATCAGGAAAGAGGAATGATGAATCAGAAATCAGGAATGGTGAATCATGAATCAGGAATGATGAATCAGGAATCAGGAATGTTGAATCAGGAATCATGAATGATGAATCAGGAATGAGGAATGATGAATCAGGAATCAGGAATGATGAAACAGGAATCAGGAATGATGAATCAGGAATGATAAATCAGGAATCATGAATGATGAATCAGGAATGATGAATGATGAATCAGGAATGATGAATGATGTATCAGAAATCAGGAATGATGAATCAGGAAAGAGGAATGATGAATCAGGAATCAGGAATGGTGAATAATGAATCAGGAATGATGAATCAGGAATCAGGAATGATGAATCAGGAATCAGGAATCAGGAATGATGAATCAGGAATCAGGAATGATGAATCAGGAATCAGGAATGATGAATCAGGAATCAGGAATGTTAAATGATGAATCAGGGATCAGGAATGATGAATCAGGAATCAGGAATCAGGAATGATGAATCAGGAATCAGGAATGATAAATGATGAATCAGGGATCAGGAATGATGAATCAAGAATCAGGAATCAGGAATCAGGAATGAAGAATGATGAATCAGGAATGAGGAATGATGAATCAGGAATGACGAATCAGGAATCAGGAATGATGAATCAGGAATCAGGAATGATGAATCAGGAATGAGGAATGATCAATCAGGAATGATGAATCAGGAATCAGGAATGATGAATCAGGAATCAGGAATGATGAATCAGGAATCAGGAATGATGAATCAGGAATCAGGAATGATGAATCAGGAATCAGGAATGATGAATCAGGAATGATAAATCAGGAATCAGGAATGATGAATCAGGAATGATGAATGATGAATCAGGAATGATGAATGATGTATCAGGAATCAGGAATGATGAATCAGGAAAGAGGAATGATGAATCAGGAATCTGGATTGGTGATTCATGAATCAGGACTGATGAATCAGGAATCAGGAATGATGAATCAGGAATCAGGAATGATGAATGATGTATTAGGAATGATGAATGATGAATCAGGAAAGAGGAATGATGAATCAGGAATCAGGAATGATGAATCAGGAATCAAGAATGATGAATCAGGAATGATGAATGATGAATCAGGAATCAGGAATGATCAATCAGGAATCAGGAATGATGAATCAGGAATCAGGAATGATGAATCAGGAATGATGAATGATGTATTAGGAATGATGAATGATGAATCAGGAAAGAGGAATGATGAATCAGGAATCAGGAATGATGAATCAGGAATCAAGAATGATGAATCAGGAATGATGAATGATGAATCAGGAATCAGGAATGATCAATCAGGAATCAGGAATGATCAATCAGGAATAAGGAATGATCAATCAGGAATGATGAATGATGAATCAGGAATCAGGAAGATGAATCAGGAATCAGGAATGATGAATCAGGAATAATGAATCAGGAATCAGGAATGATGAATCAGGAATGACGAATGATGAATCAGGAATCAGGAATGGTGAATCATGAATCAGGAATGATGAATCAGGAATGAGGAATGATTAATCAGGAATGAAGAATGATGAATCAGGAATGAGGAATGATGAATCAGGAATCAGGAATCAGGAATGATGAATCAGGAATCAGGAATCAGGAATGATGAATCAGGAATGATGAATGATGAATCAGGAATGATGAATCAGGAATGATGAATCAGGAATCAGGAATGATCAATCAGGAATCAGGAATGATGAATCAGGAATCAGGAATGATGAATCAGGAATGATGAATGATGTATCAGGAATCAGGAATGATGAATCAGGAAAGAGGAATGATAAATCAGGAATCAGGAATGGTGAATCATGAATCAGGAATGATGAATCAGGAATCAGGAATGATGAATCAGGAATCAGGAATGATGAATCGGGAATAAGGAATGATCAATCAGGAATGATGAATGATGAATCAGGAATCAGCAATGATGAATCAGGAATCAGGAATGATGAATGATGAATCAGGAATCAGGAATGTTGAATCAGGAATCAGGAATGATGAATCAGGAATCAAGAATGATGAATCAGGAATGATGAATGATGAATCAGGAATCAGGAATGATCAATCAGGAATCAGGAATGATCAATCAGGAATAATGAATCAGGAATCAGGAAATTTGAATCAGGAATGAGGATTGATGAATCAGGAATGAGGAATGATCAATCAGGAATCAGGAATGATGAATCAGGAATGATGAATCAGGAATGATGAATCAGGAATCAGGAATGATGAATCAGGAATGATAAATCAGGAATCAGGAATGATGAATCAGGAATGATGAATGATGAATCAGGAATGATGAATGATGTATCAGGAATCAGGAATGATGAATCAGGAAAGAGGAATGATGAATCAGGAATCTGGATTGGTGATTCATGAATCAGGACTGATGAATCAGGAATCAGGAATGATGAATCAGGAATCAGGAATGATGAATGATGTATTAGGAATGATGAATGATGAATCAGGAAAGAGGAATGATGAATCAGGAATCAGGAATGATGAATCAGGAATCAAGAATGATGAATCAGGAATGATGAATGATGAATCAGGAATCAGGAATGATCAATCAGGAATCAGGAATGATGAATCAGGAATCAGGAATGATGAATCAGGAATGATGAATGATGTATTAGGAATGATGAATGATGAATCAGGAAAGAGGAATGATGAATCAGGAATCAGGAATGATGAATCAGGAATCAAGAATGATGAATCAGGAATGATGAATGATGAATCAGGAATCAGGAATGATCAATCAGGAATCAGGAATGATCAATCAGGAATAAGGAATGATCAATCAGGAATGATGAATGATGAATCAGGAATCAGGAAGATGAATCAGGAATCAGGAATGATGAATCAGGAATAATGAATCAGGAATCAGGAATGATGAATCAGGAATGACGAATGATGAATCAGGAATCAGGAATGGTGAATCATGAATCAGGAATGATGAATCAGGAATGAGGAATGATTAATCAGGAATGAAGAATGATGAATCAGGAATGAGGAATGATGAATCAGGAATCAGGAATCAGGAATGATGAATCAGGAATCAGGAATCAGGAATGATGAATCAGGAATGATGAATGATGAATCAGGAATGATGAATCAGGAATGATGAATCAGGAATCAGGAATGATCAATCAGGAATCAGGAATGATGAATCAGGAATCAGGAATGATGAATCAGGAATGATGAATGATGTATCAGGAATCAGGAATGATGAATCAGGAAAGAGGAATGATAAATCAGGAATCAGGAATGGTGAATCATGAATCAGGAATGATGAATCAGGAATCAGGAATGATGAATCAGGAATCAGGAATGATGAATCGGGAATAAGGAATGATCAATCAGGAATGATGAATGATGAATCAGGAATCAGCAATGATGAATCAGGAATCAGGAATGATGAATGATGAATCAGGAATCAGGAATGTTGAATCAGGAATCAGGAATGATGAATCAGGAATCAAGAATGATGAATCAGGAATGATGAATGATGAATCAGGAATCAGGAATGATCAATCAGGAATCAGGAATGATCAATCAGGAATAATGAATCAGGAATCAGGAAATTTGAATCAGGAATGAGGATTGATGAATCAGGAATGAGGAATGATCAATCAGGAATCAGGAATGATGAATCAGGAATGATGAATCAGGAATGATGAATCAGGAATGATGAATCAGGAATCACATTGAACGTTTTTAAGATTAGCTCGCGGTCAGGAATCTATGAATTGGCTGGAAAGATGGAATCTCTCCGTTTGAGAATTTTACGGCACATGATGCATCAGGAATGATGAATGATGAATCAGGAATGATTAATGATGAATCAGGAATGATGAATCGGGAATGATGAATCAGGAATGATGAATCAGGAATGATGAATCAGGAATGATGAATCAGGAATGATCAATGACGTATCAGGAATCAGGAATGATGAATCAGGAAAGAGGAATGATGAATCAGGAATCAGGGATGTTGAATCAGGAATCATGAATGATGAATCAGGAATCATGAATGACGAATCAGGAATGATGAATGATGAATCAGGTATGATGAATGATGTATCAGGAATGAGGAATGATGAATCAGGAATCAGGAATGATGAATCAGGAATCAGGAATGATGAATCAGGAATGATGAATCAGGAATCAGGAATCAGGAATGATGAATCAGGAATGATGAATGATGAATCAGGAATGATGAATCAGGAATGATGAATCAGGAATCAGGAATCAGGAATGATGAATCAGGAATGATGAATGATGAATCAGGAATGATGAATCAGGAATGATGAATCAGGAATCAGGAATCAGGAATGATGAATCAGGAATCAGGAATCAGGAATGATGTTTAAGGAATGATGAATGACGAATCAGGAATGGTGAATCATGAATCAGGAATGATGAATCAGGAATCGGGAATGATGAATCAGGAATCAGGAATGATGAATCAGGAATGATGATTGATGAATCAGGAATGATGAATGATGAATCAGGAATGATGAATCAGGAATCAGAAATGATGAATGATGAGTCAGGAATCAGGATTGGTGAATCATGAATCAGGACTGATGAATCAGGAATCAGGAATGATGAATCAGGAATGATGAATCAGGAATGATGAATGATGAATCAGGAATCAGGAATGATGAATCAGGAAAGAGGAATGATGAATCAGGAATCAGGAATGGTGAATCATGAATCAGGAATGATGAATCAGGAATCAGGAATGAGGAATGATGAATCAGGAATGATGAATCAGGAATGAGGAATGATCAATCAGGAATCAGGAATGATGAATCAGGAATCAGGAATCAGGAATGATGTTTAAGGAATGATGAATGACGAATCAGGAATGGTGAATCATGAATCAGGAATGATGAATCAGGAATCAGGAATGATGAATCAGGAATCAGGAATGATGAATCAGGAATGATGATTGATGAATCAGGAATGATGAATGATGAATCAGGAATGATGAATCAGGAATCAGGAATGATGAATGATGAGTCAGGAATCAGGATTGGTGAATCATGAATCAGGACTGATGAATCAGGAATCAGGAATGATGAATCAGGAATGATGAATCAGGAATGATGAATGATGAATCAGGAATCAGGAATCAGGAATGATGAATCAGGAAAGAGGAATGATGAATCAGGAATCAGGAATGGTGAATCATGAATCAGGAATGATGAATCAGGAATCAGGAATGAGGAATGATGAATCAGGAATGATGAATCAGGAATGAGGAATGATCAATCAGGAATCAGGAATGATGAATCAGGAATCAGGAATCAGGAATGATGTTTAAGGAATGATGAATGACGAATCAGGAATGGTGAATCATGAATCAGGAATGATGAATCAGGAATCAGGAATGATGAATCAGGAATCAGGAATGATGAATCAGGAATGATGATTGATGAATCAGGAATGATGAATGATGAATCAGGAATGATGAATCAGGAATCAGGAATGATGAATGATGAGTCAGGAATCAGGATTGGTGAATCATGAATCAGGACTGATGAATCAGGAATCAGGAATGATGAATCAGGAATGATGAATCAGGAATGATGAATGATGAATCAGGAATCAGGAATGATGAATCAGGAAAGAGGAATGATGAATCAGGAATCAGGAATGGTGAATCATGAATCAGGAATGATGAATCAGGAATCAGGAATGAGGAATGATGAATCAGGAATGATGAATCAGGAATGAGGAATGATCAATCAGGAATCAGGAATGATGAATCAGGAATAATGAATCAGGAATGATGAATCAGGAATCAGGAATGATGAATCAGGAATCAGGAATGATGAATCAGGAATCAGGAATGATGAATCAGGAATCAGGAATGATGAATCAGGAATGATGAATGATGAATCAGGAATGATGAATGATGTATCAGGAATCAGGAATGATGAATCAGGAGAGAGGAATGATGAATCAGGAATCAGGATTGGTGAATCATGAATCAGGAATGATCAATCAGGAATCAGGAATGATGAATCAGGAATCAGGAATGATGAATCAGGAATGATGAATGATGTATCAGGAATCAGGAATGATGAATCAGGAAAGAGGAATGATGAATCAGGAATCAGGAATGGTGAATCAGGAATCAGGAATGATGAATCAGGAATCAGGAATGATGAATCAGGAATCAGGAATGATGAATCGGGAATAAGGAATGATCCATGAGGAATGATGAATGATGAATCAGGAATCAGCAATGATGAATCAGGAATCAGGAATGATGAATGATGAATCAGGAATCAGGAATGATGAATCAGGAATCAGGAATGATGAATCAGGAATCAAGAATGATGAATCAGGAATGATGAATGATGAATCAGGAATCAGGAATGATCAATCAGGAATCAGGAATGATCAATCAGGAATAATGAATCAGGAATCAGGATTGATGAATCAGGAATGAGGATTGATGAATCAGGAATGAGGAATGATCAATCAGGAATCAGGAATGATGAATCAGGAATGAGGATTGATGAATCAGGAATGAGGAATGATGAATCAGGAATCAGGAATGATGAATCAGGAATCAGGAATGATGAATCAGGCATCAGGAATGATGAATCAGGAATGATGAATGATGTATCAGGAATCAGGAATGGTGAATCATGAATCAGGAATGATGAATCAGGAATGAGGAATGATTAATCAGGAATGAAGAATGATGAATCAGGAATGAGGAATAATGAATCAGGAATTATGAATCAGGAATCAGGAATCAGGAATGATGAATCAGGAATCAGGAATGATAAATGATGAATCAGGGATCAGGAATGATGAATCAGGAATCAGGAATCAGGAATCAGGAATGAAGAATGATGAATCAGGAATGAGGAATGA
Source organism: Actinernus sp. WN-2022 (assembly GCA_030867875.1). Taxonomy (NCBI): domain Eukaryota; kingdom Metazoa; phylum Cnidaria; class Anthozoa; order Actiniaria; family Actinernidae; genus Actinernus; species Actinernus sp. WN-2022. The sequence goes on along the minus strand of JAOWCC010000527.1, from coordinate 37,122 downwards.
TGAATCAGGAATGACGAATCAGGAATCAGGAATGATGAATCAGGAATCAGGAATGATGAATCAGGAATGAGGAATGATCAATCAGGAATGATGAATCAGGAATCAGGAATGATGAATCAGGAATCAGGAATGATGAATCAGGAATCAGGAATGATGAATCAGGAATCAGGAATGATGAATCAGGAATCAGGAATGATGAATCAGGAATGATAAATCAGGAATCAGGAATGATGAATCAGGAATGATGAATGATGAATCAGGAATGATGAATGATGTATCAGGAATCAGGAATGATGAATCAGGAAAGAGGAATGATGAATCAGGAATCTGGATTGGTGATTCATGAATCAGGACTGATGAATCAGGAATCAGGAATGATGAATCAGGAATCAGGAATGATGAATGATGTATTAGGAATGATGAATGATGAATCAGGAAAGAGGAATGATGAATCAGGAATCAAGAATGATGAATCAGGAATGATGAATGATGAATCAGGAATCAGGAATGATCAATCAGGAATCAGGAATGATCAATCAGGAATAATGAATCAGGAATCAGGATTGATGAATCAGGAATGAGGATTGATGAATCAGGAATGAGGAATGATCAATCAGGAATCAGGAATGATGAATCAGGAATGAGGATTGATGAATCAGGAATGAGGAATGATGAATCAGGAATCAGGAATGATGAATCAGGAATCAGGAATGATGAATCAGGCATCAGGAATGATGAATCAGGAATGATGAATGATGTATCAGGAATCAGGAATGGTGAATCATGAATCAGGAATGATGAATCAGGAATGAGGAATGATTAATCAGGAATGAAGAATGATGAATCAGGAATGAGGAATAATGAATCAGGAATTATGAATCAGGAATCAGGAATCAGGAATGATGAATCAGGAATCAGGAATGATAAATGATGAATCAGGGATCAGGAATGATGAATCAGGAATCAGGAATCAGGAATCAGGAATGAAGAATGATGAATCAGGAATGAGGAATGATGAATCAGGAATGACGAATCAGGAATCAGGAATGATGAATCAGGAATCAGGAATGATGAATCAGGAATGAGGAATGATCAATCAGGAATGATGAATCAGGAATCAGGAATGATGAATCAGGAATCAGGAATGATGAATCAGGAATCAGGAATGATGAATCAGGAATCAGGAATGATGAATCAGGAATCAGGAATGATGAATCAGGAATGATAAATCAGGAATCAGGAATGATGAATCAGGAATGATGAATGATGAATCAGGAATGATGAATGATGTATCAGGAATCAGGAATGATGAATCAGGAAAGAGGAATGATGAATCAGGAATCTGGATTGGTGATTCATGAATCAGGACTGATGAATCAGGAATCAGGAATGATGAATCAGGAATCAGGAATGATGAATGATGTATTAGGAATGATGAATGATGAATCAGGAAAGAGGAATGATGAATCAGGAATCAGGAATGATGAATCAGGAATCAAGAATGATGAATCAGGAATGATGAATGATGAATCAGGAATCAGGAATGATCAATCAGGAATCAGGAATGATGAATCAGGAATCAGGAATGATGAATCAGGAATGATGAATGATGTATTAGGAATGATGAATGATGAATCAGGAAAGAGGAATGATGAATCAGGAATCAGGAATGATGAATCAGGAATCAAGAATGATGAATCAGGAATGATGAATGATGAATCAGGAATCAGGAATGATCAATCAGGAATCAGGAATGATCAATCAGGAATAAGGAATGATCAATCAGGAATGATGAATGATGAATCAGGAATCAGGAAGATGAATCAGGAATCAGGAATGATGAATCAGGAATAATGAATCAGGAATCAGGAATGATGAATCAGGAATGACGAATGATGAATCAGGAATCAGGAATGGTGAATCATGAATCAGGAATGATGAATCAGGAATGAGGAATGATTAATCAGGAATGAAGAATGATGAATCAGGAATGAGGAATGATGAATCAGGAATCAGGAATCAGGAATGATGAATCAGGAATCAGGAATCAGGAATGATGAATCAGGAATGATGAATGATGAATCAGGAATGATGAATCAGGAATGATGAATCAGGAATCAGGAATGATCAATCAGGAATCAGGAATGATGAATCAGGAATCAGGAATGATGAATCAGGAATGATGAATGATGTATCAGGAATCAGGAATGATGAATCAGGAAAGAGGAATGATAAATCAGGAATCAGGAATGGTGAATCATGAATCAGGAATGATGAATCAGGAATCAGGAATGATGAATCAGGAATCAGGAATGATGAATCGGGAATAAGGAATGATCAATCAGGAATGATGAATGATGAATCAGGAATCAGCAATGATGAATCAGGAATCAGGAATGATGAATGATGAATCAGGAATCAGGAATGTTGAATCAGGAATCAGGAATGATGAATCAGGAATCAAGAATGATGAATCAGGAATGATGAATGATGAATCAGGAATCAGGAATGATCAATCAGGAATCAGGAATGATCAATCAGGAATAATGAATCAGGAATCAGGAATGATGAATCAGGAATGAGGATTGATGAATCAGGAATGAGGAATGATCAATCAGGAATCAGGAATGATGAATCAGGAATGATGAATCAGGAATGATGAATCAGGAATGATGAATCAGGAATCACATTGAACGTTTTTAAGATTAGCTCGCGGTCAGGAATCTATGAATTGGCTGGAAAGATGGAATCTCTCCGTTTGAGAATTTTACGGCACATGATGCATCAGGAATGATGAATGATGAATCAGGAATGATTAATGATGAATCAGGAATGATGAATCGGGAATGATGAATCAGGAATGATGAATCAGGAATGATGAATCAGGAATGATGAATCAGGAATGATCAATGACGTATCAGGAATCAGGAATGATGAATCAGGAAAGAGGAATGATGAATCAGGAATCAGGGATGTTGAATCAGGAATCATGAATGATGAATCAGGAATCATGAATGACGAATCAGGAATGATGAATGATGAATCAGGTATGATGAATGATGTATCAGGAATGAGGAATGATGAATCAGGAATGATGAATCAGGAATCAGGAATGATGAATCAGGAATGATGAATCAGGAATCAGGAATCAGGAATGATGAATCAGGAATGATGAATGATGAATCAGGAATGATGAATCAGGAATGATGAATCAGGAATCAGGAATCAGGAATGATGAATCAGGAATGATGAATGATGAATCAGGAATGATGAATCAGGAATGATGAATCAGGAATCAGGAATCAGGAATGATGAATCAGGAATCAGGAATCAGGAATGATGTTTAAGGAATGATGAATGACGAATCAGGAATGGTGAATCATGAATCAGGAATGATGAATCAGGAATCGGGAATGATGAATCAGGAATCAGGAATGATGAATCAGGAATGATGATTGATGAATCAGGAATGATGAATGATGAGGAATGATGAATCAGGAATCAGGAATGATGAATGATGTATTAGGAATGATGAATGATGAATCAGGAAAGAGGAATGATGAATCAGGAATCAGGAATGATGAATCAGGAATCAAGAATGATGAATCAGGAATGATGAATGATGAATCAGGAATCAGGAATGATCAATCAGGAATCAGGAATGATGAATCAGGAATCAGGAATGATGAATCAGGAATGATGAATGATGTATTAGGAATGATGAATGATGAATCAGGAAAGAGGAATGATGAATCAGGAATCAGGAATGATGAATCAGGAATCAAGAATGATGAATCAGGAATGATGAATGATGAATCAGGAATGATGATTGATGAATCAGGAATGATGAATCAGGAATCAGGAATGATGAATCAGGAATCAGGAATCAGGAATGATGTTTAAGGAATGATGAATGACGAATCAGGAATGGTGAATCATGAATCAGGAATGATGAATCAGGAATCGGGAATGATGAATCAGGAATCAGGAATGATGAATCAGGAATGATGATTGATGAATCAGGAATGATGAATGATGAATCAGGAATGATGAATCAGGAATCAGGAATGATGAATGATGAGTCAGGAATCAGGATTGGTGAATCATGAATCAGGACTGATGAATCAGGAATCAGGAATGATGAATCAGGAATGATGAATCAGGAATGATGAATGATGAATCAGGAATCAGGAATGATGAATCAGGAAAGAGGAATGATGAATCAGGAATCAGAATGGTGAATCATGAATCAGGAATGATGAATCAGGAATCAGGAATGAGGAATGATGAATCAGGAATGATGAATCAGAATGAGGAATGATCAATCAGGAATCAGGAATGATGAATCAGGAATCAGGAATCAGGAATGATGTTTAAGGAATGATGAATGACGAATCAGGAATGGTGAATCATGAATCAGGAATGATGAATCAGGAATCAGGAATGATGAATCAGAATCAGGAATGATGAATCAGAATGATGATTGATGAATCAGGAATGATGAATGATGAATCAGGAATGATGAATCAGGAATCAGGAATGATGAATGATGAGTCAGGAATCAGGATTGGTGAATCATGAATCAGGACTGATGAATCAGGAATCAGGAATGATGAATCAGGAATGATGAATCAGGAATGATGAATGATGAATCAGGAATCAGGAATGATGAATCAGGAAAGAGGAATGATGAATCAGGAATCAGGAATGGTGAATCATGAATCAGGAATGATGAATCAGGAATCAGGAATGAGGAATGATGAATCAGGAATGATGAATCAGGAATGAGGAATGATCAATCAGGAATCAGGAATGATGAATCAGGAATCAGGAATCAGGAATGATGTTTAAGGAATGATGAATGACGAATCAGGAATGGTGAATCATGAATCAGGAATGATGAATCAGGAATCAGGAATGATGAATCAGGAATCAGGAATGATGAATCAGGAATGATGATTGATGAATCAGGAATGATGAATGATGAATCAGGAATGATGAATCAGGAATCAGGAATGATGAATGATGAGTCAGGAATCAGGATTGGTGAATCATGAATCAGGACTGATGAATCAGGAATCAGGAATGATGAATCAGGAATGATGAATCAGGAATGATGAATGATGAATCAGGAATCAGGAATGATGAATCAGGAAAGAGGAATGATGAATCAGGAATCAGGAATGGTGAATCATGAATCAGGAATGATGAATCAGGAATCAGGAATGAGGAATGATGAATCAGGAATGATGAATCAGGAATGAGGAATGATCAATCAGGAATCAGGAATGATGAATCAGGAATAATGAATCAGGAATGATGAATCAGGAATCAGGAATGATGAATCAGGAATCAGGAATGATGAATCAGGAATCAGGAATGATGAATCAGGAATCAGGAATGATGAATCAGGAATGATGAATGATGAATCAGGAATGATGAATGATGTATCAGGAATCAGGAATGATGAATCAGGAGAGAGGAATGATGAATCAGAATCAGGATTGGTGAATCATGAATCAGGAATGATCAATCAGGAATCAGGAATGATGAATCAGGAATCAGGAATGATGAATCAGGAATGATGAATGATGTATCAGGAATCAGGAATGATGAATCAGGAAAGAGGAATGATGAATCAGGAATCAGGAATGGTGAATCAGGAATCAGGAATGATGAATCAGGAATCAGGAATGATGAATCAGGAATCAGGAATGATGAATCGGGAATAAGGAATGATCCATGAGGAATGATGAATGATGAATCAGGAATCAGCAATGATGAATCAGGAATCAGGAATGATGAATGATGAATCAGGAATCAGGAATGATGAATCAGGAATCAGGAATGATCAATCAGGAATCAGGAATGATCAATCAGGAATAATGAATCAGGAATCAGGATTGATGAATCAGGAATGAGGATTGATGAATCAGGAATGAGGAATGATCAATCAGGAATCAGGAATGATGAATCAGGAATGAGGATTGATGAATCAGGAATGAGGAATGATGAATCAGGAATCAGGAATGATGAATCAGGAATCAGGAATGATGAATCAGGCATCAGGAATGATGAATCAGGAATGATGAATGATGTATCAGGAATCAGGAATGGTGAATCATGAATCAGGAATGATGAATCAGGAATGAGGAATGATTAATCAGGAATGAAGAATGATGAATCAGGAATGAGGAATAATGAATCAGGAATTATGAATCAGGAATCAGGAATCAGGAATGATGAATCAGGAATCAGGAATCAGGAATGATGAATCAGGAATGAGGAATGATCAATCAGGAATGAGGAATCAGGAATCAGGTATGATGAATCAGGAATGGGGAATGATGAATCAGGAATGAGGAATGATAAATCAGGAATCAGGAATGATGAATCAGGATCAGGAATGATGAATCAGGAATGATAAATCAGGAATCAGGAATGATGAATCAGGAATGATAAATCAGGAATCAGGAATGATGAATCAGGAATGATGAATGATGAATCAGGAATGATGAATGATGTATCAGGAATCAGGAATGATGAATCAGGAAAGAGGAATGATGAATCAGGAATCTGGATTGGTGATTCATGAATCAGGACTGATGAATCAGGAATCAGGAATGATGAATCAGGAATCAGGAATGATGAATGATGTATCAGGAATGATGAATGATGAATCAGGAAAGAGGAATGATGAATCAGGAATCAGGAATGATGAATCAGGAATCAAGAATGATGAATCACGAATGATGAATGATGAATCAGGAATCAGGAATGATCAATCAGGAATCAGGAATGATGAATCAGGAATCAGGAATGATGAATCAGGAATGATGAATGATGTATTAGGATGATGAATGATGAATCAGGAAAGAGGAATGATGAATCAGGAATCAGGAATGATGAATCAGGAATCAAGAATGATGAATCAGGAATGATGAATGATCAATCAGGAATCAGGAATGATCAATCAGGAACAAGGAATGATCAATCAGGAATCAGGAATGATGAATCAGGAATGATGAATGATGAATCAGGAATCAGGAATGATGAATCAGGAATCAGGAATGATGAATCAGGAATAATGAATCAGGAATCAGGAATGATGAATCAGGAATGACGAATGATGAATCAGGAATCAGGAATGGTGAATCATGAATCAGGAATGATGAATCAGGAATGAGGAATGATTAATCAGGAATGAAGAATGATGAATCAGGAATGAGGAATGATGAATCAGGAATGATGAATCAGGAATCAGGAATCAGGAATCAGGAATGATGAATCAGGAATGATGAATGATGTATCAGGAATCAGGAATGGTGAATCATGAATCAGGAATGATGAATCAGGAATGAGGAATGATTAATCAGGAATGAAGAATGATGAATCAGGAATCAGGAATGATGAATCAGGAATGATGAATGATGAATCAGGAATCAGGAATGATGAATCAGGAATCAGGAATGATGAATCAGGAATCAGGAATGATGAATCAGGAATTATGAATGATGAATCAGGAATGATGAATCAGGAATGATGAATCAGGAATCAGGAATCAGGAATGATGAATCAGGAATCATGAATGATGAATCAGGAATGATAAATCAGGAATCATGAATGATGAATCAGGAATGATGAATGATGAATCAGGAATGATGAATGATGTATCAGAAATCAGGAATGATGAATCAGGAAAGAGGAATGATGAATCAGGAATCAGGAATGGTGAATAATGAATCAGGAATGATGAATCAGGAATCAGGAATGATGAATCAGGAAAGAGGAATGATGAATCAGGAATCAGGAATGGTGAATAATGAATCAGGAATGATGAATCAGGAATCAGGAATGATGAATCAGGAATCAGGAATCAGGAATGGTGAATAATGAATCAGGAATGATGAATCAGGAATCAGGAATCAGGAATGATGAATCAGGAATCAGGAATGATAAATGATGAATCAGGGATCAGGAATAATGAATCAGGAATCAGGAATCAGGAATGAAGAATGATGAATCAGGAATGAGGAATGATGAATCAGGAATCAGGAATGATGAATCAGGAATGAGGAATGATCAATCAGGAATGATGAATCAGGAATCAGGAATGATGAATCAGGAATGAGGAATGATGAATCAGGAATCAGGAATGATGAATCAGGAATCAGGAATGATGAATCAGGAATCAGGAATGATGAATCAGGAATGATAAATCAGGAATCAGGAATGATGAATCAGGAATGATGAATGATGAATCAGGAATGATGAATGATGTATCAGGAATCAGGAATGATGAATCAGGAAAGAGGAATGATGAATCAGGAATCTGGATTGGTGATTCATGAATCAGGACTGATGAATCAGGAATCAGGAATGATGAATCAGGAATCAGGAATGATGAATGATGTATTAGGAATGATGAATGATGAATCAGGAAAGAGGAATGATGAATCAGGAATCAGGAATGATGAATCAGGAATCAAGAATGATGAATCAGGAATGATGAATGATGAATCAGGAATCAGGAATGATGAATCAGGAATCAGGAATGATCAATCAGGAATCAGGAATCAGGAATCAGGAATGATGAATCAGGAATGATGAATGATGTATTAGGAATGATGAATGATGAATCAGGAAAGAGGAATGATGAATCAGGAATCAGGAATGATGAATCAGGAATCAAGAATGATGAATCAGGAATGATGAATGATGAATCAGGAATCAGGAATGATCAATCAGGAATCAGGAATGATCAATCAGGAATCAGGAATGATCAATCAGGAATCAGGAATGATCAATCAGGAATGATGAATGATGAATCAGGAATCAGGAATGATGAATCAGGAATCAGGAATGATGAATCAGGAATAATGAATCAGGAATCAGGAATGATGAATCAGGAATGACGAATGATGAATCAGGAATCAGGAATGGTGAATCATGAATCAGGAATGATGAATCAGGAATGAGGAATGATGAATCAGGAATGATGAATCAGGAATTATGAATGATGAATCAGGAATGATGAATCAGGAATGATGAATCAGGAATGATGAATCAGGAATCAGGAATGATCAATCAGGAATCAGGAATGATGAATCAGGAATCAGGAATGATGAATCAGGAATGATGAATGATGTATCAGGAATCAGGAATGATGAATCAGGAAAGAGGAATGATAAATCAGGAATCAGGAATGGTGAATCATGAATCAGGAATGATGAATCAGGAATCAGGAATGATGAATCAGGAATCAGGAATGATGAATCGGGAATAAGGAATGATCAATCAGGAATGATGAATGATGAATCAGGAATCAGCAATGATGAATCAGGAATCAGGAATGATGAATGATGACTCAGGAATCAGGAATGTTGAATCAGGAATCAGGAATGATGAATCAGGAATCAAGAATGATGAATCAGGAATGATGAATGATGAATCAGGAATCAGGAATGATCAATCAGGAATCAGGAATGATCAATCAGGAATAATGAATCAGGAATCAGGAATGATGAATCAGGAATGAGGATTGATGAATCAGGAATGAGGAATGATCAATCAGGAATCAGGAATGATGAATCAGGAATGATGAATCAGGAATGATGAATCAGGAATCAGGAATGATCAATCAGGAATCAGGAATGATGAATCAGGAATGATGAATGATGTATCAGGAATCACGAATGATGAATCAGGAAAGAGGAATGATGAATCAGGAATCTGGATTGGTTAATCATGAATCAGGACTGATGAATCAGGAATCAGGAATGATGAATCAGGAATGATGAATCAGGAATGATGAATGATGTATCAGGAATCAGGAATGATGAATCAGGAAAGAGGAATGATGAATCAGGAATCAGGAATGGTGAATCATGAATCAGGAATGATGAATCAGGAATGATGAATGATGAATCAGGAATCAGGAATGATCAATCAGGAATCAGGAATGATGAATCAGGAATAATGAATCAGGAATCAGGAATGATGAATCAGGAATGACGAATGATGAATCAGGAATGATGAATGATGAATCAGGAATGATGAATGATGAATCAGGAATAATGAATCAGGAATGATGAATGATGAATCAGGAATCAGGAATCAGGAATGATGAATCAGGAATCAGGAATGATGAATCAGAAATCAGGAATGATGAATCAGGAATGATGAATGATGAATCAGGAATGATGAATCAGGAATGATGAATCAGGAATGATGAATCAGGAATCAGGAATGTTGAATCAGGAATCATGAATGATGAATCAGGAATGAGGAATGATGAATCAGGAATCAGGAATGATGAAACAGGAATCAGGAATGATGAATCAGGAATGATAAATCAGGAATCATGAATGATGAATCAGGAATGATGAATGATGAATCAGGAATGATGAATGATGTATCAGAAATCAGGAATGATGAATCAGGAAAGAGGAATGATGAATCAGGAATCAGGAATGGTGAATAATGAATCAGGAATGATGAATCAGGAATCAGGAATGATGAATCAGGAATCAGGAATCAGGAATGATGAATCAGGAATCAGGAATGATGAATCAGGAATCAGGAATGATGAATCAGGAATCAGGAATGTTAAATGATGAATCAGGGATCAGGAATGATGAATCAGGAATCAGGAATCAGGAATGATGAATCAGGAATCAGGAATGATAAATGATGAATCAGGGATCAGGAATGATGAATCAGGAATCAGGAATCAGGAATCAGGAATGAAGAATGATGAATCAGGAATGAGGAATGATGAATCAGGAATGACGAATCAGGAATCAGGAATGATGAATCAGGAATCAGGAATGATGAATCAGGAATGAGGAATGATCAATCAGGAATGATGAATCAGGAATCAGGAATGATGAATCAGGAATCAGGAATGATGAATCAGGAATCAGGAATGATGAATCAGGAATCAGGAATGATGAATCAGGAATCAGGAATGATGAATCAGGAATGATAAATCAGGAATCAGGAATGATGAATCAGGAATGATGAATGATGAATCAGGAATGATGAATGATGTATCAGGAATCAGGAATGATGAATCAGGAAAGAGGAATGATGAATCAGGAATCTGGATTGGTGATTCATGAATCAGGACTGATGAATCAGGAATCAGGAATGATGAATCAGGAATCAGGAATGATGAATGATGTATTAGGAATGATGAATGATGAATCAGGAAAGAGGAATGATGAATCAGGAATCAGGAATGATGAATCAGGAATCAAGAATGATGAATCAGGAATGATGAATGATGAATCAGGAATCAGGAATGATCAATCAGGAATCAGGAATGATGAATCAGGAATCAGGAATGATGAATCAGGAATGATGAATGATGTATTAGGAATGATGAATGATGAATCAGGAAAGAGGAATGATGAATCAGGAATCAGGAATGATGAATCAGGAATCAAGAATGATGAATCAGGAATGATGAATGATGAATCAGGAATCAGGAATGATCAATCAGGAATCAGGAATGATCAATCAGGAATAAGGAATGATCAATCAGGAATGATGAATGATGAATCAGGAATCAGGAAGATGAATCAGGAATCAGGAATGATGAATCAGGAATAATGAATCAGGAATCAGGAATGATGAATCAGGAATGACGAATGATGAATCAGGAATCAGGAATGGTGAATCATGAATCAGGAATGATGAATCAGGAATGAGGAATGATTAATCAGGAATGAAGAATGATGAATCAGGAATGAGGAATGATGAATCAGGAATCAGGAATCAGGAATGATGAATCAGGAATCAGGAATCAGGAATGATGAATCAGGAATGATGAATGATGAATCAGGAATGATGAATCAGGAATGATGAATCAGGAATCAGGAATGATCAATCAGGAATCAGGAATGATGAATCAGGAATCAGGAATGATGAATCAGGAATGATGAATGATGTATCAGGAATCAGGAATGATGAATCAGGAAAGAGGAATGATAAATCAGGAATCAGGAATGGTGAATCATGAATCAGGAATGATGAATCAGGAATCAGGAATGATGAATCAGGAATCAGGAATGATGAATCGGGAATAAGGAATGATCAATCAGGAATGATGAATGATGAATCAGGAATCAGCAATGATGAATCAGGAATCAGGAATGATGAATGATGAATCAGGAATCAGGAATGTTGAATCAGGAATCAGGAATGATGAATCAGGAATCAAGAATGATGAATCAGGAATGATGAATGATGAATCAGGAATCAGGAATGATCAATCAGGAATCAGGAATGATCAATCAGGAATAATGAATCAGGAATCAGGAATGATGAATCAGGAATGAGGATTGATGAATCAGGAATGAGGAATGATCAATCAGGAATCAGGAATGATGAATCAGGAATGATGAATCAGGAATGATGAATCAGGAATGATGAATCAGGAATCACATTGAACGTTTTTAAGATTAGCTCGCGGTCAGGAATCTATGAATTGGCTGGAAAGATGGAATCTCTCCGTTTGAGAATTTTACGGCACATGATGCATCACGAATGATGAATGATGAATCAGGAATGATTAATGATGAATCAGGAATGATGAATCGGGAATGATGAATCAGGAATGATGAATCAGGAATGATGAATCAGGAATGATGAATCAGGAATGATCAATGACGTATCAGGAATCAGGAATGATGAATCAGGTATGATGAATGATGAATCAGGAATCAGGGATGTTGAATCAGGAATCATGAATGATGAATCAGGAATCATGAATGACGAATCAGGAATGATGAATGATGAATCAGGTATGATGAATGATGTATCAGGAATGAGGAATGATGAATCAGGAATCAGGAATGATGAATCAGGAATCAGGAATGATGAATCAGGAATGATGAATCAGGAATCAGGAATCAGGAATGATGAATCAGGAATGATGAATGATGAATCAGGAATGATGAATCAGGAATGATGAATCAGGAATCAGGAATCAGGAATGATGAATCAGGAATGATGAATGATGAATCAGGAATGATGAATCAGGAATGATGAATCAGGAATCAGGAATCAGGAATGATGAATCAGGAATCAGGAATCAGGAATGATGTTTAAGGAATGATGAATGACGAATCAGGAATGGTGAATCATGAATCAGGAATGATGAATCAGGAATCGGGAATGATGAATCAGGAATCAGGAATGATGAATCAGGAATGATGATTGATGAATCAGGAATGATGAATGATGAATCAGGAATGATGAATCAGGAATCAGGAATGATGAATGATGAGTCAGGAATCAGGATTGGTGAATCATGAATCAGGACTGATGAATCAGGAATCAGGAATGATGAATCAGGAATGATGAATCAGGAATGATGAATGATGAATCAGGAATCAGGAATGATGAATCAGGAAAGAGGAATGATGAATCAGGAATCAGGAATGGTGAATCATGAATCAGGAATGATGAATCAGGAATCAGGAATGAGGAATGATGAATCAGGAATGATGAATCAGGAATGAGGAATGATCAATCAGGAATCAGGAATGATGAATCAGGAATCAGGAATCAGGAATGATGAATGACGAATCAGGAATGGTGAATCATGAATCAGGAATGATGAATCAGGAATCAGGAATGATGAATCAGGAATCAGGAATGATGAATCAGGAATGATGATTGATGAATCAGGAATGATGAATGATGAATCAGGAATGATGAATCAGGAATCAGGAATGATGAATGATGAGTCAGGAATCAGGATTGGTGAATCATGAATCAGGACTGATGAATCAGGAATCAGGAATGATGAATCAGGAATGATGAATCAGGAATGATGAATGATGAATCAGGAATCAGGAATGATGAATCAGGAAAGAGGAATGATGAATCAGGAATCAGGAATGGTGAATCATGAATCAGGAATGATGAATCAGGAATCAGGAATGAGGAATGATGAATCAGGAATGATGAATCAGGAATGAGGAATGATCAATCAGGAATCAGGAATGATGAATCAGGAATCAGGAATCAGGAATGATGTTTAAGGAATGATGAATGACGAATCAGGAATGGTGAATCATGAATCAGGAATGATGAATCAGGAATCAGGAATGATGAATCAGGAATCAGGAATGATGAATCAGGAATGATGATTGATGAATCAGGAATGATGAATGATGAATCAGGAATGATGAATCAGGAATCAGGAATGATGAATGATGAGTCAGGAATCAGGATTGGTGAATCATGAATCAGGACTGATGAATCAGGAATCAGGAATGATGAATCAGGAATGATGAATCAGGAATGATGAATGATGAATCAGGAATCAGGAATGATGAATCAGGAAAGAGGAATGATGAATCAGGAATCAGGAATGGTGAATCATGAATCAGGAATGATGAATCAGGAATCAGGAATGAGGAATGATGAATCAGGAATGATGAATCAGGAATGAGGAATGATCAATCAGGAATCAGGAATGATGAATCAGGAATAATGAATCAGGAATGATGAATCAGGAATCAGGAATGATGAATCAGGAATCAGGAATGATGAATCAGGAATCAGGAATGATGAATCAGGAATCAGGAATGATGAATCAGGAATGATGAATGATGAATCAGGAATGATGAATGATGTATCAGGAATCAGGAATGATGAATCAGGAGAGAGGAATGATGAATCAGGAATCAGGATTGGTGAATCATGAATCAGGAATGATCAATCAGGAATCAGGAATGATGAATCAGGAATCAGGAATGATGAATCAGGAATGATGAATGATGTATCAGGAATCAGGAATGATGAATCAGGAAAGAGGAATGATGAATCAGGAATCAGGAATGGTGAATCAGGAATCAGGAATGATGAATCAGGAATCAGGAATGATGAATCAGGAATCAGGAATGATGAATCGGGAATAAGGAATGATCCATGAGGAATGATGAATGATGAATCAGGAATCAGCAATGATGAATCAGGAATCAGGAATGATGAATGATGAATCAGGAATCAGGAATGATGAATCAGGAATCAGGAATGATGAATCAGGAATCAAGAATGATGAATCAGGAATGATGAATGATGAATCAGGAATCAGGAATGATCAAGCAGGAATCAGGAATGATCAATCAGGAATCAGGAATCAGGAATCAGGATTGATGAATCAGGAATGAGGATTGATGAATCAGGAATGAGGAATGATCAATCAGGAATCAGGAATGATGAATCAGGAATGAGGATTGATGAATCAGGAATGAGGAATGATGAATCAGGAATCAGGAATGATGAATCAGGAATCAGGAATGATGAATCAGGCATCAGGAATGATGAATCAGGAATGATGAATGATGTATCAGGAATCAGGAATGGTGAATCATGAATCAGGAATGATGAATCAGGAATGAGGAATGATTAATCAGGAATGAAGAATGATGAATCAGGAATGAGGAATAATGAATCAGGAATTATGAATCAGGAATCAGGAATCAGGAATGATGAATCAGGAATCAGGAATCAGGAATGATGAATCAGGAATGAGGAATGATCAATCAGGAATGAGGAATCAGGAATCAGGTATGATGAATCAGGAATGGGGAATGATGAATCAGGAATGAGGAATGATAAATCAGGAATCAGGAATGATGAATCAGGAATCAGGAATGATGAATCAGGAATGATAAATCAGGAATCAGGAATGATGAATCAGGAATGATAAATCAGGAATCAGGAATGATGAATCAGGAATGATGAATGATGAATCAGGAATGATGAATGATGTATCAGGAATCAGGAATGATGAATCAGGAAAGAGGAATGATGAATCAGGAATCTGGATTGGTGATTCATGAATCAGGACTGATGAATCAGGAATCAGGAATGATGAATCAGGAATCAGGAATGATGAATGATGTATCAGGAATGATGAATGATGAATCAGGAAAGAGGAATGATGAATCAGGAATCAGGAATGATGAATCAGGAATCAAGAATGATGAATCACGAATGATGAATGATGAATCAGGAATCAGGAATGATGAATCAGGAATCAGGAATGAGGAATGATGAATCAGGAATGAGGAATCAGGAATGAGGAATGATCAATCAGGAATCAGGAATGATGAATCAGGAATAATGAATCAGGAATGATGAATGATGAATCAGGAATCAGGAATGATGAATCAGGAATCAGGAATGATGAATCAGGAATCAGGAATGATGAATCAGGAATCAGGAATGATGAATCAGGAATGATGAATGATGAATCAGGAATGATGAATGATGTATCAGGAATCAGGAATGATGAATCAGGAGAGAGGAATGATGAATGATGAATCAGGAATCAGGAATGATGAATCAGGAATCAGGAATGATGAATCAGGAATCAAGAATGATGAATCAGGAATGATGAATGATGAATCAGGAATCAGGAATGATCAATCAGGAATCAGGAATGATCAATCAGGAATAATGAATCAGGAATCAGGAATGATGAATCAGGAATGAGGATTGATGAATCAGGAATGAGGAATGATCAATCAGGAATCAGGAATGATGAATCAGGAATGAGGATTGATGAATCAGGAATCAGGAATGATGAATCAGGAATCAGGAATGATGAATCAGGAATCAGGAATGATGAATCAGGCATCAGGAATGATGAATCAGGAATGATGAATGATGTATCAGGAATCAGGAATGGTGAATCATGAATCAGGAATGATGAATCAGGAATGAGGAATGATTAATCAGGAATGAAGAATGATGAATCAGGAATGAGGAATAATGAATCAGGTATTATGAATCAGGAATCAGGAATCAGGAATGATGAATCAGGAATCAGGAATCAGGAATGATGAATCAGGAATGAGGAATGATCAATCAGGAATGAGGAATCAGGAATCAGGTATGATGAATCAGGAATGGGGAATGATGAATCAGGAATGAGGAATGATAAATCAGGAATCAGGAATGATGAATCAGGAATCAGGAATGATGAATCAGGAATGATAAATCAGGAATCAGGAATGATGAATCAGGAATGATGAATGATGAATCAGGAATGATGAATGATGTATCAGGAATCAGGAATGATGAATCAGGAAAGAGGAATGATGAATCAGGAATCTGGATTGGTGAATCATGAATCAGGACTGATGAATCAGGAATCAGGAATGATGAATCAGGAATCAGGAATGATGAATCAGGAATCAAGAATGATGAATCACGAATGATGAATGATGAATCAGGAATCAGGAATGATCAATCAGGAATCAGGAATGATGAATCAGGAATCAGGAATGATGAATCAGGAATGATGAATGATGTATTAGGAATGATGAATGATGAATCAGGAAAGAGGAATGATGAATCAGGAATCAGGAATGATGAATCAGGAATCAAGAATGATGAATCAGGAATGATGAATGATCAATCAGGAATCAGGAATGATCAATCAGGAACAAGGAATGATCAATCAGGAATCAGGAATGATGAATCAGGAATGATGAATGATGAATCAGGAATCAGGAATGATGAATCAGGAATCAGGAATGATGAATCAGGAATAATGAATCAGGAATCAGGAATGATGAATCAGGAATGACGAATGATGAATCAGGAATCAGGAATGGTGAATCATGAATCAGGAATGATGAATCAGGAATGAGGAATGATTAATCAGGAATGAAGAATGATGAATCAGGAATGAGGAATGATGAATCAGGAATGATGAATCAGGAATCAGGAATCAGGAATCAGGAATGATGAATCAGGAATGATGAATGATGTATCAGGAATCAGGAATGGTGAATCATGAATCAGGAATGATGAATCAGGAATGAGGAATGATTAATCAGGAATGAAGAATGATGAATCAGGAATCAGGAATGATGAATCAGGAATGATGAATGATGAATCAGGAATCAGGAATGATGAATCAGGAATCAGGAATGATGAATCAGGAATCAGGAATGATGAATCAGGAATTATGAATGATGAATCAGGAATGATGAATCAGGAATGATGAATCAGGAATCAGGAATCAGGAATGATGAATCAGGAATCATGAATGATGAATCAGGAATGATAAATCAGGAATCATGAATGATGAATCAGGAATGATGAATGATGAATCAGGAATGATGAATGATGTATCAGAAATCAGGAATGATGAATCAGGAAAGAGGAATGATGAATCAGGAATCAGGAATGGTGAATAATGAATCAGGAATGATGAATCAGGAATCAGGAATGATGAATCAGGAAAGAGGAATGATGAATCAGGAATCAGGAATGGTGAATAATGAATCAGGAATGATGAATCAGGAATCAGGAATGATGAATCAGGAATCAGGAATCAGGAATGGTGAATAATGAATCAGGAATGATGAATCAGGAATCAGGAATCAGGAATGATGAATCAGGAATCAGGAATGATAAATGATGAATCAGGGATCAGGAATAATGAATCAGGAATCAGGAATCAGGAATGAAGAATGATGAATCAGGAATGAGGAATGATGAATCAGGAATCAGGAATGATGAATCAGGAATGAGGAATGATCAATCAGGAATGATGAATCAGGAATCAGGAATGATGAATCAGGAATGAGGAATGATGAATCAGGAATCAGGAATGATGAATCAGGAATCAGGAATGATGAATCAGGAATCAGGAATGATGAATCAGGAATGATAAATCAGGAATCAGGAATGATGAATCAGGAATGATGAATGATGAATCAGGAATGATGAATGATGTATCAGGAATCAGGAATGATGAATCAGGAAAGAGGAATGATGAATCAGGAATCTGGATTGGTGATTCATGAATCAGGACTGATGAATCAGGAATCAGGAATGATGAATCAGGAATCAGGAATGATGAATGATGTATTAGGAATGATGAATGATGAATCAGGAAAGAGGAATGATGAATCAGGAATCAGGAATGATGAATCAGGAATCAAGAATGATGAATCAGGAATGATGAATGATGAATCAGGAATCAGGAATGATGAATCAGGAATCAGGAATGATCAATCAGGAATCAGGAATCAGGAATCAGGAATGATGAATCAGGAATGATGAATGATGTATTAGGAATGATGAATGATGAATCAGGAAAGAGGAATGATGAATCAGGAATCAGGAATGATGAATCAGGAATCAAGAATGATGAATCAGGAATGATGAATGATGAATCAGGAATCAGGAATGATCAATCAGGAATCAGGAATGATCAATCAGGAATCAGGAATGATCAATCAGGAATCAGGAATGATCAATCAGGAATGATGAATGATGAATCAGGAATCAGGAATGATGAATCAGGAATCAGGAATGATGAATCAGGAATAATGAATCAGGAATCAGGAATGATGAATCAGGAATGACGAATGATGAATCAGGAATCAGGAATGGTGAATCATGAATCAGGAATGATGAATCAGGAATGAGGAATGATGAATCAGGAATGATGAATCAGGAATTATGAATGATGAATCAGGAATGATGAATCAGGAATGATGAATCAGGAATGATGAATCAGGAATCAGGAATGATCAATCAGGAATCAGGAATGATGAATCAGGAATCAGGAATGATGAATCAGGAATGATGAATGATGTATCAGGAATCAGGAATGATGAATCAGGAAAGAGGAATGATAAATCAGGAATCAGGAATGGTGAATCATGAATCAGGAATGATGAATCAGGAATCAGGAATGATGAATCAGGAATCAGGAATGATGAATCGGGAATAAGGAATGATCAATCAGGAATGATGAATGATGAATCAGGAATCAGCAATGATGAATCAGGAATCAGGAATGATGAATGATGACTCAGGAATCAGGAATGTTGAATCAGGAATCAGGAATGATGAATCAGGAATCAAGAATGATGAATCAGGAATGATGAATGATGAATCAGGAATCAGGAATGATCAATCAGGAATCAGGAATGATCAATCAGGAATAATGAATCAGGAATCAGGAATGATGAATCAGGAATGAGGATTGATGAATCAGGAATGAGGAATGATCAATCAGGAATCAGGAATGATGAATCAGGAATGATGAATCAGGAATGATGAATCAGGAATCAGGAATGATCAATCAGGAATCAGGAATGATGAATCAGGAATGATGAATGATGTATCAGGAATCACGAATGATGAATCAGGAAAGAGGAATGATGAATCAGGAATCTGGATTGGTTAATCATGAATCAGGACTGATGAATCAGGAATCAGGAATGATGAATCAGGAATGATGAATCAGGAATGATGAATGATGTATCAGGAATCAGGAATGATGAATCAGGAAAGAGGAATGATGAATCAGGAATCAGGAATGGTGAATCATGAATCAGGAATGATGAATCAGGAATGATGAATGATGAATCAGGAATCAGGAATGATCAATCAGGAATCAGGAATGATGAATCAGGAATAATGAATCAGGAATCAGGAATGATGAATCAGGAATGACGAATGATGAATCAGGAATGATGAATGATGAATCAGGAATGATGAATGATGAATCAGGAATAATGAATCAGGAATGATGAATGATGAATCAGGAATCAGGAATCAGGAATGATGAATCAGGAATCAGGAATGATGAATCAGAAATCAGGAATGATGAATCAGGAATGATGAATGATGAATCAGGAATGATGAATCAGGAATGATGAATCAGGAATGATGAATCAGGAATCAGGAATGTTGAATCAGGAATCATGAATGATGAATCAGGAATGAGGAATGATGAATCAGGAATCAGGAATGATGAAACAGGAATCAGGAATGATGAATCAGGAATGATAAATCAGGAATCATGAATGATGAATCAGGAATGATGAATGATGAATCAGGAATGATGAATGATGTATCAGAAATCAGGAATGATGAATCAGGAAAGAGGAATGATGAATCAGGAATCAGGAATGGTGAATAATGAATCAGGAATGATGAATCAGGAATCAGGAATGATGAATCAGGAATCAGGAATCAGGAATGATGAATCAGGAATCAGGAATGATGAATCAGGAATCAGGAATGATGAATCAGGAATCAGGAATGTTAAATGATGAATCAGGGATCAGGAATGATGAATCAGGAATCAGGAATCAGGAATGATGAATCAGGAATCAGGAATGATAAATGATGAATCAGGGATCAGGAATGATGAATCAGGAATCAGGAATCAGGAATCAGGAATGAAGAATGATGAATCAGGAATGAGGAATGATGAATCAGGAATGACGAATCAGGAATCAGGAATGATGAATCAGGAATCAGGAATGATGAATCAGGAATGAGGAATGATCAATCAGGAATGATGAATCAGGAATCAGGAATGATGAATCAGGAATCAGGAATGATGAATCAGGAATCAGGAATGATGAATCAGGAATCAGGAATGATGAATCAGGAATCAGGAATGATGAATCAGGAATGATAAATCACGAATCAGGAATGATGAATCAGGAATGATGAATGATGAATCAGGAATGATGAATGATGTATCAGGAATCAGGAATGATGAATCAGGAAAGAGGAATGATGAATCAGGAATCTGGATTGGTGATTCATGAATCAGGACTGATGAATCAGGAATCAGGAATGATGAATCAGGAATCAGGAATGATGAATGATGTATTAGGAATGATGAATGATGAATCAGGAAAGAGGAATGATGAATCAGGAATCAGGAATGATGAATCAGGAATCAAGAATGATGAATCAGGAATGATGAATGATGAATCAGGAATCAGGAATGATCAATCAGGAATCAGGAATGATGAATCAGGAATCAGGAATGATGAATCAGGAATGATGAATGATGTATTAGGAATGATGAATGATGAATCAGGAAAGAGGAATGATGAATCAGGAATCAGGAATGATGAATCAGGAATCAAGAATGATGAATCAGGAATGATGAATGATGAATCAGGAATCAGGAATGATCAATCAGGAATCAGGAATGATCAATCAGGAATAAGGAATGATCAATCAGGAATGATGAATGATGAATCAGGAATCAGGAAGATGAATCAGGAATCAGGAATGATGAATCAGGAATAATGAATCAGGAATCAGGAATGATGAATCAGGAATGACGAATGATGAATCAGGAATCAGGAATGGTGAATCATGAATCAGGAATGATGAATCAGGAATGAGGAATGATTAATCAGGAATGAAGAATGATGAATCAGGAATGAGGAATGATGAATCAGGAATCAGGAATCAGGAATGATGAATCAGGAATCAGGAATCAGGAATGATGAATCAGGAATGATGAATGATGAATCAGGAATGATGAATCAGGAATGATGAATCAGGAATCAGGAATGATCAATCAGGAATCAGGAATGATGAATCAGGAATCAGGAATGATGAATCAGGAATGATGAATGATGTATCAGGAATCAGGAATGATGAATCAGGAAAGAGGAATGATAAATCAGGAATCAGGAATGGTGAATCATGAATCAGGAATGATGAATCAGGAATCAGGAATGATGAATCAGGAATCAGGAATGATGAATCGGGAATAAGGAATGATCAATCAGGAATGATGAATGATGAATCAGGAATCAGCAATGATGAATCAGGAATCAGGAATGATGAATGATGAATCAGGAATCAGGAATGTTGAATCAGGAATCAGGAATGATGAATCAGGAATCAAGAATGATGAATCAGGAATGATGAATGATGAATCAGGAATCAGGAATGATCAATCAGGAATCAGGAATGATCAATCAGGAATAATGAATCAGGAATCAGGAATGATGAATCAGGAATGAGGATTGATGAATCAGGAATGAGGAATGATCAATCAGGAATCAGGAATGATGAATCAGGAATGATGAATCAGGAATGATGAATCAGGAATGATGAATCAGGAATCACATTGAACGTTTTTAAGATTAGCTCGCGGTCAGGAATCTATGAATTGGCTGGAAAGATGGAATCTCTCCGTTTGAGAATTTTACGGCACATGATGCATCACGAATGATGAATGATGAATCAGGAATGATTAATGATGAATCAGGAATGATGAATCGGGAATGATGAATCAGGAATGATGAATCAGGAATGATGAATCAGGAATGATGAATCAGGAATGATCAATGACGTATCAGGAATCAGGAATGATGAATCAGGTATGATGAATGATGAATCAGGAATCAGGGATGTTGAATCAGGAATCATGAATGATGAATCAGGAATCATGAATGACGAATCAGGAATGATGAATGATGAATCAGGTATGATGAATGATGTATCAGGAATGAGGAATGATGAATCAGGAATCAGGAATGATGAATCAGGAATCAGGAATGATGAATCAGGAATGATGAATCAGGAATCAGGAATCAGGAATGATGAATCAGGAATGATGAATGATGAATCAGGAATGATGAATCAGGAATGATGAATCAGGAATCAGGAATCAGGAATGATGAATCAGGAATGATGAATGATGAATCAGGAATGATGAATCAGGAATGATGAATCAGGAATCAGGAATCAGGAATGATGAATCAGGAATCAGGAATCAGGAATGATGTTTAAGGAATGATGAATGACGAATCAGGAATGGTGAATCATGAATCAGGAATGATGAATCAGGAATCGGGAATGATGAATCAGGAATCAGGAATGATGAATCAGGAATGATGATTGATGAATCAGGAATGATGAATGATGAATCAGGAATGATGAATCAGGAATCAGGAATGATGAATGATGAGTCAGGAATCAGGATTGGTGAATCATGAATCAGGACTGATGAATCAGGAATCAGGAATGATGAATCAGGAATGATGAATCAGGAATGATGAATGATGAATCAGGAATCAGGAATGATGAATCAGGAAAGAGGAATGATGAATCAGGAATCAGGAATGGTGAATCATGAATCAGGAATGATGAATCAGGAATCAGGAATGAGGAATGATGAATCAGGAATGATGAATCAGGAATGAGGAATGATCAATCAGGAATCAGGAATGATGAATCAGGAATCAGGAATCAGGAATGATGAATGACGAATCAGGAATGGTGAATCATGAATCAGGAATGATGAATCAGGAATCAGGAATGACGAATCAGGAATCAGGAATGATGAATCAGGAATGATGATTGATGAATCAGGAATGATGAATGATGAATCAGGAATGATGAATCAGGAATCAGGAATGATGAATGATGAGTCAGGAATCAGGATTGGTGAATCATGAATCAGGACTGATGAATCAGGAATCAGGAATGATGAATCAGGAATGATGAATCAGGAATGATGAATGATGAATCAGGAATCAGGAATGATGAATCAGGAAAGAGGAATGATGAATCAGGAATCAGGAATGGTGAATCATGAATCAGGAATGATGAATCAGGAATCAGGAATGAGGAATGATGAATCAGGAATGATGAATCAGGAATGAGGAATGATCAATCAGGAATCAGGAATGATGAATCAGGAATCAGGAATCAGGAATGATGTTTAAGGAATGATGAATGACGAATCAGGAATGGTGAATCATGAATCAGGAATGATGAATCAGGAATCAGGAATGATGAATCAGGAATCAGGAATGATGAATCAGGAATGATGATTGATGAATCAGGAATGATGAATGATGAATCAGGAATGATGAATCAGGAATCAGGAATGATGAATGATGAGTCAGGAATCAGGATTGGTGAATCATGAATCAGGACTGATGAATCAGGAATCAGGAATGATGAATCAGGAATGATGAATCAGGAATGATGAATGATGAATCAGGAATCAGGAATGATGAATCAGGAAAGAGGAATGATGAATCAGGAATCAGGAATGGTGAATCATGAATCAGGAATGATGAATCAGGAATCAGGAATGAGGAATGATGAATCAGGAATGATGAATCAGGAATGAGGAATGATCAATCAGGAATCAGGAATGATGAATCAGGAATAATGAATCAGGAATGATGAATCAGGAATCAGGAATGATGAATCAGGAATCAGGAATGATGAATCAGGAATCAGGAATGATGAATCAGGAATCAGGAATGATGAATCAGGAATGATGAATGATGAATCAGGAATGATGAATGATGTATCAGGAATCAGGAATGATGAATCAGGAGAGAGGAATGATGAATCAGGAATCAGGATTGGTGAATCATGAATCAGGAATGATCAATCAGGAATCAGGAATGATGAATCAGGAATCAGGAATGATGAATCAGGAATGATGAATGATGTATCAGGAATCAGGAATGATGAATCAGGAAAGAGGAATGATGAATCAGGAATCAGGAATGGTGAATCAGGAATCAGGAATGATGAATCAGGAATCAGGAATGATGAATCAGGAATCAGGAATGATGAATCGGGAATAAGGAATGATCCATGAGGAATGATGAATGATGAATCAGGAATCAGCAATGATGAATCAGGAATCAGGAATGATGAATGATGAATCAGGAATCAGGAATGATGAATCAGGAATCAGGAATGATGAATCAGGAATCAAGAATGATGAATCAGGAATGATGAATGATGAATCAGGAATCAGGAATGATCAAGCAGGAATCAGGAATGATCAATCAGGAATCAGGAATCAGGAATCAGGATTGATGAATCAGGAATGAGGATTGATGAATCAGGAATGAGGAATGATCAATCAGGAATCAGGAATGATGAATCAGGAATGAGGATTGATGAATCAGGAATGAGGAATGATGAATCAGGAATCAGGAATGATGAATCAGGAATCAGGAATGATGAATCAGGCATCAGGAATGATGAATCAGGAATGATGAATGATGTATCAGGAATCAGGAATGGTGAATCATGAATCAGGAATGATGAATCAGGAATGAGGAATGATTAATCAGGAATGAAGAATGATGAATCAGGAATGAGGAATAATGAATCAGGAATTATGAATCAGGAATCAGGAATCAGGAATGATGAATCAGGAATCAGGAATCAGGAATGATGAATCAGGAATGAGGAATGATCAATCAGGAATGAGGAATCAGGAATCAGGTATGATGAATCAGGAATGGGGAATGATGAATCAGGAATGAGGAATGATAAATCAGGAATCAGGAATGATGAATCAGGAATCAGGAATGATGAATCAGGAATGATAAATCAGGAATCAGGAATGATGAATCAGGAATGATAAATCAGGAATCAGGAATGATGAATCAGGAATGATGAATGATGAATCAGGAATGATGAATGATGTATCAGGAATCAGGAATGATGAATCAGGAAAGAGGAATGATGAATCAGGAATCTGGATTGGTGATTCATGAATCAGGACTGATGAATCAGGAATCAGGAATGATGAATCAGGAATCAGGAATGATGAATGATGTATCAGGAATGATGAAT
Organism: Actinernus sp. WN-2022; assembly: GCA_030867875.1. Classification (NCBI taxonomy): domain Eukaryota; kingdom Metazoa; phylum Cnidaria; class Anthozoa; order Actiniaria; family Actinernidae; genus Actinernus; species Actinernus sp. WN-2022. Next base: position 10,686 of record JAOWCC010000527.1, on the reverse strand, counting down.
GATGAATCAGGAAAGAGGAATGATGAATCAGGAATCAGGAATGATGAATCAGGAATCAAGAATGATGAATCACGAATGATGAATGATGAATCAGGAATCAGGAATGATGAATCAGGAATCAGGAATGAGGAATGATGAATCAGGAATGAGGAATCAGGAATGAGGAATGATCAATCAGGAATCAGGAATGATGAATCAGGAATAATGAATCAGGAATGATGAATGATGAATCAGGAATCAGGAATGATGAATCAGGAATCAGGAATGATGAATCAGGAATCAGGAATGATGAATCAGGAATCATGAATGATGAATCAGGAATGATGAATGATGAATCAGGAATGATGAATGATGTATCAGGAATCAGGAATGATGAATCAGGAGAGAGGAATGATGAATGATGAATCAGGAATCAGGAATGATGAATCAGGAATCAGGAATGATGAATCAGGAATCAAGAATGATGAATCAGGAATGATGAATGATGAATCAGGAATCAGGAATGATCAATCAGGAATCAGGAATGATCAATCAGGAATAATGAATCAGGAATCAGGAATGATGAATCAGGAATGAGGATTGATGAATCAGGAATGAGGAATGATCAATCAGGAATCAGGAATGATGAATCAGGAATGAGGATTGATGAATCAGGAATCAGGAATGATGAATCAGGAATCAGGAATGATGAATCAGGAATCAGGAATGATGAATCAGGCATCAGGAATGATGAATCAGGAATGATGAATGATGTATCAGGAATCAGGAATGGTGAATCATGAATCAGGAATGATGAATCAGGAATGAGGAATGATTAATCAGGAATGAAGAATGATGAATCAGGAATGAGGAATAATGAATCAGGTATTATGAATCAGGAATCAGGAATCAGGAATGATGAATCAGGAATCAGGAATCAGGAATGATGAATCAGGAATGAGGAATGATCAATCAGGAATGAGGAATCAGGAATCAGGTATGATGAATCAGGAATGGGGAATGATGAATCAGGAATGAGGAATGATAAATCAGGAATCAGGAATGATGAATCAGGAATCAGGAATGATGAATCAGGAATGATAAATCAGGAATCAGGAATGATGAATCAGGAATGATGAATGATGAATCAGGAATGATGAATTATGTATCAGGAATCAGGAATGATGAATCAGGAAAGAGGAATGATGAATCAGGAATCTGGATTGGTGAATCATGAATCAGGACTGATGAATCAGGAATCAGGAATGATGAATCAGGAATCAGGAATGATGAATCAGGAAAGAGGAATGATGAATCAGGAATCAGGAATGGTGAATCAGGAATGAGGAATCAGGAATCAGGTATGATGAATCAGGAATGGGGAATGATGAATCAGGAATGAGGAATGATAAATCAGGAATCAGGAATGATGAATCAGGAATCAGGAATGATGAATCAGGAATGATAAATCAGGAATCAGGAATGATGAATCAGGAATGATGAATGATGAATCAGGAATGATGAATGATGTATCAGGAATCAGGAATGATGAATCAGGAAAGAGGAATGATGAATCAGGAATCTGGATTGGTGAATCATGAATCAGGACTGATGAATCAGGAATCAGGAATGATGAATCAGGAATGGGGAATGATGAATCAGGAATGAGGAATGATAAATCAGGAATCAGGAATGATGAATCAGGAATCAGGAATGATGAATCAGGAATGATAAATCAGGAATCAGGAATGATGAATCAGGAATGATGAATGATGAATCAGGAATGATGAATGATGTATCAGGAATCAGGAATGATGAATCAGGAAAGAGGAATGATGAATCAGGAATCTGGATTGGTGAATCATGAATCAGGACTGATGAATCAGGAATCAGGAATGATGAATCAGGAATCAGGAATGATGAATCAGGAAAGAGGAATGATGAATCAGGAATCAGGAATGGTGAATCATGAATCAGGAATGATTAATCAGGAATGATGAATGATGAATCAGGAATCAGAAATGATGAATCAGGAATCAGGAATGATGAATCAGGAATGATGAATCAGGAATGATGAATGATGTATCAGGAATCAGGAATGGTGAATCATGAATCAGGAATGATGAATCAGGAATGAGGAATGATTAATCAGGAATGAAGAATGATGAATCAGGAATGAGGAATAATGAATCACGAATGATGGATCAGGAATCAGGAATCAGGAATGATGAATCAGGAATCAGAAATGATGAATCAGGAATGAGGAATGATCAATCAGGAATGATGAATCAGGAATCAGGTATGATGAATCAGGAATGAGGAATGATGAATCAGGAATGAGGAATGATGAATCAGGAATCAGGAATGATGAATCAGGAATCAGGAATGATGAATCAGGAATGATAAATCAGGAATCAGGAATGATGAATCAGGAATGATGAATGATGAATCAGGAATGATGAATGATGTATCAGGAATCAGGAATGATGAATCAGGAAAGAGGAATGATGAATCAGGAATCTGGATTGGTGAATCATGAATCAGGACTGATGAATCAGGAAAGAGGAATGATGAATCAGGAATCAGGAATGGTGAATCATGAATCAGGAATGATGAATCAGGAATCAGGAATGATGAATCAGGAATCAGGAATGATGAATCAGGAATGATGAATGATGTATCAGGAATCAGGAATGATGAATCAGGAAAGAGGAATGATGAATCAGGAATCAGGAATGATGAATCAGGAATCAGGAATGATGAATCAGGAATCAGGAATGATGAATCAGGAATCAGGAATGATGAATCGGGAATAAGGAATGATCCATGAGGAATGATGAATGATGAATCAGGAATCAGGAATGATGAATGATGAATCAGGAATCAGGAATGATGAATCAGGAATCAGGAATGATGAATCAGGAATCAAGAATGATGAATCAGGAATGATGAATGATGAATCAGGAATCAGGAATGATCAATCAGGAATCAGGAATGATCAATCAGGAATAATGAATCAGGAATCAGGAATGATGAATCAGGAATGAGGATTGATGAATCAGGAATGAGGAATGATCAATCAGGAATCAGGAATGATGAATCAGGAATGAGGATTGATGAATCAGGAATCAGGAATGATGAATCAGGAATCAGGAATGATGAATCAGGAATCAGGAATGATGAATCAGGCATCAGGAATGATGAATCAGGAATGATGAATGATGTATCAGGAATCAGGAATGGTGAATCATGAATCAGGAATGATGAATCAGGAATGAGGAATGATTAATCAGGAATGAAGAATGATGAATCAGGAATGAGGAATAATGAATCAGGTATTATGAATCAGGAATCAGGAATCAGGAATGATGAATCAGGAATCAGGAATCAGGAATGATGAATCAGGAATGAGGAATGATCAATCAGGAATGAGGAATCAGGAATCAGGTATGATGAATCAGGAATGGGGAATGATGAATCAGGAATGAGGAATGATAAATCAGGAATCAGGAATGATGAATCAGGAATCAGGAATGATGAATCAGGAATGATAAATCAGGAATCAGGAATGATGAATCAGGAATGATGAATGATGAATCAGGAATGATGAATGATGTATCAGGAATCAGGAATGATGAATCAGGAAAGAGGAATGATGAATCAGGAATCTGGATTGGTGAATCATGAATCAGGACTGATGAATCAGGAATCAGGAATGATGAATCAGGAATCAGGAATGATGAATCAGGAAAGAGGAATGATGAATCAGGAATCAGGAATGGTGAATCAGGAATGAGGAATCAGGAATCAGGTATGATGAATCAGGAATGGGGAATGATGAATCAGGAATGAGGAATGATAAATCAGGAATCAGGAATCAGGAATGATGAATCAGGAATGATAAATCAGGAATCAGGAATGATGAATCAGGAATGATGAATGATGAATCAGGAATGATGAATGATGTATCAGGAATCAGGAATGATGAATCAGGAAAGAGGAATGATGAATCAGGAATCTGGATTGGTGAATCATGAATCAGGACTGATGAATCAGGAATCAGGAATGATGAATCAGGAATCAGGAATGATGAATCAGGAAAGAGGAATGATGAATCAGGAATCAGGAATGGTGAATCATGAATCAGGAATGATTAATCAGGAATGATGAATGATGAATCAGGAATCAGAAATGATGAATCAGGAATCAGGAATGATGAATCAGGAATGATGAATCAGGAATGATGAATGATGTATCAGGAATCAGGAATGGTGAATCATGAATCAGGAATGATGAATCAGGAATGAGGAATGATTAATCAGGAATGAAGAATGATGAATCAGGAATGAGGAATAATGAATCACGAATGATGGATCAGGAATCAGGAATCAGGAATGATGAATCAGGAATCAGAAATGATGAATCAGGAATGAGGAATGATCAATCAGGAATGATGAATCAGGAATCAGGTATGATGAATCAGGAATGAGGAATGATGAATCAGGAATGAGGAATGATGAATCAGGAATCAGGAATGATGAATCAGGAATCAGGAATGATGAATCAGGAATGATAAATCAGGAATCAGGAATGATGAATCAGGAATGATGAATGATGAATCAGGAATGATGAATGATGTATCAGGAATCAGGAATGATGAATCAGGAAAGAGGAATGATGAATCAGGAATCTGGATTGGTGAATCATGAATCAGGACTGATGAATCAGGAAAGAGGAATGATGAATCAGGAATCAGGAATGGTGAATCATGAATCAGGAATGATGAATCAGGAATCAGGAATGATGAATCAGGAATCAGGAATCAGGAATGATGAATCAGGAATGATGAATGATGAATCAGGAATGATGAATCAGGAATGATGAATCAGGAATCAGGAATGATCAATCAGGAATCAGGAATGATGACTCAGGAATCAGGAATGATGAATCAGGAATGATGAATGATGTATCAGGAATCAGGAATGATGAATCAGGAAAGAGGAATGATAAATCAGGAATCAGGAATGGTGAATCAGGAATGAGGATTGATGAATCAGGAATGAGGAATGATGAATCAGGAATCAGGAATGATGAATCAGGAATCAGGAATGATGAATCAGGAATGATGAATCAGGCATCAGGAATGATGAATCAGGAATGATGAATGATGTATCAGGAATCAGGAATGGTGAATCATGAATCAGGAATGATGAATCAGGAATGAGGAATGATTAATCAGGAATGAAGAATGATGAATCAGGAATGAGGAATAATGAATCAGGAATGATGAATCAGGAATCAGGAATCAGGAATGATGAATCAGGAATCAGGAATGATGAATCAGGAATGAGGAATGATCAATCAGGAATGAGGAATCAGGAATCAGGTATGATGAATCAGGAATGGGGAATGATGAATCAGGAATGATGAATCAGGAATCAGGAATGATGAATGATGAATCAGGGATCAGGAATGATGAATCAGGAATCAGGAATCAGGAATGATGAATCAGGAAAGAGGAATGATGAATCAGGAATCTGGATTGGTGAATCATGAATCAGGACTGATGAATCAGGAAAGAGGAATGATGAATCAGGAATCAGGAATGGTGAATCATGAATCAGGAATGATGAATCAGGAATCAGGAATGATGAATCAGGAATCAGGAATCAGGAATGATGAATCAGGAATGATGAATGATGAATCAGGAATGATGAATCAGGAATGATGAATCAGGAATCAGGAATGATCAATCAGGAATCAGGAATGATGACTCAGGAATCAGGAATGATGAATCAGGAATGATGAATGATGTATCAGGAATCAGGAATGATGAATCAGGAAAGAGGAATGATAAATCAGGAATCAGGAATGGTGAATCAGGAATGAGGATTGATGAATCAGGAATGAGGAATGATGAATCAGGAATCAGGAATGATGAATCAGGAATCAGGAATGATGAATCAGGAATGATGAATCAGGCATCAGGAATGATGAATCAGGAATGATGAATGATGTATCAGGAATCAGGAATGGTGAATCATGAATCAGGAATGATGAATCAGGAATGAGGAATGATTAATCAGGAATGAAGAATGATGAATCAGGAATGAGGAATAATGAATCAGGAATGATGAATCAGGAATCAGGAATCAGGAATGATGAATCAGGAATCAGGAATGATGAATCAGGAATGAGGAATGATCAATCAGGAATGAGGAATCAGGAATCAGGTATGATGAATCAGGAATGGGGAATGATGAATCAGGAATGATGAATCAGGAATCAGGAATGATGAATGATGAATCAGGGATCAGGAATGATGAATCAGGAATCAGGAATCAGGAATGATGAATCAGGAATCAGGAATCAGGAATGATGAATCAGGAATGATGAATGATGAATCAGGAATGATGAATCAGGAATGATGAATCAGGAATCAGGAATGATCAATCAGGAATCAGGAATGATGAATCAGGAATCAGGAATGATGAATCAGGAATGATGAATGATGTATCAGGAATCAGGAATGATGAATCAGGAAAGAGGAATGATAAATCAGGAATCAGGAATGGTGAATCAGGAATGAGGATTGATGAATCAGGAATGAGGAATGATGAATCAGGAATCAGGAATGATGAATCAGGAATCAGGAATGATGAATCAGGAATGATGAATCAGGCATCAGGAATGATGAATCAGGAATGATGAATGATGTATCAGGAATCAGAATGGTGAATCATGAATCAGGAATGATGAATCAGGAATGAGGAATGATTAATCAGGAATGAAGAATGATGAATCAGGAATGAGGAATAATGAATCAGGAATGATGAATCAGGAATCAGGAATCAGGAATGATGAATCAGGAATCAGGAATGATGAATCAGGAATGAGGAATGATCAATCAGGAATGAGGAATCAGGAATCAGGTATGATGAATCAGGAATGGGGAATGATGAATCAGGAATGAGGAATGATAAATCAGGAATCAGGAATGATGAATCAGGAATCAGGAATGATGAATCAGGAATGATAAATCAGGAATCAGGAATGATGAATCAGGAATGATGAATGATGAATCAGGAATGATGAATGATGTATCAGGAATCAGGAATGATGAATCAGGAAAGAGGAATGATGAATCAGGAATCTGGATTGGTGAATCATGAATCAGGACTGATGAATCAGGAATCAGGAATGATGAATCAGGAATCAGGAATGATGAATCAGGAACGAGGAATGATGAATCAGGAATCAGGAATGGTGAATCATGAATCAGGAATGATTAATCAGGAATGATGAATGATGAATCAGGAATCAGGAATGATGAATCAGGAATCAGGAATGATGAATCAGGAATGATGAATCAGGAATGATGAATGATGTATCAGGAATCAGGAATGGTGAATCATGAATCAGGAATGATGAATCAGGAATGAGGAATGATTAATCAGGAATGAAGAATGATGAATCAGGAATGAGGAATAATGAATCACGAATGATGAATCAGGAATCAGGAATGAGGAATGATGAATCAGGAATCAGGAATGATGAATCAGGAATGAGGAATGATCAATCAGGAATGATGAATCAGGAATCAGGTATGATGAATCAGGAATGAGGAATGATGAATCAGGAATGAGGAATGATGAATCAGGAATCAGGAATGATGAATCAGCAATCAGGAATGATGAATCAGGAATGATAAATCAGGAATCAGGAATGATGAATCAGGAATGATGAATGATGAATCAGGAATGATGAATGATGTATCAGGAATCAGGAATGATGAATCAGGAAAGAGGAATGATGAATCAGGAATCTGGATTGGTGAATCATGAATCAGGACTGATGAATCAGGAAAGAGGAATGATGAATCAGGAATCAGGAATGGTGAATCATGAATCAGGAATGATGAATCAGGAATGATGAATGATGAATCAGGAATCAGGAATGATGAATCAGGAATCAGGAATGATGAATCAGGAATAATGAATCAGGAATCAGGAATGATGAATCAGGAATGACGAATGATGAATCAGGAATCAGGAATGGTTAATCATGAATCAGGAATGATGAATCAGGAATGAGGAATGATTAATCAGGAATGAAGAATGATGAATCAGGAATGAGGAATGATGAATCAGGAATGATGAATCAGGAATCAGGAATCAGGAATGATGAATCAGGAATGATGAATGATGTATCAGGAATCAGGAATGGTGAATCATGAATCAGGAATGATGAATCAGGAATGAGGAATGATTAATCAGGAATGAAGAATGATGAATCAGGAATGAGGAATGATGAATCAGGAATGATGAATGATGAATCAGGAATCAGGAATGATGAATCAGGAATCAGGAATGATGAATCAGGAATCAGGAATGATGAATCAGGAATTATGAATGATGAATCAGGAATGATGAATGATGTATCAGGAATCACGAATGATGAATCAGGAAAGAGGAATGATGAATCAGGAATCAGGAATGATGAATCAGGAATGATGAATCAGGAATGATGAATGATGTATCAGGAATCAGGAATGATCAATCAGGAAAGAGGAATGATGAATCAGGAATCAGGAATGGTGAATCATGAATCAGGAATGATGAATCAGGAATGATGAATGATGAATCAGGAATCAGGAATGATCAATCAGGAATCAGGAATGATGAATCAGGAATAATGAATCAGGAATCAGGAATGATGAATCAGGAATGACGAATGATGAATCAGGAATGATGAATGATGAATCAGGAATGATGAATGATGAATCAGGAATAATGAATCAGGAATGATGAATGATGAATCAGGAATCAGGAATCAGGAATGATGAATCAGGAATGATGAATCAGGAATGATGAATCAGGAATGATGAATCAGGAATCACATTGAACGTTTTTAAGATTAGCTCGCGGTCAGGAATCTATGAATTGGCTGGAAAGATGGAATCTCTCCGTTTGAGAATTTTACGGCACATGATGCATCACGAATGATGAATGATGAATCAGGAATGATTAATGATGAATCAGGAATGATGAATCGGGAATGATGAATCAGGAATGATGAATCAGGAATGATGAATCAGGAATGATGAATCAGGAATGATCAATGACGTATCAGGAATCAGGAATGATGAATCAGGAAAGAGGAATGATGAATCAGGAATCAGGGATGTTGAATCAGGAATCATGAATGATGAATCAGGAATCATGAATGACGAATCAGGAATGATGAATGATGAATCAGGTATGATGAATGATGTATCAGGAATGAGGAATGATGAATCAGGAATCAGGAATGATGAATCAGGAATCAGGAATGATGAATCAGGAATGATGAATCAGGAATCAGGAATCAGGATTGATGAATCAGGAATGATGAATGATGAATCAGGAATGATGAATCAGGAATGATGAATCAGGAATCAGGAATCAGGAATGATGAATCAGGAATGATGAATGATGAATCAGGAATGATGAATCAGGAATGATGAATCAGGAATGATGAATCAGGAATCAGGAATCAGGAATGATGAATCAGGAATCAGGAATCAGGAATGATGTTTAAGGAATGATGAATGACGAATCAGGAATGGTGAATCATGAATCAGGAATGATGAATCAGGAATCGGGAATGATGAATCAGGAATCAGGAATGATGAATCAGGAATGATGATTGATGAATCAGGAATGATGAATGATGAATCAGGAATGATGAATCAGGAATCAGGAATGATGAATGATGAGTCAGGAATCAGGATTGGTGAATCATGAATCAGGACTGATGAATCAGGAATCAGGAATGATGAATCAGGAATGATGAATCAGGAATGATGAATGATGAATCAGGAATCAGGAATGATGAATCAGGAAAGAGGAATGATGAATCAGGAATCAGGAATGGTGAATCATGAATCAGGAATGATGAATCAGGAATCAGGAATGAGGAATGATGAATCAGGAATGATGAATCAGGAATGAGGAATGATCAATCAGGAATCAGGAATGATGAATCAGGAATCAGGAATCAGGAATGATGTTTAAGGAATGATGAATGACGAATCAGGAATGGTGAATCATGAATCAGGAATGATGAATCAGGAATCAGGAATGATGAATCAGGAATCAGGAATGATGAATCAGGAATGATGATTGATGAATCAGGAATGATGAATGATGAATCAGGAATGATGAATCAGGAATCAGGAATGATGAATGATGAGTCAGGAATCAGGATTGGTGAATCATGAATCAGGACTGATGAATCAGGAATCAGGAATGATGAATCAGGAATGATGAATCAGGAATGATGAATGATGAATCAGGAATCAGGAATGATGAATCAGGAAAGAGGAATGATGAATCAGGAATCAGGAATGGTGAATCATGAATCAGGAATGATGAATCAGGAATCAGGAATGAGGAATGATGAATCAGGAATGATGAATCAGGAATGAGGAATGATCAATCAGGAATCAGGAATGATGAATCAGGAATCAGGAATCAGGAATGATGTTTAAGGAATGATGAATGACGAATCAGGAATGGTGAATCATGAATCAGGAATGATGAATCAGGAATCAGGAATGATGAATCAGGAATCAGGAATGATGAATCAGGAATGATGATTGATGAATCAGGAATGATGAATGATGAATCAGGAATGATGAATCAGGAATCAGGAATGATGAATGAT
>JAOWCC010000525.1:0-86019 GCA_030867875.1 Actinernus sp. WN-2022 | reverse complement strand
CCCTTCTATGCTTATTTTTTTTCTGTGACCCCCCCCTCTCATGCTCTTGAATTTTTGATGACTCCCCCCCCCCCCCCAGGCATAATAATGAATGGTCCCTAACCACTGTTTGGACTCGCTGCATTCTTATCGGTCCAATGTCTTTGTGCTTTGCTTCATAATCATCTACAGCACTCGCTATATTGAACATATCTTTGGTGTCTTCTGCCTGCTAAGCTCGCTCATTGTACGTGAGACAACATCGATCCCTTGCTCTATCTGTGCAAGAAATGCCCATCAGACCTCCTGTACTTTTCCAGCTCTGTTGACATGTTCGAGAGCTTGGTCATCGGAGATCTGATTGAATTTATGAAGTTTCTTTTGTCACAAAATCGCCATCTAGGAATGCTTGATAAACTTCTGGTGCTGTCTGCTGCAACAATTTCATATTGGCTAAACAAATCACTCCCTACCTAGTGCACGCACATGGTCAAACAGCAAAACAGGGTAGCATTTATGTGAATGGGGAGAGGTACAGAGCCCAATCGCCATCCCGAAGAGCACCAGTAAACCCGAACAGAATAGAAACCAAGTGCATGTACTTTCTCCAATACTGAAAGGTTGCATTTCCACTGTTAAATGCATCAAACTCGTCAGAGTCCATAAATTTGAGTTATCTGTTCTATCAAAGAAATCATAGACGATCCCATGGTTTCTTCATCCTTCATGGCAAATCTCTTAGCTATAGCTTACCAGCTAGATCTTTGAAAGATTCATCTCTGACTTTTTCATTCTCCCGGGCCCATGCCAGGCTAGATAATTTTTTCATGATATTCTCCGCTGTATTCTCTCCGAAAAATTATCTCCAAGCAGATATCAGAGTCCTGACGATTCCATATATTTCCGATCACTTTTGAGAAATTCATTTGCATGACTAACATGATGACAAAGTTCGAGGATGCCAGGTCAGTATTTAAATTCGTTCTACTTTGACAAATTACTTTACAAGTTGGCATATTCTTTGCCTTTAACAGTAATCATCAAAACACTAAATATGGGCCGCGTCAGGCAAAAAGGGTTCGGACGACAGTCAAGTTAAATAATTCCTACAACAGTGTTTCTAATAACAGGTTGTATTCTTGACGAGAAGCGCTACATTTCATTCCTAACAATAAATGTCAGTTTCAAGAAATTGACAACAAAATCAGGGGTGAAATTTAGTTGATTTTGATGCAAGGGCCCGATTACAAATATGACCACAAAAATTAGGAATCCTGTCAGAGGGGATGATTTTGATGTATGACATTCATTTATACCTGCTGGCATTAAAGAGTAAAAAATAAATAAGATGAACGAGATGATCACTTTTTGGCTCAAAAAAATATTTTCTGCAGTCATTCTACTCTCCGTAGCTCATAATATGGTTTTAGCAATAGTACAAGTTACACCTTGAAACAATCGTCTGATGATAAGGAATCATTTGCGTCTGCTAAAATTGTGATCACACCCTCGGGTAAAAATATCGTAAATTTCGTCTTCGATTTCAGTGGTCAATTTCATGAAATCAACACTACTTGTTAGTAGCACAATGTGGCGCTCGCGATGCATATTGTAATCGCGCCACAAGTATAAAAAACATGGTACAATTTCAAAAGACATTTACATATTATGTCGTCCGGGCCCTTTTTGCCTGCCGCGGCCCATATGTCATTACACAGTTGGGCCACGTGATCTGGTTTATTGATTATCTCCGTGTCGTACAATGTAAATCAATGATACAAGGCATGAATCAATTTACAGCTACATTAGTACGAGTAAAAGAGTGTCAAACGGCCTTGTATAATTCCCATTATTTGGACAAATGGAAATCACGTGATTTGTCACAGGACACGTTGACACTTCGTTTCACTGGAACATGTTAAGAAAACCGATAACAGTAGTTTTTGTACCATTCGTTAGGTTTGGGATAATTTTTGCTTGATTTTCGTAGGGTTTTTAGTTTAGCCTGGACAAGGTGACCATGGAAACAGCACGATTTGAATTAAGGACCACCTAAAGAATACACCAAAATCAGTTTCCTGCTTCTACTAAAAGTTTAGCGAAAACTCAGGGGCGTGCTTAATTCCAGAGATTCACAGTGGTTGGAAAGCAGAACAGAGTAAGTACCTCAGCCTATAGTACCGGGCGTTCTGGCTGGGATGTTTTTTTTGATTGCGTTAATGGTTCCGTGTGGTTTGTGACGTCAAAATCAACAGGGATCCCATTAATCCAATCAGAAAAAAAAACAGGCCTGAAGGGAGGCTAGTTGTTTTTTTTCACCTCGCCACATTTTGATCATGCGTCACAGGCCTAATCCGAAACACTGAAATGAGCGAAACAAACACTCAGGCCTGCCATGTAATGCGATACTGCAAATGATAATTAGTACAGGAATTTCATGAGTGGGTCAAAAATACGGGTGGCCTCCCAGGGCGATAATCACACGACACACCCTTTATCTAGGTCAGTTTATTTTGCAAAAATAAGTGCTGCATTTTACTAATATAATATGGCTCTGTCTGGCTTTATGTACAGTAATTAACGATATATATATATATATATATACACAACATGGCTGTGTTAAGAGTCTGCACATGAACAAAGAGATGTGAAATCTACCTTGTGCAATATAAAATGGAGCTAGTGGAATGCAAAAACAAAAACCGTGCCAAAGCAGGGAAAATTGAGGAAATCACCGAACTGTGTTGCTACCAGATCAGGACGTAAACAGATTCTACTCTGGAGAATTGTTCCTATTTCATTCTAATAATAATGCAGTCATGCCTATCTGTATAAAATCTCCAGAGTAACGTCTGTTTACGTCACGAAATTACAGCTGCTAAAAATCAGTTCTGAGTTAGTCTTTTTTTTTTAAAGAAAACTGGATACGGATATAAGGGACGCTCACCAATTTATTGCAGAGAATTAGGGTGGAATGGGTCATCAAAAATTAGACATGGCATTTTTCATTTGCGCCAGTCCCTAAGCCGACACGAGAATGTTGTAAATAGTATTTACTCACTTGTTTTCCCCATAGTTAATAAAGGAAATGGTTATGAAACCCAGAGACCTTTGTTCGCATTTTTTGAACCATGACCGTGCACAAAATACAATAGATATTGGAATATGTTAATCAATGAGCCAGTAGAAACTTGTGGGTTCAGTCGTCCAGGGACCGCTAATGAGCTATGACCGTGCACTATTTGTCTTAGCTCCTTTTAAGTTTTAAATAGACCCTTTCAGATCATGTGATAGTAAGTTCTCCAGAGGATTCAGTGCTTTGTTTTTCACTTATAGAAATAGTTACATTTCCTCTTGGGATACAGAAAACTCAAGGCTAAAGTCAGGTGGTCTGAATGGGGCGCTGAAAGTCTATTAAGGTTTTCCACTGAGAAGTAACGTTTTAAACGAATTAGTTGCTTGTACTTAAGGCTAATGTAATTACAATATCGAGGGGGAGCAGCGACTGTTGATAGGCCTTTTGCAGCTAACAGTCACGTACTGATAATAATAGTTAACGAATGAATGGATGGCAAGCCACTTTTAAAACGCTGATTTAGAAAGATCGATTGGAGGTGAAAAATAGCATTTACAAACAGGTTTTGCTTATAACAATACCGATCTCGTACAAGTGCCGTTAAATATATTAATTAAGATTTTTTGCAATCCAGCACAATCCTGTACAATCACGTGAATGCCTAACTGCAAAAGGCACATTACACTGACTACTGTAACTGGGAGACTTTGAAAATGAGAATTAAACGGTGCAAAACGAAAATAAAGCATCCGAGCTCTTTTACAGGATCGAATTTCGAGCAAGTTGAACTGCTTGTCTTGAATAGACACTGATTGGCTCAAATAACCGGAAGCTTTGTTCTCATTCTGCAATGTGATTGGTTCTCGTTGTCTAAATGGCCCCAGTTCACACAGCGGCAAAACGTCATGTGTATTTGCTATTTCTTGTCCGCGCGCGGCCGCCCCCAGTTTCTCGCGAAAACTGAAATGAAACAACATGCCGTGATTTTAACGTTTCTGCTTAAAAGTATTCATTTGTGAACTGTTTTGTCAAAAACTAAGAAAACTACGCCTAAGACTTTAACAGGTTGAAGTTCTTAATTTGTAATTCATTGTGAGTTTACCAAGTTATAAAATTATTTACTAAAAAAGTTGAAACCCTCGGTAATTTGTATTTGATAGCAGAGCCTTTGTTCTTTAAATGTTGGTCCAACATATGGGATGACGAACTATCGAACAATGTTGGATCGTGTAATCCAACGACGTTCAATATAGTTTATCCAGTGCTTTAGGATATATGGTCCAACATCACTAATATCGATTCTACATCCAGTGGATAGTTGAATAGTAAATATTTGTCGATTTGAGTGTTGCATCCATGAGCTATATAACATTTTCAAGCTGGTGACGTAAAACAGTGAATCGATTATTATACAAAAATATGCTGGTAGAGATAAATGACCTTTTGTAAACATCTGTTATATTGAACGTTATATCAGTGATTTTACCAAATATTTTGTCAAGATCAGAAAACCGTTTCATTCACAAGGGAAAATAAATGAGTAAATTCCCGAATTTATACACATAGCCGCAACCCTCAAATGTTCTACTATTCAACTATTCATTTGATACATGTTTGACCATATATCAAATGTTTGCTTTTGTTTGATCAAATGTTTGACATTAATTGGCGTCAACCTCAATATTTTCACCCAACAAGGTTGGATCGTGCTTAAAGGGGCTGTCATGGTACTGCGCATGTCTCGAGTAATCGTTCGGTTGTTGGCTTTAATTGGATACAAACAGTTACACTTCCCTCCTTCAATGCTCGATTGAAAGGATTTGCAGTATTTTCCCAGGAGATTGTTTATATACACTGTTTGTTGGTCATTTTTGCATATTTGTTTTGATTTTAAGCATCCCACATGGCCGAGAGGTTCGGTAGTTCATATCAAACACGATGGAAATAGCGGTTTCGATTCCGGCCCGGAACGCGTAGCCTATTACCGTGACACTGCCCCTTTAACAGTTAAAAACCTGCAAGATCTGAAATGAAGCGCTCTGACAGTAGCTTTGTTCCACGTACATTTCGACATCAGTATTAGAGTAAGCTAACATTAAAGTACCGTTTCCACCTAAGACCTATTAAAGTCACGTAATTATAAATGCAAACATCTGTAAGGAATTCTGGATATGTAGAAAAGGTCCGGTACAAAGGACAATAGAAATTGCAACCTTAACATGAAAGCAAATACAAATGCCACACCATGCAACAATACACCCTTATCCACACGTGCTGATTTTTTTAGATCTGCAAACTGGGATCTCTAACATGGAAATAACTACTGTCATCTCAAAGAGCACCTATAAATCAATTCTTGGAAAGTTTTAATAGTACAGGATGACATTCTGAAAAGATATCGAGGTTGGGATTGATAGATTTTTGTATGGAATTTTGCAGTCATGCGTATACCTAATTTTTATAATGCCAAAGTTAAACGTTTTAACGGGAAATGTCTTTCCTCTAAAAGAATATATTTGTGTAAGTAAAGTTTGAAAGTGAAAGGATATTTCTCTGCAGTTATGGACGTTTTTGAATCTGAAGAAATAAACAAAACGAGGCTGTGTATGCATGACTGCAAATTCCATACAAATGTCTAAATATTATCTTTTCAGAATTTCATCCTATACTATTAAGTACTGATTCAGTTAAGAACTATAGCAGAATCCATTGTTCTGCGGCAATGAGCCTCCCTCACATAGGATTCTCGTGTTGTAGAATATAGATACACTGGACGATAGGGATAAATATTCTGAAATAACATTTGTAGAAAGTGCTTGTTTTATATTCCATTTCAATGAGGAAATCGTTTTTCAACCAATAGGAATTTCCGAACACAAACGCTACGAAACTGGCACATTTGATAAGGTTCCTCACATATGATTTCCTTTATAAACGACATATGGAACCACCATGTAAACCATTTCATCACATTTTAATAAAATCGGAGAAAATGATACTTCTCTTACTTTTTGGACGATTTTTATGTTTAAACCAATCAAATCGAGAGTTGTAACAATACAAAATTAACACATTGCATTCATTTGCCGTTGGTGCTGTCGTTCTTACTTAAAACGTTCCAAAAATGTTGATCTACAGATGCTCTTTGAGATGACAGTGGTTATTTTCATGTTAGAGATCCCAGTTTGTTGATCTAGAAAACCAGCACGTGTGAATAAGGTTTATCGTTGATAAGGGTCATAGAAACCTTTCAAAATATTTATTCCCGAACGGCCTATAAATGCAAAATCCATAAAATCTGAAAATTTCCAAAATATACGTATACTATATGTATATTCGAAACTAAAGAGAAATGTATTTGTCATACACCTGCACATCTTCGTAAGAAAACATTTTTTTTTTTCCGGAAAATATACTTTCACGAATGGTTACTTTAACAAACGGTTCCCAGCGCACCAAAAATATTGTTTTACTACGCTATTTATTTTATGGGTACTAATGGCTCTATCTGGACGTAGAAACGTAAAAAATCCTCAAAGAGCTTCGCCTATCTATAATTACCCTCTACCAATCTTAACTTATATTTCTTTTCGCTGATATTTGGCTTCAGGTTAGGGCCGATTTCTTTCAAGAAAATCCTGGCTGTTGGAACAAGTTGCAGTTAAATTGTTGGCAATATGGTGTATATTGAAAATACGTTGAAAAAAAAAACGGAAAATAGATTTTTGTTTTCGAAAAGATTTGATTTGATTGCGCCGCCATCTTGGATCTGATAACGTTTTTTGATGCTCCCTATTGTCAGAAAACAATAGCTTTTGTTGTGTAACAATAGAAACCGCCAAAAACATCATCAGAACCAAAACGGCAGCGCCCGCGAAATTCAAAGCCCAAACTGGCTTATACTCAAATCGATTTTTTTTTCAAAAACTAAAATCTATTTTCCAATTTTTTTTCAAAAAATTTCCAATTTACACCATATTGCTAACAATTTAACTGCAATTTGTTGCAACAGCCTGGGTTTCCTTTAAAAAGCCAAAGCCTCACACGCCGTCTAAGACAGCATTTCACATCCAAAACTTATTCTAAATAAGTTTACCATTTCAGCCACAGAAATCCCCGTAGACAATGTTCAGGTCCAGGTTCTTCCGCAACGCACAATAGTGTGTCCAATGAACGTCGACATTCTAAATAAGGTAAGACGTCTAGGCCAGCGTAACATGGGAGCAAGAAAAATGATCCGGAATGGCTCAACCACGGTTTCTGGGTAACTTTCCACCAACCCCTCCCTTACGTGTAATTAATGACTGGGGCAGATCCAGGATTCTGTGTTTGGGGGTTCGATATATGCGAGCGCCAAAATATTTGGTAATTTTTTGTCGTCTTTTGTAATCAAGCGAAAGAAAGGGGGGTTCGATGTAACCCCCCAAACCCCCCCCCCCCCCCCCCCCCCCTCCCTCCCTCCCTGGATCCGCAAAAGAATGATTATCTATTAAATATAGGGCGAAACAGGGGGGATGTGTGGGGAGTTCGCAGAAACCGTGACATTCTGGTACACATCTCTCGGTTCTAGCAGCTTGACTCCATCGGGTGGCAGAGTTTGGCTACGGAGTTCTCCATCGTCATTCTGTGCCCAAGACTCTTGACTCCCAGTTCTTTAAGCTCAGCCTTGGTGAGTTCTGGCAGGTGAACCCCCTGGATGTCATTCTCTCTGAATGTATCTATGTACTGGGACAGGCTGATGGACTCTAACCACTGACACACGTCATCACAAGTCCAGTCTAGCATTGCTTTATCGGCGAATGATTCACTAAAATGTTGAAGACAAGTCAGGCCTTAGTGATGGCAAACTATCACGCGTTATAGTTCACCACAAAATTTTGGCGCGCGCTCATTGGCCAAAAGCGATCACGTGACGTGATAGTTGTCATCCGCGGATGCATACTATCAGGCGTTAGTTCACCACAAAATTTTGGCGCGCGCTCATTGGTCAAAAGCGATCACGTGACGTGATAGTGGTCGTCCGCGGAGGCAAACTATCAGGCGATAATGCCCGCTGAGCACGAAAGACAATTTTGTGTTGAACAATAACGCAAATAGACTATGTCTGTCTCGGACCTATCGGCTGATAGTTTCCCTTGGAAATTTGATGTTCTTAAAACTAGCATATAAACCCTCGAACTTCGTTCTCGGGCTTATATTTGTTTTAAGAACATCAAATTTCCGCGGGCAACTATCAGCCGATAGTTCCTCGACGGACACAGTCTATTTGTATAATAGTGCCCGCTGAGAGCGGAAGACAATTTGGTAATGAACAATAACGACTGTGTTCGTCTCGGAACTATCGGCTGATAGTTTCACTTGAAAATTTGGTGTTCTTAAAACTAGCAGCTACGTAGCGTTAAAAATTGCTTTGAAAAATTTGGAACAAGATAGGCCAGGGGACAAGAACAACAATGTTTGAAGTGCCCCTCAACCCTTTTGCAATTTTTATATATATGAAACTTTGAAAGGTTTTGAGTACTTCTGCGAAGACCTTTTTGGCTTACAGAGGATACTCTATGTTCTAGGCTTGTTTGAAATGGTGAAAATGTGACATCTCCTGACCCATTACCGTGTAAGAGAAAGCCTGGGTCGATTCCCTATCTTACGTCATCCAATTCATTCGACTTTGCAATAACTTGAAGAAATATTTAGCATTTTGTCTAAAATAGCTGTTTTATTTACTAAAATCTCACAGACTGTGTATATTCTCTATATATCGATGTTGTTGTGATAGAAAGGCGTCATGGACAATAATGCATTAATGAGGTGACGTAAGATAGGGAATCGACCCAATCCTTTCCTTACGCGGTCATGGGTCAGGAAAGGTCAAATTTTCACCATTTTAAACAAGCATAGAACATAGAGTATTCTCTGTAAGCCAAACTGATTTCTTTGCAGAAGTACTCAAAACCTTTCAAAGATTCATATATATAAAAATTGCAAAAAGGTTGAGGGGCACTTTAACTGAGCTACAGTACATAAGTATTATAAAACTACAAAATTAAGATGGCAATAGGAAGGTAGGAAGCTAATAATTCTGATAGTTAATTAAAATACATTGTAGTAATGGTAATGAAAGGACATTCATCAATAATTCATTATAAAGGAGTCTCTGAGAAGCTTTGCAAAACATTTCCGACTTTTGGATTTTGGGTTTTCATCAATTGAGTTCCAAACTTTGACACCTGTGTAGCGTATTTGCCATAATTTGTTCTTATTTTTGGGAGATAAAATGCCTTTTTGCTAGCTAGTCTAGTATTGTATTGATGAATGTTACAAACGAGGCTAAAATAATCATTAAATGCAACAGGGAGTCTATTGTGGTGAAAATCATACATAAATACGGCATTGTGAGTGAAAACTAAATCAAGAAATTTAAGTATACCTAATCGTTTAAACAGTGGACTAGAATGATCGTTATACTTGGAAAAAGTGATAATACGCACTGCTTTTTTCTGAAGTGTGATTAGGGGCCTAAGAGTAGAGGGGTATGTATTTCCCCATGTACATGTGACATATGATAAAAAAGGATAAATTAGAGTATAGTATAATAGAGTCAAAATAGACAAACTGACATAATGTCGAATTTTACACATGACACCAACACATCGATTAACTTTCTTGGATATATGTAAGATATGATGTTTCCAACTCAAATTTGAGTCAATGAAGACACCTAGGTACTTAATACTCTTTTCTTGTTTCATTTCTCTATTGTTTATGCATACTTTGATTTTATAGCTCATTGGTTTTTGAGGAGGATGGAATATGATAAAGTTCGTTTTGTCAATATTCAATGACAGCTTATTTGTCGATAACCACTTATACACTAGTCTAAGATTTTCATTAATGGAAGTTTCTAAGGCAAGTAAATTGTTATTGGAACAAGAGGTTGGTGTCATCTGGAAAAATATGAAAATTAAATAGTTTGCTACCGTTACAGAAATCGTTTATGTATAAAAGAAATAAAAGAGGCCCTAACACAGAGCAAAGGCACCCCATGTGAAATAATAGATTCCTCAGATCTGGTACTCCCAACTGAAACGAACTGACGCCTATTTTTCAAGTAGGAAACAAACCAATCACGTGCTATGCCACGAATACCATAATGATACAATTTATCAATTAAAATGTCATGATCAACAGTATCAAAATCTCACCCATCAATAGGCAGTACTTGGAGTCTTTTTGGATTTTATCAATGTGGTCAAGAGCTTTCTCTAATTTAGAATTTGGATGCCTATATAGTACACCACATATAATATTATGGTTTTTAGTACATTCAACTTCAATCCAAAGGGATTCAAATTCAGGTTCAGAGTTACAAAGATCATCTCTTTTAGTGTAAGTGAGTCTGTTGTTAACAAAAAATCCCACTCCACCAGCATTAGAAAGAGTAGGCTGAGAAATGAATTGATATTCAGGAAGATCAGTATTCAGAACACTATTGGAATTCTTTTATTTTGGTTTCAGAAAGGCCAATAATGGCAAAAGAGTGATGAAGTTCAACTAAAAGTTGAAAGACAATAGAGTGTGTCTGTCATGAGACTATAATATTTCTAAGGCAAAAGCACTCTATTTGTAGTTATTGTTCAACACTACATTGTCTTCCGCTCCCGGCGGGAACTGTCGTTTCTTATAGTTAACTACAAAATTCTCTCCAATACTGATTGGATGAAATTGATCCCGTGATATGATAGTTGTCCGCGGATGCAAACTATTATACAAATAATGTGTCCGTCGAGGAACTATTGGCTGATAGTTCCGAGACACAATTTGTCGTTATTGTTCATCACAAAATTGTCTTCCGCTCTCAGCGGGCACTATCGCCTGATATTTTGCATCCGCGGACGACAATTATCTCGTCACGTGATCGTTTTTGGCCAATGAGCACGCGCCAAAATTTTGTGGTGAACTAAAACGCCTGATAGTTTACATCAGCGGAAGATAACTATCACGTCACGTGATCAATAGCCCACTTCCGAGATATGCCTCACTTCCTACGTACAAAGGAATCAATACGAGGCTCCGTGCATAATGCCTCGTATTGATTCCTTTGTATGTAGGAAGTGAGGCATATCTCGCAAGTGGGCTATTTCATCCAATCAGAATCGGAAAGAATTTGGTGAACTATAACCGGCTGACACTTGTACTATCAAAGTCGATACATGGGTGCCTGCACGAGTAGCCAATCAGGTTGCGAGTTTTCCGAAAGTCGGTGGCTTGTTTACGCTTTTTCTGATTAGCATTACCCAGCCGCCGTCTGTTGGCAAACTCGCCATCTGATTGGTTAGCCAGGCGCCGTATATTGATCGATAGTCGCACGTGCGCGCTGCAGTCAAATATCACTTAGACTAGGTCTATTGTTAAATATACAGCATTCCCAATGGCCGCCTCCTAATTTGCATAATTTGAAAGATGAATCTGCAGTAGGAAACTAATGATAGCACAAGAAATATCACATTAAAACTAGTAAATATGTTCAGTTTTAGAGCAACGTGGAGAACTGCTGTTGGGTTATAGGCATTTTGAAATGCAGAAAAAGAAAAAGAAAGATAGCCAGACTACAAATGCCTCCGTTGTTATTCTCATACAAATCTCTTTAATTTCAAATGGTTGTAACTGTTTTTTTTTAAGCTACAGTACTCACAATTAAAAAGGTCATAAATATCGACATGCTCTTTCACATGGTAGTGATAATGTTTTCTGTACATGTGAATAAACTATCGAAACAGAAATATGCATTTATTAATGCAGTCTATAGGGTCTACAAAATGCCCTGTCCTTCTAAAGTATAGAAGCAGTAAATTACCTGTTAAGTGGGGGTCCTAATTCCGAATGCACATCATCAATGAACTGACTAAGCTGTGGAGCACAGTTATAAAACAATTACGATCTCGTCAAATTATAGCTGGCATTTCGGGGAAAAACATGAAAGAAGGTATTCCATTTATAATGATTTTGGAAATCTGCTGAGATCTCGCCCGGTGTCCATTTTCTCGCCGAGATCTAGCCGAGTCTAACAGACCAGTGTTCAGCGTTCTGTAAAAGGGGGGCGGGGAGAGGGGGGTTTACTATAACTAAGTGCTAAAGTTTATACAGTCAATGGCCGAGATATTGTGACTGGCTGCTCAAAATTCAAATGAGCCAATCACCTGGGCCCAGTTATTCAAAGGGTGGATAACACTATCCACAGGATAAATCCTTATCCAGTGGATAACAGCTTATTTTATTAATGCACTGGTAAAGGATTTATCCACTGGAAGCATTATCCACCCTTTGAACAACCAAAACTCAAGCATGTTTCAAGGCTCTCTGATTAAAAGTGTATTAGTTGATATGATTTTTGGAGGGAAGAAATAAGTAAAATTAAGATACATAGACAGAGTTTTTCCCACAGAGAATAGAAGTCAGCACTAGCTTGGAGTGTTTTTTTGATTGAGTGTCAAAATAAGTGATTGCTTTGGTTTTGCGTTTTCTTAGGTAAGCGTTTCTATTGGCTGTATAAATGTTCCGTTGTAATTATCAGCCGATTTGTGGTCCGCAGGTAATCCATTTTCGTTTTAGCGAGAGTTATCCACGATTGCGTTTACTTTTCTTCGTGATTGGTTCGAGTCACAACCAATCACGAATTACCTCAGTTCGTGATTGGCTCATCGTGTTTTTACTTGCTGCCGTGATTGGCTTTGAAATCACTCAGTACTTTGGTTTTACGACATTCCTCGTTCTAAGATAACGTTTTGCTATAGAGGTAATCGGCTAACTCTGTTGCCACCCAATTCAGATCATGTGATGTAAACACACATTACTCTGGAGAATCGTCTCTTTGAAAATTAATTTTATTCAGATAGGCATGACTGCATTATGATTAGAATGAAAAAGGAATAATTCCCCAGAGTAGCATCTGTTTACAACACATGATCTAAATTGGGTGGCAACAGCGTTAGCCGATTACCTCTATTGTGAATGAACCAAAAATGAAAACAAAGGCGAAATAAAAACACTAAGTCTTAAAATAAGTAGACTCGTGATAATATCAAAAATATTTTATAACCCTATAAATAAATAAACAATACTAAGACATTATATGATGTACTAAATTATGTCTATTTTCACAGTGGAATTCACGGTAACAGGGGCCACTTAGACAGTGAGAACTAAACACATTGCCAGTGCTCGACCTTAACGTTTTTACTTACTGGCCCTTGGGCTAGTGATCTTTAAACGTTACTGGCCCACTACCAACTTCTGGTAGTCCAGGAGTGTGTTCATAAGTACGAGTGAACGAGTCAAAACCAAGATGGCGGTCTGTCCGTGAGCTGATGGAGTCCACGAGATGCTGGAGTCCTAGTTTCCAGTCCTCCATCTCCAATAGAACATTTACAAAACGTCGTACAACGTTGTGGCATGCAAATCGTAACACGATTTGACTTTTATTTCTCCTGTTTTTGCAATCACGTTTTTCTTTTTTTCTTTCAATAATAATAGTAATAATGATAATCCTTTACCTCTGAATACCTACTAACCTTGTGGCTAGTGGTTCTCGAATATTACTAGCCCAGGTGCAATTTTACTAGTCCCGAGCTAGTTGACTACCGCTAAGGTCGAGCACTGATTGCAAAATGAAAATAAAGTATCCCAACATATCCAGTTGTTTTCTTCATTCAAGTCAATCAAGTCCACTAAAGATACCTTTTACCGGATTGAAGCTCTAGCAAGTTGAAACGCTATTGTCTTGTACTCGATACTGATTGGATCAAATCACCGCAAATACAATGCTTTATTTGATTCTGCAATGTGATTGGTCCTCGTTGTCTTGAGTGACAGTAAACAAATATTTATTAGCTTCCTCTCTCTCGAAAGCTCGGATAACTTACCCCACTAGCATCAAGCTCATCTGGCGGCAGTTCCAAATCAGGTTCCATCCCAAAGTCACCAAAACTACCAGGAGGTGCCGGGAGAGGGCTATAACCATCGATATCATCATAAGCACAAAATTCCGGCGGAGGAGGGAGGTTTGGGGACGCTATTTCCCCGTACGTAAACTCATCAGTAAAAGCTTGGGGAGGTGGTGCGATTTCTGTTTCTAAACACTCCTCCACCTCGTAATCGTGCGGTTGACAAGTCCGTCCGGTGTCGGATGTGGTATTCATAACAACATCTAGAACAGTCTCAAACTCGGGTGGGCGAACTTCCGTTGGGTTGAACCCTGACTCCGGTGTGTTACGCCCAGTCTGAACGGGAGATGACTCCCCCGATCTATCCCTTTTTAACAGAAGCTTAATCTTCAGTCCCGTGGATGTCGTAATAGTTTGTTCAACTAACTCCTCCTCGTTGGGCAAACTTGATCCCACATCCTCCGTTCGTTGGAGACCAGAATCTGATAATTTGTCCTCATGGGGTACATTTGACCTCGTGGAATCCGCTCCCTGGTAATTTAAATCAGTAGGCCTTTCGCTGAAGGGCAAATTAATATATGTTGGTTGACCGTCTCTCTCGGAACTCGGAACTGAGACCTTTTCGCCGTTGTATGAACTACGTAGATACTGTCCTATGGTTTTAGAATCTTGCGGTTTCTCAGCTTGCAGCTGATTTACCCTTTCCGAATCGGAAGGTTCAAGTCCTTCATATTGTTTCGGTTCTTGACGCGTACTGGATCTTAAATGATCCACGCTTTCGAAGCCCGAGTTCATTTGTTTCTCGCTGTCTATCGCTTCCTGGGCCAGGCTAGGTCTGTCTCGATCATCCTCTTTGGATTCTTGGGTATAGCTAGATCGGCGTTGACCTATTCTCTCCGTACTCGCATTCAAGCTTTCTTCAGACGGTGAACCAGAGCTGTACTCATACCAAGGTCGCGAACCACTACCTCCGCTCGATTTACGATACTGTCCTTCCTCAGAACCGTTCCCGTAAACCGCTGGAGGTACCATCACATCCACTAACGAGCTAGAATCACTGCTATTCCACGAATTCAAACTCCAATTTTCACTCTCCACTTCCCTCTTCAGTATATCATCAAACATCATCATGGTTCGGTCCTCCTCGGTATACGACGAAGTATCGAATGGCGAAAGTCCCTCCGATGGGCTATCGAGCCCTCTCGGAGGGAAGAGCGACCTCTTCGGAGAGGTCTCTGGTTCGGATCTGGGGATAATCAGTTGTTGTTTCGGAGAAGTGAACTTTTTCTTCGGCGGCACAGGGGGTGGTGTTTTCTTAGGCACCTTTATCTCTTGCTTAGGTGGACTAAAATTAACTGGTATGATATGCGAGTCGCTGGGCTCATCGTCCCAAGATGACGGTGACTCAGAGTGTTCCGCATCCTGCGCTTTCAACGCAAGTCGCGCAGCTCGAGCAGCGACAGCCTTAGCTAACATATTAGCATGCTGGGAACCAAGTGATGGTGCTGGCTTCTTTCCAGGTCCTAACAGTTTATTAACTGGTCGAAGTGAAGACTTGGAGGTTTTAGGAGTATCCGCATTTGAGTCTACAGATTTTAGTTTCCCTTTTTTGGCCTGAAGAGCGTCGATGGTTATCAAGCCAGACCGAACAGGTGTCAATGGTATGTCAGCTTTCTTTCCCTTAACAGGTTTAACCGGTTTTGGCTGCTTGGGACATATTGCCGGTGGCGCTGGAGGTGGCCTGGGCGGTGGTACTTTGAGCTTAGGTACGACCGGTGGTGGTACTTTGCGCTTAGGTACGACCGGTGGTGGTACTTTGGGCTTAGGTACGATCGGCGGTTTGCTACTCACGCGTGAAGCGGAGCTCGAGCCGAAGCTTGATGTTCGTGCATGCGTGGTAGGTCTCGCCTCGGGTACAGTGCCATCGATTACATCCCGACCAGACGAAATCAAAGACCCAGTGGAGTACCTTTTGTAATTATTAGAATTCCTTTCAGTTTGAGAATCACCACTTTCCACAGACAATGATCTCTGTGGCGTAACTCCGTGACCGGCTGCGCCATTTTCAGATAGTCCATCATTCAACTGCGCCATAATGTCAGAGCGAAACCTATCCACAGAAGTTGCACGTTTCCTCAACGTAACCACAGCCGGTGCGCTTACCTTGCGTCCAGTACCTTTAGAGTCCAAAATTTCCTCGGAGTGCGACCGTTTCTTGTCCATGCGCTCATTACGTGCGGCTACAGCCGCTTGCAACGCTGTTGACAAAGTAACCGGTTCCGAAGTCCTCGAATCAAAGCTATGCCTTCTCTGGTAGCTATGTTCATTATCGACTGGTTTAATTTCGTTGTTGTTGGTCTCATAGACTGGGCTAGCAAATACGGCGGCTACATCCTTAGGTATAGACTCTTCCATGTCAACAGGCGTTGCCAGCACCGTTTCGTTTTCATCATCCCGCTGGTCGTACTCGCCAAAGTCCGTCACGGTAGAGTTCTTGTGCGATTGATAGAGCTGATAGGGTTGATAGGGTAAAGGATGCTGGGAAGTTTGGGGTCTCTCGTTGTTAATACTAAGCGGCGACGGGACTCTTGCTCTAAGCGTCCTCTGACTATCAAGGTCCGGCGTCGAGTGACTACTCAACTCCATTTTCAGAGACAGTGTTTCAGGATCACTCGATACTGTTCGAGAAAAATGCGGGTAAAAGTCGGGTACTTGGGGAAAAGGGACTGCTGTACTTAGTGGTCGTTTTCCCATGAGTGACTCGTAGGATGGCGGAGCACAAATGTTTTGCAATGACATTGATCTTTGGCCCTCCGTTAAACCAGAATTTGAGTTATGGCCGAATACATTTTTCGTAGAACCGTTAAACTTGAACTGGGCTGCTGACCGCGAGTTAGTTGCACCATGTTTTCGTCTCTGTAGAGTGTGCCAGGGAGAATCCTTTGATACTGCGATCACACTGTCCACCTTAAAGCTAGCTGGTTCCTCGTGACTGTGTCCCAAACCGGCTTCTGTCAATACAGAAAACAGGTTTGTAAGCTATTGTTATACAAATCTGAAAAGAACGCACGCAATCGTACAAGGACGAAAAATATAAAAGACCGTTATTGGGGCAATAAAAATACAGTTCTTCCCGGTTGCTAAAGTGCAGTTTCTTTCACGATTTATAGAATAAACAACATTTTGTCGGCTAGCCTGCTAACGCTGGTGTGCATTTTTACTTGTCATTTAGCATTTGTTTGTTTAAAGGCGCTGTGTCACGGTACTGCGCATGTGTGAAAATCTGATGATTTTAGAATAATGTTCTAGCCCGGAACGAAATTCTCATAGCGGTGAAATACCGATTTTTAAATCGTCTTTCATCAGTGTTCTTTTTTAACTCATCCTTGCCTCCTTTAATCATTTATGGAAATGTAAGATGTGCTTAAATAAGTTAATTATTTGTTTTTTCAAAATTTGTCGTTGCAGACTGCAACACAACTAAAACAAAAAAGCAAGGTGATGCTTACCGGCGGGGAAGACCGCCACTGAATACAGCAGCCGAAAAACGCAAGAAATTGGAAGCTTTTTGGCATTCCAATCAGAAGCGAAGAGGGTTTGGATGTCCAGTAGAGTTCACGAAACACATGGAAACGTTTCAAGTCATATTATAAATGATATGGCAGTTTTCAACAGCGACACGAAGAAATATATATCTACGGCTTAGAAACGATCGAGGCTGAAATGATATGAACCGACCGGAGTGCAAAGACTGTACGAAAGGTTAGACAAAACCTTTCATTGCTGGCAAAACAACCTCATGAACTCAAAAACGATAGCCTTGTGAGCAATCGACGTACATATGAAGCTATAGAAGTTTATATTATCAACTACGTGAGTGTCTCCAAACATCGAACTGCTATGAAACCGCTTTTCAGTATTCGCATTTTCGTGACAAGCGAACTTTTCTACTTTCGACACACGGTCGCTAAACTGTACGAAATCTCCAAGAATAAATCTCTAATGTCCAAACTAACGGGGAGAACTGAAAGAGAAAATCCTTGTGAGCAATCGACATACATATGAAGTTATATAAGTTATCATCGACTACATGAGAGTCAAACATCGAACTGCTATGAAACCGCTTGTGACAGTTTACGCACTTTCGTGACAAGCGAACTTTTCTACTTTCGACACACGGTCGCTAAACTGTACGAAATCTCCAAGGATGTATCCCTAATGTCCAAACTAACGGGGGAAACTGAAATAGGAAATCATTGTGACCAATCCACATACATATGAAGCTCCAGAAGTAATTATTGAATACACGAGAACCCATAGAGCAAACTGATAATAATGAATGCACTATTTATAGTTTCACGTACATTTGTGATTTAACTGAACTCGCGCTAGTTAAGTCGGCATAGCTTGAAATACTGTACGAAAACTCCCGTTTAAAAATTTCCTGATGCCGAAAGGACCGTAGCATCTTAAACAAGATATTCTTCTGACCAATCGACATACATATTAAGCTGTGAAAGTAAGTTTCCAGTCCATAACAGCCGATAGTGCAAACTAGTAAACTACCACTAGTAATTAACCTTGCGTACTTCCGCGAGTACTGAACTTTCTAGCGTCAAATGCATGTGTTAGTTTCCAAACTTTAGGACAAGAAATCTTCCATAGAATGTTCTTTTTTTTTACAGCAGAGAACTGTATTATTAAACATGTAGAAATAAAATAATGGTGCCATTTGAAGAATTATATCATGTCAAAAGTGCATAACGAAGAAATATATATCTACGGACGCGAGCAGCTCGTTTCACTTTGGTCAAATTCGGACTGCTTACGACTGGAAACAGCAAAAAATACAAGCAAGTAATGAAATATAGATACCATTCTTTACTCAATGCTATTTACCTTGGATGTAGGAAGAATAAAATCCTTGTAAATCTCGCGATATACTGTGTAAAACTACAATCTGTGAATCACGGCAGTGTGGCGAACAGTGTGGCGTTTCCGGCAATTTATTTTGATTGATTCTCATTGGATGTTACACAATACAGCTGTCAATTCAATGTCTGGAGACTGTGACATGCGCAATACCGTGACACAGCGCCTTTAAAGCCTCTCAAAATACACGACTCGTAAAAATGAATAAGCTGTATTACTTGGTCAGCCGACTAACAACCTCTATATGTTACCAAGGCGTTGGAAAATGACACCCCGCACGCGTTTTGATTGGTTCAGTTCTGAAGGAATCGAATATTGTTAGTGTCTTCCGTTTACGGGACAGAACATCTGCAAGCTCGTCTGCGCACCCTACATAGTATAGGACATTCTTTGCTGAAGTCATTGATTGCATTTTGCCTAATTAGCATACCGTAATCAGACTTTAAGGCGCCTATAACCCTTAGCCAGCTATCATTTTTTTCTTAAACTTGTAAGGTTGAAATTATTTTCCTCAAAAGAAAAAAATCCGATTCGGTTTTCCCTTCATGATTTTATTGGCATTCAAAACCGTACATCAGCACTAAAAATGTAAGCACACGAGGAACCTGGGCCGAGCTGTTCTGTGACGTAGCTTGTGGGATCGCTCTTCTTGTCTTCACCGATTCCGAGAAATTTTAGGGCAGTTTTCGGAGGTAATAACTAAATAATAACGTCAGACTGCAGTTCAGGTAGTAGTTCTGACTCGGAAGGCAGTGAAAATGATTCAGAATGGAACTATATTCCTTATGCTACATCAGCCGACTGGTTTTCCCTTCATGTAAGCAGACATGAATTACTACCAAATTGTATTGTGTATAGTGTGCTATTGTATTGTGTACTTCGTTCTATTGTTTTGTATTGTGTTAATTCTATTGTATTTTGATAGCAATTCATGTGTTGCCTACATGAAGGGACCACCAACCGATTCGTCCCAAGACCGTTTTATGATTACGAAATTATTCCACAGGGACCCAAAAGGATGATTTGTCGCTAACTTTGAGTAGCTGTAAAAAAAATACCAATTCAAAGATTGGACGTTTTTTTTGCAAAATAATGTTCTATGAGGCAAGTACCTTCGGAAAAAAATAAGGTGAAAAGGCGATATAGGCACTTTAAGCTACAAACAAACACTCCATCAATCGAAAGAGAATGTCACACTTTGGGAGTATTCTTTTGGGACATCTTCCGGCAATTCCGAAATCAGAATACGTCGAAAGCATGCAGATATTCAACCTCGTAGTCGCCAATTTTAGTACATCATTTAGGAATTGTTTTTGTGTTTGATAATGTAATAAACATTGTTTTATTGCTGTACTTCTATTTCGGAATAGCCCGAATATGCCCCAAAAGAACGTGCTCTGATCAGTAATTGCCGAAAATTTGGGAGTGATATGCTGCATATATTTTGAAAAAAAACAACGAAATTTACAAAGAATGTATGGAAACTTTTGGTGGCGCCAACACTTGGTGTTGCGCATGTATGGAGTCAATGTTCGATTGGTGGCTGTTAAAGGGACTATGTCTTGTCAATGTTCGATTGGTGGCTTTAAAGGGACTATGTCTTGTCAATGTTCGATTGGTGGCTGTTAAAGGGACTGTCTTGGTGTTGCGCATGTATGGAGTCAATGTTGGATCGGTGGCTGTTAAAGGAACTATGTCTTGTCAATGTTCGATTGGTGGCTGTTAAAAGGGACTGTGTCTTGGTGTTGCGCATGTCTGGAGCCAATATTGGATTGGTGGCTGTTAAAGGGACTATGTCTTGGTGTTGTGCATGTATGGAGTCAATGTTCGATCGGTGGCTGTTAAAGGGACTGTGTCTTGGTGTTGTACGTGTATGGAGTCAATGTTCGATTGGTGGCTGTTAAAAGGGACCATGTCTTGGTGTTGTGCATGTATGGAGTCAATGTTCGATCGGTGGCTGTTAAAGGGACTATGTCTTGGTGTTGTACGTGTATGGAGTCAATGTTCGATTGGTGGCTGTTAAACGGACTATGTCATGGTGTTGTACGTGTATGGAGTCAATGTTCGATTGGTGGCTGTTAAACGGACTATGTCATGGTGTTGCACATGTATGGAGTCAATGTTCGATTGGAGGCTGTTAAAGGGACTATGTCTTAGTGTTGCGCATGTATGGAGTCAATGTTCGATTGGAGGCTGTTAAAGGGACTATGTCTTGGTGTTGTGCATGTATGGAGTCAATGTTCGATCGGTGGCTGTTAAAGGGACTATGTGTTGGTGTTGTGCATGTATGGAGTCAATGTTCGATTGGTGGCTGTTAAAGGGACTATGTCATGGTGTTGCACATGTATGGAGTCAATGTTCGATTGGAGGCTGTTAAAGGGACTATGTCTTGGTGTTGCGCATGTATGGAGTCAATGTTCGATTGGAGGCTGTTAAAGGGACTATGTCTTGGTGTTGTGCATGTATGGAGTCAATGTTCGATCGGTGGCTGTTAAAGGGACTATGTGTTGGTGTTGTGCATGTATGGAGTCAATGTTCGATTGGTGGCTGTTAAAGGGACTATGTCATGGTGTTGCACATGTATGGAGGCAATGTTCGATTGGAGGCTGTTAAAGGGACTATGTCTTGGTGTTGCGCATATATGGAGTCAATGTTCGATTGGAGGCTGTTAAAGGGACTATGTCTTGGTGTTGCGCATGTATGGAGTGAATGTTCGATTGGAGGCTGTGAAAGGGACAATGTCTTGGTGTTGCGCATATATGGAGTCAATGTTCGATTGGTGGCTGTTAAAGGGACTATGTCTTGTCAATATTCGATTGGAGGCTGTTAAGGGACTGTCTTGGTGTTGCGCATGTATGGAGTCAATGTTCGATCGGTGGCTGTTAAAGGGACTATGTGTTGGTGTTGTGCATGTATGGAGTCAATGTTCGATTGGTGGCTGTTAAAGGGACTATGTCATGGTGTTGCACATGTATGGAGTCAATGTTCGATTGGAGGCTGTTAAAGGGACTATGTCTTGGTGTTGCGCATGTATGGAGTCAATGTTCGATTGGAGGCTGTTAAAGGGACTATGTCTTGGTGTTGTGCATGTATGGAGTCAATGTTCGATCGGTGGCTGTTAAAGGGACTATGTGTTGGTGTTGTGCATGTATGGAGTCAATGTTCGATTGGTGGCTGTTAAAGGGACTATGTCATGGTGTTGCACATGTATGGAGGCAATGTTCGATTGGAGGCTGTTAAAGGGACTATGTCTTGGTGTTGCGCATATATGGAGTCAATGTTCGATTGGAGGCTGTTAAAGGGACTATGTCTTGGTGTTGCGCATGTATGGAGTGAATGTTCGATTGGAGGCTGTGAAAGGGACAATGTCTTGGTGTTGCGCATATATGGAGTCAATGTTCGATTGGTGGCTGTTAAAGGGACTATGTCTTGTCAATATTCGATTGGAGGCTGTTAAGGGACTGTCTTGGTGTTGCGCATGTATGGAGTCAATGTTCGATTGGTGGCTGTTAAAGGGACTATGAAATGAAAAAAATCGATCCCGTTTTTATTTTATTTTATTAAATTATAAACTTCCCTTAGCCATTTTGTGCAATTAAAAATCAATTTGGAGAGCACGAACATAATTTTATTTCGTATCGAAGTCAGGCGGAATTGCCAAAATCTGGCGACAATTTTTACGCCGTTAAAGTATGCGAATCACATGCGTGACGTCACTGGGTTTGCGCATTTATATTCACAAAGCCGACTGCAAGGTTTCTATTAGAAAAATATATGGCCATCTTCAAGGTTTCTCAAAGTATTACATATTTAAATTGAAAACTGGCCAAAAATGCACTTATTTTGTAGTATTTATGGGGACGAATATAAATGAGTACACCTTGTGACGTCACGCATGTAATTACCATATCTTTAACGGCATAAAAATTGTCGCCAGATTTTGGCAATTCCGCCTGACTTCGATTCGAAAAAAAGATATGTTCGCGCTCTCCATATTGATTTTTATTTGCACAAAATGACTAAGAGAAACCTAGAATTTAATAAAATAAAATAAAAACGGGATCCATTTTTTTATTTCATTGGCACTTTAAAGGGACTGTCTTGGTGTTGCGCATGTATGGAGTCAATGTTCGATTGGTGGCTATTTTTCTACGAACTTTAAACGCTCCTCTCTCAATGCTTAAATTGAAGTGATACACAATATTTTCCTTGAAGACTATATCTATACACAGTTTGTAACACACACACATATATTTGCTTTGCTTTTAACGATCCCACATGTGCGCGAGGTTCGCCAGTTCATAAGAAAATCGCTGAAAATAACTGTCTGGCCCAGACAGCAAATAAAAAGGCCTCTCATCCCCTTTAAACACGAAGTTCCGGTATAAATAGGTTAGCCCCTCCTCTTTTCAAGCATCGCGAGCTCGAAATTTAAAATTCAAATTTCTGAGTAGTGAAGAAAGAAAGCGAGCATACCAGCCTCCTTTGAAATGCTAGATTTTTAAGGTTTAAAATTAAACAAGCCATAAAAACGTGACCAGAGGGAAGATAGCTGTCCATTTATGACTCCAATGGTATTTTATGACTGTTTGCGAAGTCTGTAGCCATTACTCTGAAGTTAAACATTTGTGTTTCATTTGAATTTCGCGCCACAAGCAATCAGTAGGAAGCACTCAAGCGGAGCATCACGCAGATGTTCACTCCACAAAGGCTCATTGAGACCTGAAGGGTGACAAACCCCTGGGCCCTCCTTTTTATACCGGAACTTCGTGTTTAAATGAGGCACAAATGTAAAGATAGATTAGTTAGCTGAGCAAAAGCACCCAGTAGACATACCGAACAATGAAGGACGACCGTTGCATCTCATTCTCCCAAGAGTCAGAGTGGTGGAGGGATCACGTGCTGGTAGAGGCGGAGGTGCTTTACCTATACATAATGAATTCATTAAAAGCCAGTTAAAACCTCTTCAACATCTGTGCAGTTTACAACAGCCCTTTTAGCGATAAAATCTGCCATTTTAAAAATGGGGCAAGCTTGAAGTGAATTACAGCAAATGTATGGGAAATTGATGAAGTAGTAGTTACTTGCTTTTCGATTAATCAGTCCAAAAATCATACTTCAATCAGTAATCTCAAATTCTGAACTTCAAACAAACCTCTTCTGAATCGAGTAGAAATCCGATCCAAGTTTGCCCCATTTTCAAAAATGGCTAATTTTACTGCGAAGACGACTATTAATGACGTGTTACATCTGCTGATTGCAGGACTCATCATTGTTGAAACCGCCTCCTGGTTAGCTCAGTTGTTAAGCTCCAATCTATCTGCCGTGCAGGAGGTTGTAGGTTCAAAACCCTGGCCGGACTGTAAAAGGCGCTACCTTTGTGAAACAATCTCATTCTCGAACTGCAAATTGTTAGAACCTTCACATATTCTGGGATAAAGACGTTATCATGACCACCACTGGTTAATCCAATCATCATTATCATAATCATTTTCGTCACCATGCATCATCATCATTTTTGTCACCATGCATCATCATCATTTTCGTCACCATGCATCATCATCATTTTCGTCACCATGCATCATCATCATTTTCGTCATCGTCACCATCACCACCATTGTCATCGTCACCAACGCCATCATCATCCTTATCATTTAGTGACTTCAATGCTTTAGTTTTTATTACTGACCTCTCAGCGACCCATAAGTCAGTCCCTCTCTCCCATAGTCCATCCCATTCATCTCAACAATGGGTACCGTAACTATCTTCATCGTCACAACGCTGCCACTCCTTTGTATTAGATCCACCACGTGAGTATGTGTTGCCGTGGTAACGTCTTCACCTGCCACCTGTGATGGTATAACGACATTGCCATTGGTGTCAAGGGAAATCCTAGTTACTTGCGCTCTTATATTTCCAAACCTTTATCAAGGGGCAGCCATCTAGGAATAAGACCATTGTTCATATCCACCCAGCCTCGATCTGAAACGTGTTTCAGTAACCGAGGCTCCACGGGCATGAACAATGGCATTATTTCAAGATGGCCACCACTCATAATTGTAAACTGCACGTTAGCACATTGCGCCACAATAGAGGTTTTGCACCACCACGTGATGGCAGCCATGTTGGTGGCCAGAACAATGAGATTTGTTCAATCATGTGAAAAATTAAATCTCAAAGGAATAACATTCTATTGTTCTGGCCACCAACATGGCTGCCATCACGTGGTGGTGCAAAACCTCTATAACATCCGTATAGATCCTTTGCATGTGACGTCAACAAAATTCTAAAATCTAAACTATGAGATATATGAAGCTGTTCTTTTAATATGATTTAGATATCGGTATTCTCAGTACTCTTAGAAAATATTACGTCGATACGGTGATTTGTTTTTGAGTTACAGTACTTTGAACTTTGTGACAGCCCAGGTCAGCGTGTTTCCTAAATGTCAAGGAAATCCATATATTTCGGCCAATTCAAATTTTAGACTTGATAAACCTTTAAAAGTGATATCTAAAGTGTTTTGAAGTGAATGCTAATCATATTGATGGGAAAACAGCTTTATTTGTAGAGTACGTTTTTGGCTGCCATCTTGGTGTACTAAAGCTGTACACCAACATGGCCGCCGCATACTAATTACACTAAATTGTTAGAATATTATTTGGCCGACAGCTCGGTTACGAAGTATTCTATTGCTCCAAAATTTCGGTCATTTCTATATTTTTACCTGCTCTATACAGAGCATTAAAACTATTTTAGTAATATGTTTTTTTTCTTGAGGCAATTTTTTTTGTGACGTCAATGCAAACGATCAATTACAAAAAATAATAATTATATATCTATATAGAATTTTCACTTACATATGAATACTGTTTTTTTCTTTTTTTATCTGAAGGTGTTATTTGAAGGTTGAAATATATCGAGTGCCCCTTATGAATTCCGAACTCTTAGGGAACCAAGCAGGACATACAAAAGCAGGTCATAAAAACAATGACTAAATTCCAAAATGATCTCTCTTTTAAAAGCCCGGCATTTTAGTGTTACCTCTAAAATGAAATCTCCACATTGGACTCCTTTACCCTCGGCTTCGCCTCCCTTCTCCACCTCCCCTATATACTGCAGGGCAGGGAACTCACTCGTCGGCTGGAAATTCAGTCGAGGAGTTTCAGCTGCGTCGAGAAAAGAAAAGAAAAAGTGTATGAGCGCTGAACGGAGTTACTTCGTACCTCTACTGAACGCCACAAACTGACTGATAGTCGCACTCGTGTATTCCTAGACCATGCTGTTCAGTGTTCAGACAGGTCTGCAAAATGTGCGCATGTCCAGTCAGCGGCAGAAATCGCGGGAGCTGTTCTAAATGATTTCTGTTAAGAAAATCTTCAGAAGCTCGACACATCGCAAAAAAGACCGAGGGTTAAGAGAAAAATCGCAATGGTTAAGAGTTTTATTAGTTTAGTCATCAAGCCAATTAAATTTGGGACTGGTCCATGAAAGGACTTAAAAATCGAAGCTTGTACTTTTCTGTAACAATGCTTTGAAGTCCAAATTTCGAGTGAAAATTCAACCAAAATGATGCGCGCGAGCGTGATTTCCCGCGTGAAATTCACGCATGCGCACGCGTTTGGCAGACCTGTCCAGTGTTCATTCCGTAAATCAAACGAAGAGGGACATGTGTCGCATAGCTTTCCAAATTTTGGGGCATTTTTTTATGTCAGAGGGCAGGTCAATTTTCCCAAAATTTTATGTTTGTGGACCATTTTGCTCCGTTTATTTTGATTCATCTTTACTCTCTGAAAATGAATTGAAACAGAACATGAAAAATATAAAATATATGAACACGACAGGCCTGCAAAACACTTCCGCATGCCTGAATTTCACCCGGGAAATCATCAATTTGGATTTTCACTCGAAATTTGGACAGAAAAGTACGAGTTTCGATTTTTAAGTCCTTTCATGGACCAGTGCAAAATTTAATTGACTTGATGACTAAACTAATAAAACTCTTAACCCTTGCGATTTTTCTCTTAACCCTCGGTCTTTTTTGCGATGTGTCGAGTTTCTGAAGTTTTTTGGAACAGAAACCATTCAGGACTGCTCCCGCGATTTCTACCGCCGACTGGACATGCGCACATTTTCCAGACCTGTCTATGAACACAACAATATGCGCATTCTAGAATATAGTCACGTGCTTTACAATTGAAAAGTAGTTTACTTGTCTCTGGGGAGGATTTTTTTCACGAAACAAATGGTCAAAGGAACAAAATTCCATCTACAAGAATCTAAACATTATGGCAGTTAATGGAGTTTACAAATATAAAGACGCACTGGCCTTAATACAGATGCGAACAAGTGCCCCGTGTTAACAAAGATTTTGCGAAGGTAGGCCTAGAATGAACAAAGCGTTCTTACTTCCATGTCGACTGTAGTGCCAATGTTGCGCTTTGTGTTTCTTTCATGCAATCTGTCTTTAATCGAGATTCAAGTAGGTACAATACTTGTACTATTGTGGCCAAATAATTTCATCATTTTTAATCGGGGGAGAAAGCAGTAAACTATTGAGTGTTTGACTTCAAATCATGTTTTGCTTACTCACGCCAGTTCAATTTCGACTTAGCAACGTGACCGATCAACGTGACCGATCAACGTGACCGATCAACCGTTGCAACGACACGAAATCAGACACTGAATCCGACCGCGTTCTACGACTTACAATTAGCTCCTCTCATTTGGAATCCAAACCCGCATTTTCCACGGTTCAGAGTGACGATTCGAGCGGGTTCTGCAAACTCTCTGTCATTGACCTCAGTTGGGTGATATAACACGTCACTATAGAGGGAAAGAGCAACAAAATAAGAAATCAAATTACTATAAACACATGCGTACCTGAGTCACTAAATAATTCAACAAATGAACGAAGGATCGAACGCATACGCTGTTAGTAGCCTCCTCCGCTGGAATCTATAGTTCTCGAACTCGGATTGTCGGCTTCCTGTGGCAGGAGAATAAGAGGGAGATTGGAGCCCAGTCCTCTTCTTACCTCGAGCCACAGGTAAACTATTTAAGATTAGTTTTTTCGCGGTTCCGTTTCTTAAGATCCCAGTGGAGGCGGCTAAAATAGCTGGTGAGAACAATCTAAAGAGACCAGCGATTTGTAGAAATAATCATACGCGTTCAAGTGCAATTCGGGATCAATTTGAACGAGTAAGTTGAGGAGAACGCAATAGCGGAGCGCGGTAATTACGTCACAAGTCTAGACCCCCCGCCAAGACTCAGACAAACAAACCGCTTTTCTTGTATCAATTTACAAGAATTGACTAGCACTTCAGTTCGTCCTCTGTCTATTCTACCAGAAATGACTGCTTTCCTGGACCATATTTTGAAAGAGAACCTGATGATTATACTGTCGAACAGCTTAAACTTTGGCTGAAATACAGAGGATTGAAACAAAGCGACAAACGTCGATCTTGTCAAGCGAGTTTTGCATCTTCGCTGGCCAACCAACGAGACATGCTTAATTAATATACTATATAGACTGTCAAGCCCTATTTAAACTGTATCCCAAACTCATCTTTTCCCATGCAATATCGTTGTAAGACTTCACCTAAACATTGAAAAGTTACAAAGGTCAGGTTTTCCTGTAAGGCAAAAATAAAAGAATGTAGCCGCGCGCCGAGTGCATTCATCGGCGAATGGAGATAGGAAATTCTTCAATACAACTCATCGGAGACCAAAGCTGTTATGGCTGGAAGAGCATATACATTAAAAATATGAACTGATAGCATCCTAAAATTCGGCAATCTTGCTTATGTTGGTGTGCTCTTTCAAACCATTATATTATTGTTTGCATTTATCGAGTTTTCAAATAGGCCATTTTGACGATGTTGCGCGCAACATCGTCAAAATGGACTATTTTATAATACCTGCAAGATTCCACGCGACATCACCGAAAGAAATTAACTTCATTTGTGTTCAGAAAATAAATCAAAGCATTGTAGATGTACTGTAGACGAGGTTTTGCTTCCAAAATTTATATAGAATCCACTGATAAATTCAAGTACACTTAATGGTTGAACAGTAGTTCCTTCTCACTGTTTACTGGTGGGTATAGTCAGGGTTTCAATTTCAGTAATTTATAGCCACTTACGTTTCATTGCCAGACCTAGTCTCGTTGTTCTGTGCTTTTAAGGTCTCTTGTACAAACATTTATCCAACGCTGACATTTCTCACTGAATTAGCTGTATAGGTTTTGGAACAGAAAATCTCCTGAGTGATCAAAAAGGCCGAGAAAAGATGAGAAACCTCTACTAGCGGTGTACCGATCGATGCTTCATTCTCCGAGATATATCTCTTTGAGCGCCGGATTTATGAAGGTTTTTCAGATCTAGAGTCACTCTTACATCTCCCCCAGCAACAATGCTTGGTAGTCACCCTTACTGATATGACTGGGAATCTTATTGAAGGCATTGATTCTTTTTTTGATCGAAAAAACTACGAATTCGGTCCTGACACGACACTCGAACTCACTGAAGTACTGTAAACAGCCGTGTGTGATTGTCTGAGTCTTGCGGGGGGTCTGGTGTCAGACAATCTATTTTTAGTATTAGGGCGCTCCGCTATTGTCCTTATGTGTGATGATGTCATACTTTTGTGATCATCACCAAGCCTTACTTTTGTGTTGAGAGGAAATGTTTTGCCAAGTGAGGCTTGGTGGTGATCAGAAAAGTATGACATCATCATGTACAAGGCCTATTTGAGCTCTTTCAACTTTTCCTGGCTGTAAATCTGGAATCTCTCTCTGTTATTGTTTGCCGGCTCTCGGTCAATCCAAATCACGAGTCCTGACTGGATAGATTTAGCTCAAATCTGAGTTATTACATGACTCGGCACTAGTATTACACGATTTAATATGACACTTGCTGTTCGTTATAAATATTGCTGCTCTCAACCAATCAAATTCGAGAAATCGTTGCATGTACATATGATGCTACAAATGTATGCGATAAGACCTTGACCAAAAAGAATGAGTGCCTGAATAGCAATCAAATCACCGTTTGTCAGAATTTTAGTACTATTTAAATTATTGTTGGCAGCGTTCTATCTAGTGGGGGAGAAGGGGGAAGCTTCCCCCAAACGTTTTGCTAATTGCAGTGTCATGAATATTTTGCATTTAGAAATGTAATGTAATGTTTATTTAAAAATCCCTTGGCAGAGTAACTGAATTACAGGAACTTTACACTAAATATATATGTAAGCCTACACAATATATGTAATAAAACATCCTATGTACAATAAAATATCCTATTTTCTACAAAATATACTTATAAGTAACAAAATTTGCAATTATTGATGCCTAGCTTACAGTGTTTAAATGTTCAGATTTATCACCAGACCTAATAAGGTTATAGCCGTGATTTACTGTATGGTGGTTAACTGAAAGGAGAGATTTCAACGGTCCCCCTTTCTGATTTTGTCTTAAAAATTGCTTACAAATATTCACTCTCCTATCAGATAGTGAGTCGAAAAATAATGTAACGGTGTTAACTTTTCTTCGTTGCTTCCCAAAATGCATGAGATCTCAGAGCAACTAAATTTTAATGGGAGCTAGCATGCCCCCAAACCCCCTAGAAACCTCTCGACCTTTGCCCACTCGAAGCTTCCTCCCAAAACCACAAACCCAAGATATAACACTTGTTGGTATAACGTCTGGTTTTAGTTTTGAACCGAGAGTTGGTTAGTCGCCGAGCTCGAATCTCTTAGCTTATGGAATTGCGTAATTTATATTCCAATGTATTTTCGTGCTTTCTAAATCAGTGTACATACGATACGATCTACGGTTAGAACTCCACTTAAAATCTACAAGCACTGAACAGCTTATACTATACACTCACTAAAGATACCTTACCTCTTCGTGAACATGGACGACAGCGAGGAGGGTGCTCGACCAAACAGAGTCTTGGGTCTCTGTTTCTCTGCGCGGAGGAAAGAACCTCGGGTTAGTTTAATGAACGTATTATTTTTCGAAATTGGCCGATATACAAGGAGCGGAACAGGAAAACAGAAATATGCACTAATACACTTGCTATTGATTGAAAGAAATGAGTTTACCGAATGGGATATTTGTCAAGCTTTCTTTGTATGCGTGAAGGACGAGACGAGACGAGACCCGTATACTCCACAAAGAGCTCGCTAGATGTCACGCATACGGACCCAACTTTGCTAAATATAGAATATTTACTACAAATAAACAATAACCTACTTGTGACATTGAAATGTATATAAGTAAAGTATACCGGCCGGGAGAACCATATGGAGAACACTTTGCCAGAGGTCTTAAAAGGTCTTGAGGCTGCATTGGTTTTGGGATTTCGGTTTAAGCAGGTCGGGATGAGAAAAATACCGGACCGGGTGGATTCCGGACCGGAAAAAGTACTGATATTTGTCGAAGGATTTTATGAGTTCTGAGAAGCAAACAGTTACCAAAAGCGAAGCTCGAGGAAATCTGCTAGTTTTGAGAAACAGATAATGTCAAAGGACAAATATCAGTTTATTTATCAAAGCCACAGAGTAGGTTACTATCTTTAAATTCCTTCAAATATTTTCTTCAACGAAAGCCCCTGCGTGCGGTATTCTCACAGGGAGTGTACAGCTATTTCAAAAAGGTTGTCCCGGCAAGCGACATTCCCAGACCGAAATGCATTGTGGTTGTTGCTGAAAGTCTGGTGAATTCGTTTGTTTTTGGGTCAAAGACTTGAAGACGAATATTAACGGTCTACTGCGAATCGATTTTCGAATTAAGCTGTAGGTTATTCGTTTTGCACAGCTGCACAGTTATAACCACAAACCATTTCGGTCTGGGAATGTCGTTCGCCGGTTGCCCGGGCAACCTTTTTTGAAATAGCTGTATTCGCTGGCAACTGCCATCTGGCGGAGAGGCCATCCCTTCATGTAGGACGACACGAATTGCTACCAAATTGTATTCTATTGTATTGTATTGTGCTGCGTTCTATTGTTTTATTGAATTGTATTGTGTTGTATTCTATTGTATTTTTGGTAAAAATTCGTATCGTCCTACATAAAGGGATTGCCGGCGGAGCAAACTCGGGTCACGTGAGGCAACGCTACCAATCAAGATATTAAGTAATAATGGCATTTTTAGGAAGAGAGTCCTAAAAAGAGCAATCATTCACGTTAGGACGTCCTTGGCCTCAGTTCCTTGTCTTTCTACTTCTCCTTACAAGTTTCAGATTCCATGTTACTTTGTTGTTATTATTGAATTAAGTGGTGAAAATGTTTTGTGGCTTTGCTTTGTTGACAAACCCTCGCGATTACAGTGCGACTACTGGAACTGGGGCCACTTAGACAACGAGAACCAATCACATTGGAGAACGAAAACAAAGCATTCCAACGAGAACCAATCACAGGGCCACTTAGACAACGAGAACCAATTACATTGGAGAACGAAAACAAAGCATTCCAACAAGAACCAATCACAGGACCACTTACACAACGAGAACCAATTACATTGCAGAACGAAAACAAAGCATTCCAACTTGCGGTTACTTAAGCCAATGAGTGTCGATTACAATAGCATTTTTACTGATAACCGCCAATTTTAACGGACGCGCGGCCGGCTTTCGAAGCGAGCTTTGCAGAGATTTACAACTTTATTTCCGTACGCTAGCCACTACAACAGTAAGCTGGTTTCCACGTGGGGCGTAACAATAAATATATGTACAGATTAAAAACATATATTGATAAAAATCAGTACAAATCTGCTATCAGCATAACTCAGTATCAGGAACAGACACCCTTTTAGCCTCATCTGGCAGGTTATTCCATAGCATAGCACCACTGTATTTGAAGCTTCGCTTGAGGAAATTTGTACGCGGTCTTGGAAGTGCTAGATCAGTTTCAGAGTTTCTTAGCTGATAGCGTTTATCGCAGTCACTTGTTTTAATAAAAGAGTTTCTCAAATATGGTGCGGATTGTTCATTTAAGATTTTATAGATTAATATAGATTTCATTTGTTTACATCTGGCTTGGAGGGATTTCCATTCTAATTTAGCAAGTATATCAACGGATCTTGTGTCGTAATTCGTGCCTGTAATCACCCTAGCGGCTCGAGGTTGAACTCTTTGCAATTTGTCTTTTAGAGTCTTTCCACAAGTATCCCATAGTGGGGAACAATAGTCGAAGTAAGGTTGTACAAGTGATTTGTAAATTACTTCGAGTGAATCGGTGGGGACAAATGGCTTAATACGCTTTATGGCACCTATACCAACACTTGCCTTTTTACATATCTTATTTATTTGATTTTCAAAACTAAGTTTTTCATGATTTCAATCCCTAGGCAGGTATGTGAGTTTACTCGCGATACCTTGTTATTGTCTATGGAGATATTGTTTGGCTGGCTTTTGGTTTTATTATTTAAGTTATAGGTCGATCCAATTATCGTTAGTTTGGTTTTGGAGGGGTGATACTGGAGCTTATTCACTACAAGCCAGTCACATATGTTATCCAAGTCAGAATTAATATTCGATGTAAGTTTGTCCATATCAGAATTGTGAATTCAGGTTGTGCAAACGTCTGATCGGCAAAAATCAAGACAAGCTTTTCCATTAGCTTTCGTTTGGCTATTGTATGGCTTTGTTTAGCTTGCTTTCCTCGCTTTCCAAAATCTTGGCTTTCATTCCCCAGTGAGCAGGAGCGATATCGATGTCAGTTAACATCTCCTCGTCGTTCAACTGAACTTTAAGCTTATATTCACCCTGATGAGTAAAGAGTGCAGCACGTCCTATCTCTGAGCCTAGGGA
The DNA here is from genome assembly GCA_030867875.1 of Actinernus sp. WN-2022. Lineage (NCBI taxonomy): Eukaryota > Metazoa > Cnidaria > Anthozoa > Actiniaria > Actinernidae > Actinernus > Actinernus sp. WN-2022. The sequence goes on along the minus strand of JAOWCC010000525.1, from coordinate 52,279 downwards.
TGTATTATGAACGTGCCAGGAGACTCGGGGAGCTTAGTCCCGAAAACAGTTCAGTGTACATTACCATCTCTATCTCTGTTGCATCCAAAACGTTCCCAAACTGCCAACACAGTACATTCAAGACATTAAATTCTGCTTAGCTAAGACAAACGCGCTTATAAATTTCCAGGCTTCTCTCGTAAATACGACACGCGATAAAATGCCTGTTTTTAATAATATAGTTGTAGCGATAAATTAATTATAAGGCATTTCGGAATAATAATTACCTTTAACAACACAGCCAAATCCTTGGACTTATGCCATAAACTCCGTCAATACATCTTTGGAAAATCGAAGACTTTTCGGACAGCCAACGGAGAGTCCCCGATGTACACAGAAAAAACGAAGTACACACCATAAAACGATGAAGAAATTAGCTCGGAGCACTAACCATAATAACTCGTGTTCTGCACTTGCGCACATCCACGAGTTAAACATGAGGATTTTACAAGCATTTTGTCATTGGGAAATGTTAATCGGTCAGTAAATTTGTCAAAATTTGAGCTCTCAAGTCGAGCAAATATATTTTCGGCGAATTTGTGATTGACTAAAAGGGAGTCAGTTCGACCGATCTTTTAGAACTAGAACTGAGAAATGGTCTTGAATTAGATACATAACCTTCCAGTTGCTAATTAAAAAATATTATTCAGGACATTTACATAACGTTCTTCAGTAGAAACAAACAGTTTAGAGTAGCTTATGGACCCTTTGCACGTTACGTCATAGCCACCATGTTGGTGTACGGTTAACAATAGATTCTTCGTTAGCTTCTTTTGTTCTGTCCTGCCCTTTGTCATTTGAATCTCTGGGGATTGAGTGCAAACCATCTATATATTTTATGTAGAGTTCGGGCAATCTTGAATTCTTAACGTTTTGTACTTTTCGACTCAGTCGAAGGCAGTTTGTATACACTTGTTTAAAGCAAACAGTGTTTTCTTGTTGTAAAAAAAAAAAAAAAATAGAATTCCACAGCTATTTTGACCATGTTATGACGAAATTCGTTGTCAATATTAAAACAGACACACAAAACTAACTTCTTTTTGTTAAAGCTTCGATACGGTAAAAGGCGAATTTGGTCCACTAGTTCTGAAGTCAAAGTCTTTCAAATGAAGAAAATCGCATGGATATACTAGGATTTACACTTTGGAATTCTTCGTTTTCGTTTTGCAATGTGTTTAGTGCTCTCTGTCTAAGTGGCCCTGGTTTCAGTACTCGCACTGTAAAAACATTCCAGACCTCTAACGAACCAATTAGATAGTCGCATTTGCATGGTTTCATCCGCAGCTGTCACCGAGTTTACATCAAACAACAAGTGCTGCTAACCTTTCTTGAGCTCCTCCACACACGTGTGAGGGAACCATCCATTCCTGTTACCAACACGGCCTTCCCAGAACCCTTTCTCGCCCACGTACAGTACTGCAAGAGAACAGGTTCAGTGTTAAAGTTAAGTCGCTTTATTTGTACTTCGATGGTCTTCTATTGAATTTATGAATATCAACCAATGAAATTACGAGAACGAATAGAAAATTAACACTTGTTTACATTCCTTGTCGTTCAGCCGTTCCCTTCTTATAAGGAGCATTACTTTAAATATACACCTAATTTTACATCGAGATATGCGCCAATGGGTGGTTTTACTCGGTGGCAAAAAAAATCTGACTTCATTTCTTTTTAAAAGGCACTTATACGAGATCGGTAGTGTTGTTAACAAAACCTGTATCTAAATGCTATTTTCCACTTCCAATCGATTGTCGATCTTTCTAAAGCAGCGTTTTTATTTTATGTAGGCCCACACTCGTACAGTGAAAAGTCGTATAAAGACACTCCTAGTCAATCCTTATAAAACTAAGGGCTTCACCGTGAATCTTTATAAAGACCCTACAGTGAAAATCCTTAGAAAGACAATACGGGTAATCTCCGTTCATAAGATGAGACTCAGGGTTGCTCAACCTACAGCCTAAGTGGAACGACTCGAGCAGCTCGGAAACAATGGCCCCTTGGCTCACAGTTATTCACACGCAACCGGCCTAACATTATGGGACCCAAATTTTCGTTCCGTATTTGAACTGCGCATGTCAGTGACGCACAACGTAGCTATGAAGTAATTCTTCGCTTTTCATCTACAATTCGGAAAATTATTGTTTTAGAAGTATCGTTTTGAAGCCGTTCGATAAACTCGCAGCACGTGTTTTATCAGATCTAAAAACAATCAGCCAGTGCTGCTCGTATATTAAACATTACTTACAATACTGCACGCTTTGGTCGTGCCAGTGCGCGATGATATGCAGAATTCACCAGCACATATTTTTGTATTTTCTTGCGCTTGCATTGTTCGGTTGCTTAAGCCCGGCGCACACGAGAGCTATCAGCTTAGTCAACGGACACGAGAGGTCGTTTGCTAAGCTGTTAGCTCAAGCGCCGTTTTACCGCACACGGTGAATTTCACTAAGCTATCCCCTTAGCCAACTACCTTATTACTTCGCTGGACGTGGCCATTTTGAAATCACTTAAGAGCTGTTATCTCCTTCAGCGCACACGGTAAGTTTCTCGCCTCAAGAGACTAAAACTGTCAAACACAATAGATATTTTCTCACGGTCAATTTAGGCGAAAAACTCGTCGAAATTCGCCCCACACGAGAGTTATCAGCTTAGCAAACGATCTCTCGTGCCCCTTGGCTACGCTTATAGTTCACGTGGCCGGCGAGCTTGAGAGCGATTCCAATGGCCGATTGCAAAAAAACTCGTGAAACAAAATACGTTTCATGTATATTATTCTAGGAACTTACTTTAGGATTTATTGCAAACATTCTTGTTCAATGTTTGTTGTTCATTGTTCTATGGTATCAACTTTCTTTCAGATAGAAAGTCGACGATAACAACTCTTTCGTGGCGGTTTTTTGATTAAACCTACTACTAGTGCGACTCCTGCTATTTCAGATTCTATCAGATTCACTCGGCGCGCCTCTTTCACTTCTGACAGAATAGTGATAAGAGTCTCCATACAAACGCCCGTGACATCGAAACACCTGACCTAAACATGTATGACAGTAGCCTGAATTTCAGCCGTCTCCTCTGGTTCGTTCCTCTGTAGTATGACAGGCAAACCGAATGGATGTGTACAATTCCAGGACCGGACGTAAATGTACCTCTTTGCGACTCACTACACACCAATATGTCTAAGTAGGCAGTTACCCTTCCTGTATAGATTCGGTTGCTGGGTTCCCGTTCTGATCGAAAAAACACGAACTTCAAAAAACGTCACGCAAAACTAAAATATAATAGAAACAGTAGCGCGCCCACCCATTGAGCTCATCCATTGCCTGGTTCTATCTTTCAAATATTTTATTTTTATATTTGACAATGTCCTTGGAATTGAGTGCCATTCAAACTAGAAAAAACAAACCCGCAATCGTCTATAAAACACTAAGACCAAAATTATTATAAGGCCTCGAGCGACTATTATTTAATACTCGTGTTTGTTTTGACTGGTTAGTATGCAAACGGACACACGAAAGCCGGATATGTTTATATTTGGAACAGCTTCGGTCACGGAACCGGTCACGGAACAGAGCGCAAAGCTAATTATAATACCACAACTGTAAAATCATCAGGCTAGAATTTTCGCTTGACCGTCACCTCTGTTGCACTTGCGAGCATTATTGATTGTTGCTTTAAGATGGCGTTAGTAAGCTTAAAACGTGTTAGGTGTTTAAACAGGCACTTATACGAAGTTTTAACTTGGAAGTTACAGTAAACTAAGGGGATCAAGGAAGACCGTATCAAATTTCATCCTAACTTCATTCATTAGTTACTATAAAGTCGTTTGGGTTTTTGTGGTTGGTTCAATTTCTTTTCGAAGTTTGCCGTTATACGAAAGTTCCTGTCCGTGGTTATTAAACGTTTTGAAAAGCGTTCTGAATGAGCCACAAAATGAAATACTACTCGACCCTGGAGCAAAGGGTTACGAGTGTGATTGCAAAACCACAAAAGAAGACCACGAATGGACAATTAAATAATCATTTTCAACCGTTCGTTCAATTCAAGAGCCTGACACTGTCCCGATTTGAACGAAATTACAGCTGTTCGACCTTTAAATTGAATATTGAGAGTTTACAAAATAGGAAGTTGAAGAACCTTCTTTTATTAACTCACGTTGGAGTTGTCATGTAGTCATATCGTATTCACTTATTTCTGTCAAAGATGTTTGTAAATTTAAACTAGCTCTCCAACTCTGTCGAATACACAATGCAACATATTTTGACCCCACTGTTTACACAGCAACCCGTTCGATTATTTTCTTCAGGAATAATTACCGACTCTTAGCCTTGGGGGTTTGCAAATATTTGTCACGAGAACTTTCTTTTCAGAGTTTGTTTAAATGCTGGCCGGTTGTGAATGCTTCAGCTACAACTCCCTTGGCCGTACAATTTCCCCATAACCACTCAAAAATATAACAACTACCGTAGTAAATTTCTATGGACAACAATGTGATTTGGTCAAGTAATTTGCGTCTACGCGATTCAACTTTAAAACAAACAGTCATTGAAATAACATTAGAATAGAAATACTTTGGAACGGCTCTCATGAAGATATTAGTAATTACCTACTACATTTTCCTATTATTTATAATGCACAAAATCAATAAACTAACCATCCTTCTCCCAGGAATCATCGTGAGAAGAGTACAAATCCTTCCTATCCCAGGAGAACTCGCCTGTCGTGACCGGAGGGTCGATACGCAGGCTTTGACACTGTGACCGGCGCCATTTCTTTCTCTCTCGAAAACTTGCAGAGCGTTTGCGAACGGACGCCGGCGGCTCTCTCCCAGTTAAACCTGTGTCTAAACTCCCTCCGAACAAGTTCCCAGTCGAAGGCTCCTTTTCCATTGAAAGCCGAACTGCCCGCGTAGCACGGCAGGCAGCAAAAGTTTTGGCATTAGGTAGCCATGTTGATACCCCGGGTTGATACTGAGTTTACGTGATGTAGTAATGGATGACCAAACTTGGGACAAGCGGATGAAATATTCCTTTCCAGTCGAGCGAGCAGGGAGGTTTGCACGCACGCGTACAACAGCCAGGTCGTTTTGACAAGTTCAGAAATAATTTACAGTCTCCATGAGTTGATTGAGGCAATAACACTTGAAGATATGGGACGTCAATGAACGAAACTATACCGTTTGCGTTCGCAGTTGGGTCAAACTCCTCACATTCTAGATCACACAATAAACGGAGTCCAAGGTTTCTAAAAGCCTGTAAATCACACCGAAGAACTTTACAAACAGCTTAATAGCCTGTTTTATCCCAAAAAGTCGCAAATAGTGGACCAGAAAGTTCTACGAATATTAAACTCGCTTGACACGCTAAACAAATTATACAAAGTCAAACACTTAATCGAAGTTCTGTTATAAATTATTATCGAGGCGGGGTTGTAGTCTGGCCAAGTAAGTCATTCGATATGCTAGTCCTTCAAAATCTGTTTTGACAGAAGTCCAAATAACCAGGTTTTGGTCAAAACAAAGAACAGACAGAGAAGGAGAACGCGAGGGAGGTGAGATAGACAGGTGCGAGATATAATCCTGGGTGACGCGGGAATGAAAACTATTTCGGTTAAACCAAACAGCGTTTGAAATAATATTTATAATATGAAGGTATATCGCATAAGTGCTTTTCAAAGTGGCTGCAGCAGTTACATAACCCCTACCCACTAAGCTGACACAAAATATCGAAAGTCTAAAAGTACACCAGTCGGAGCACTGTCAGCAAATTAAAACAAGAGGCTGCAGAGTGTTTTACAGGCGGTTACACGAATGAGTTTAAATTCCATTAAATGAAGGGGAATCCGGAAATCCGCCTGCCGGTTACTGACAACTCTGTTTTGATTAAAGTGAACCTTATTTTTTTATTTTAGATATCAATTCTACATCAAGTGAACAGTACAATGGTACAATATATCTTGCTTTGAATGCTGGCCACTGAGTAATTAGCATTTTGGATATTAAAACCTCCTTAACTCAGCGGCACAGCATTCAAAGCAAAATATATTTTACCATTCTACTATTCACTTGATTTAGAATTGATATCTAAAATAAACATTTGTTGTTCATAGGCACTTTAAATAATATAACACTTGAACTATGAATAGCACATCATTAAATATTAAAAGTAGCTCATATTAAAGAAAATATTTAACACATCATTATGGCAGTAGTAAAACAACACTGTAGTTCGTGAAAACCTCACAATGAACACGTAATCATGGTACCCCATTACTACGTAGACAAGTGTTCGACTGATCATATGTAAAGTTTATCATATGGGTTCGAGTGCAATTCGGATTAATTTGATCGAGAGTTTTTCTAGCCTGCTTGCAGGCTCTCGGTTTTTTTCGGAAATGTTAGTTTTTGGGTCGGGTTTGGGTTACCTGTGGGCCGAGCGAGATCCGGAGCCGAGCGAAGCCCACCCGACCATTTCCGGAAAAAACCGAGAGCCTGTAAGTAGGCTAGAGTTTTTCAGAGTATCAAAACTGCATGAGCCCGTAGGGTGAATACAATTTGAGCTCTTTGAAACATCTCACGAGTTCAAATCAATCCCAAATTGCACGAGAAAGACATGTTTACCGCTTTTTAACAATTTTCATCCACGCATTTGTGCTTTTTGTCGTGTTGTTATTCAAAGCATTTTGTTTCAGTTTTGTCAACTCCGGCTGTAAACGTGGAAATCACCCGGCTCTGTTACTTATTGTTGCTATGCTTGGAAAGAACGCCGGTGTCATAGCGGATTTGGACCCCCCCCAGTCCATATCTACTATATCTACTAACCCCCTACAAAAACATTATTTTAATTGTTTCCAACAAGTGTTTTTAACTTTGAATGCCTTCCTTTTTGCAAGACTCTTTGTTCGCGTTCAACACATCTTTATTTATGGCATTTTGGATAGTATGATACTGACGCAGCTTTGTCTCTGCTAACATTCTTTAATTAATATAGGGATTTCCATCTCAATTTACAATTATTATAGTATGTTATAGGTTTCAGAACTAACCGAGAAAAGAAAGTCAAAATCGCTAGCCTTACAATGATATGCTACTTTCTACGGCGCATGAAGTAAGGTGGTCGACACTGCAGAGCCACTCGCCTACTGCATTCATCTGTAGTCCTTCGCACCTCGTGTGCAACCACTGATTCTTCGCTCAATTCACACTGGATCATGTTCGAGTCATGTCGCCAAGCTCTCGGGCATAGAACAGCAAAAACAAGTTGCTAACCAAAGCAAAAAAAAAAAGTTCGCTAAACGACATGAAAAGCATGCCTTGGCCCGCCTATACGCGAAAACTGCGGTAATGCAGCGACATTTCATTCTTTATCTATTACTTAAAACTGCATTCAACAGTTAGGCCCGTTCAGGAGCCAAAACTCGAATTAAGTTCAGTGCTGGCACGGCATGTTTGAAACGGGTCTTAGTTTTCTTTAACACGCAACTTTCTGATATATTCTCAGCTGCTCGTGCTCCTTGTTCCTTCAGAACTCAGAACTCCTGACTGGATAGATTTTACTCACATCTGAGGTATATTTTAAAACATGATTCGGCAGTCAGATCAGCTAGAGGTATCAGATGAGCCTCGGAAGAATTTGTAAAAGTACATCCGCCGCAAATCCTCCCTCGGCTCTAGGGGAAATTTCACCACTAACTTCCCTCACGCCATGCTATTATTTATAACTAGTATACCTAACGGGTAGTGAATGCTGCTCCGCTCAGTTAAGGAAGTGTATTAGAAGAGAACCTAGTGTGTACTTAGCACTTTGTCAGGAAAAATATATTACTGGGTGACAAAAATGCCAAGGTGTTAGATGAATATATTTTGTAGTTTTGGGGCTATCATGCGACTGAATCCTGTTTAAGTAGTTTAAGCTGTGGTGTGTATCTCAAAAGTTGTCCCGGCACAACAAACTGATGTTCTCCCCGGTGAAGTTTAAACACCGGAAATCAACTGTAATTGAGAATGTAATTGTAGAGAACTGCTGCCTTGCTCGCTCGCTTCACTGGCTCGCTCGTTGCGGCAGCAATCATACAACAGTGCTCATCGCGGTTATATTACATTAGTGTATACACAAGTGAATAGTGCTTTTCGTGCGCTCTAATTGGCTACTCAAACTCGGAATATCCTGCACTATTCATCTCCCGGCTTGGAGACAAAATGGCGCGCGCGAAGTATTCACTTGTAAATGGACTATTTGAACTCAATTGAGACTGTCTATTTGACTTGTGCGGTATAAATACAATAACCTATTTGTGGCGTCGAAATATGTCCTGCTATTTCGTCCGCGGACATCCGAGAGCGAAGCACAAGCCGGGAAACTGTGAGCTTAGAGGTTCAGATAATGTACAAATATCGTGGCATAGTTCGACGCCACAACGTAGGTTATTGTTTTCATCATCCTTCAAATATTTTCTTTGACGCGCGCTTATACGCTCACAGGGGGTGTATTCGCCGGTATTTCCCGCTCGCGGAGATGAAAACATCGGTCACCTGACGCATTCAACGAATCACGCGCCAATATTTGATAGGTTATAAATACTAATATTCGCGGCTCGGTAAATATCTGCATCTTGTCACCTCCACTTCGGGAAATAATTGTTAAATATTATTGTGTATGCTATGAGATACCTCCAGAAAATACTTAGTATCCCACTATAGGCGTGATCGAATGATTGATAGGTAAGTCTGGTCTGTTATAATTGCTTCGTTCTCCAGGATCGGATCACCAGCAAGAAGCCAAGCTAGCGATTCAGATGATTTTTGTAACGAGTAAAGTTTAGTAAAATTTATCTCAGCGATCTTACTGAAACAAAAAGAAAAGAAAGTAAAGGGTGACACAGGGTAGTGATTTGAAGCTCGCAAGGGACTGCGTTATGCTCGCAAAGAATTCTGGTCAAATGGCTCGATATGGTGACGTCACTGCTACTACTGTGCGTGTGAAGATTACAAGCCCAAAAAGCTGACGTATGAACTCAACGAAGGTCAGAAACAAAAACCGACTCAGAAATACCAATTTGTAAGAGTTAACCCCAAAGGTTTTGGAAGGCCTCCTACTCAGGCTTAAGAAAGTCCGCCATTTGGGAACAAGTGACGCTTTGCATAATGAGACGACTGAGAAGAAACCTTGGAACGAGGCTAAACGCAACTAATCAGAAACACAAACATGTTTAAATAAATGAGAACAACCAAACTTCAAGATTATGGTTATTTATCAAAACTGACGGTTAGGAAGGTGTTTTTATGCATGAATGAATGAAAAATACGATTAAAAAAACGCTTTTCAGTGTTGTTAAGTTTTGCTCTGCCGTCTTCAGTGGACAATTAAATTCCGTCCCTTCAAAGAAATCACTATTTACGTTCGTCTAAGTGTCTAAGGAAATGTTTTCATATAAACAGAGGACGGTTTTATTTTTTTAAATTACGGTTTCGCTGAAAATGCATAAAACTGAGTCCCATAAAGTACCCCACCCTACCCCAATCTCGTACACAGAACCCATTTGCTTCTTACTGCGCATGCTCGACGAAAAAATAGGGCTCTGGAAGAATCCGATTCCGGAAGTCCGCGAATCACGGACTTCCGTTGACTCTGCGCATGCTTATCATTACGTCACCCTGAGAAGTCGTTTCTTCGGGTTCGATTATCGCTCAGCGCCTCAGGCCTAGGTTTTGGTTTGTATTTGGACGTTCACCCGGTATCTTGATAGTGATCTTTTGCTTGCTAGTGTCAGGGCAAGCCTTAGGGAGTCTCTTTCATCTTCTTCCGTTTTTAGTTTGGATTTTAAGGCTTTATTTTCATGCATTTGGCTCGTGTTTCTTTATCGTGTGACATCACAGATTCCTGAGTACACAAGATGATTCATGGGGATCGAAAACTCGCTGATATCGCCTTACCTGAGCCAGCCGATGACCACACAAACAGCAACTGAATACACGGTAGAAGCATGTTAAGGCATTTTTACTTACGATTCTCTCGTATTTTTATAGCTCCTTGAATTGAAAGCTGGAGTTCGTTACATTTCCCATACAAACGCTTATATTTAAGCGATCAGCGCCTGTTCACAAGTTTACGAAATCGGAAAACGCCACTTCTGCCTATAGAGCACTTACAAACATTGTTGTTAATATGGGAATGTATAGTATTAACTATCTGTTACGTTAAATCCCTCGGCTATATACAGTTGAGTTCGATTTTCGAATTCTGAGAATTCATGTACTGTGTGCGATGTGTGTTGGCGATGAAGTGATATGAACTCCCGAGTAGATACAAGCAAATATCTAAGAATCCCTGAAGATTTTTACCGGCACCATTTAGGTAAAATCCAACGGTTTTTAGCGTTTAGATAACCCGGCCCTAATTTCCAATGCCTTTGTCCAAATAAATCAAACCTCCAGAAATGCTATATGTTTGACTTCCGGTGAAATTGCATTGTTCAGAACAGCCAATCAGAATACACAAAAATCGGATTCTTCCAGAGCCCTATTTTTTCGTCGAGCATGCGCAGTAAGAAACAAATGGGGTCTGGGTACTAGATTGACCCTACCCCCTCCCCCCCCTCTCAGTATCCGAGGGAACTAACATACCTTCTACAATGTCTCCTCTCTTTAGTGCCAGCTCTCCAGCCATGGACGGCCAATAATCTTTTACCGCAATGTACCTTTTTCCAGGTGCATTGGCGTACAGCCGTTTTCTAATAGTTGCCCCTCCCGACACAACCTTCACTGGTGGCGCAAATTGCCCTCCATGCGCATGCGTGCCGTGGCTCCGAGAACTCTCCTTAGCACGCGATCGATGCTCGTTCGGCGAAAGTTCCACAGACTCAGACTCGGAGCAGTACGAAGAATCCGAAGTCGTCGATCCAATCGAAAGGCTTCTTCTCATCCTTTCGTCCCCTCCGATGCCGCCAATATTTTCGTCTAGGGACATCGTGTCGGGTGTGCTGCACGGAATGCTATTGGTTGACGAGACCGGCGACGGTGGTAGCGAGTCACTCCGAGTGGACAGATGAGTATCCGAAGACGCCCGAACAAACAACGAACTTGCTCTCGGCTTCGAGACGGGTTTTCGTCGGCGGGTACTATACGTTGGCTTGGCGGTGATTTTAACTAAAGGAGAACAAAAAGTCAGAATGTTTCTTATTAAGCGGCTATGTCAATCGAATTGTACCTTCAAGTTTCTTTCAAACAAAACTACAAAAGTAACACCCTGAGAGAGTGAATGTCCTGATATGCTTTTCAAACTTTTTCGATAGAGGATGGCAAATATTAAAGTGGATTACAAAAGCTTATTCTACAAACTTGATTTCGGTTACAGTGAAGCGATTTTACGTTGCTCTAAATTTATGTTAAAGGCGCTGTGTCACGGTACTGCGCATGTCACAGTCTCCAGACATTGAATTACCCTATATCATTATGACGTCATGGCTTGTTTATGAGGGGGACAGAATCGACTTGAACAATAGAATTTTGAACTAAATCTGCTCTGCTGAGGAAAATTTAACTTCGAATTGTCTTGTTTCCAGATATCAGCTGTATCAATGTTTATCAGTCCCACAATATTTACCTTATTTGGTGGCTGTTACCGCTATTCTACGTTCTACAAAATGGATTTGATAGCGATTTCCTTTGTGTTGTTGCTGTAACATCCAATGAGAATCAATCAAAATAAATTGCCGGAAACACAACACTGTCGGCCACACTGCCGTGATTCACAGATTGTAGTTTTACAGTGTATGGCGAGGTTTACAAGGATTTTATTCTTCCTACATCCAAGGTAAACAGCGGAAATTTGATGTTCTTAAAACAAATATAAGCCCGAGAATGAGAACATCAAATTTTCAAGGGAAACTATCAGCCGATAGCTCCGAGACAGACAGACTATTTGCGTTATTGTTCATCACACAATTGTATTCCGCTCTCAGCGGGCACTATCGCCTGATAGTTTGCCTCCGCGGACGACAACTATCACGTGACGTGATCGCTTTTGGCCAATGAGCGCGCGCCAAAATTTTGTGGTGAACTATAACGCCTGATAGTTTGCATCCGCGGACGGCAACTATCACGTCACGTGATCGCTTTCAGCCAATGAGCGCGCGCCAAATTTTTGTGGTGAACTATAACACCTGATAGTTTGCCTCCGCGGACGACAACTATCACGTCACGTGATCGCTTTTAGCCAATGAGCGGGCGCCGAAATTTTGTGGTGAACTATAATATACAAATAGACTGTGTCCGTCGAGGAACTATCGGCTGAGAGTTGCCCGCGGAAATTTGATGTTCTTAAAACAAATATAAGCCCGAGAACGAAGTTCGAGGGCTTATATGCTAGTTTTAAGAACATCAAATTTCCAAGGGAAACTATCATTCGATAGGTCCGAGACAGACACAGTCTATTTGCGTTATTGTTCAACACAAAATTGTCGTTCGTGCTCAGCGGGCACTATTATACAAATAGACTGTGTCCGTCGAGGAACTATCGGCTGATAGTTGCCCGCGGAAATTTGATGTTCTTAAAACAAATATAAGACCGAGAACGAAGTTCGAGGGCTTATATGCTAGTTTTAAGAACATCAAATTTCCAAGGGAAACTATCATTCGATAGGTCCGAGACAGACACAGTCTATTTGCGTTATTGTTCAACACAAAATTGTCGTTCGTGCTCAGCGGGCACTATTATACAAATAGACTGTGTCCGTCGAGGAACTATCGGCTGATAGTTGCCCGCGGAAATTCGTTCTCGGGCTTATATGCTTGTTTTAAGAACATCAAATTTGTCTTTCGTGCTCAGCGGGCACTATCGCCTGATAGTTTGCCTCCGCGGACGACAACTATCATGTCACGTGATCGCTTTTGGCCAATGAGCGCGCGCCAAAATTTTGTGGTGAACTATAACGCCTGATAGTTTGCCTCCGCGGATGACAACTATCACGTCACGTGATCGCTTTTGACCAATGAGCGCGCGCCAAAATTTTGTGGTGAACTATAACGCCTGATAGTTTGCATCCGCGGACGACAACTATCCAAGAATGGATTCGGAATCCAGCAATGCAAGTTTAAAAAACATTTGTTGTATTAATCTATATCAGGTTTACTTATCATTTCATTTTTGTGTTTCTGAATTTCTAGCGGGTCCTGAAACAACCATACTGAGGGGCTGATCAAGTCAGGACCCGGCTAATCCACAGATCGTATTAGAATTTAGGTTGGTTTTTGTGGAGGGAGAAAAACCGGAAAACCCGGAGAAAAACCCTCGGAGCAAGGGCGAGATACAAACAAACTCTACTCACATATGGCGCCGCGGGCCTGGGATCGAACCTGGGCCACAGAGGTGAGAGGCGAAGCGCTTAACCACTGCGCAACCCCGACATTATTTTATTTTCAGTTAGTCGAGGCGGCACTGGGAACGAGAATGGTATGGTTTCGCAAAACGTTCTACTGAAATGATGTGCATGCAAATCTAGTCCTCCCCTTTTGAAACACACACGGATTTGACCAAACAGACACACCATTTAATAGGGAATCGCACGGTATCTATAAATAGATTCTCTCCGACGCGCAAAGCACGGTGGGATTGATTTGCGGACAAAGACGCAAAGCATGACTGAAGAAACATGAATAGAAAGGGTTGCTGGGGGAGATGTAAGAGTGACTCTAGATGTGAAAAAACCTTCATAAATCGCTCAAAGTCAAAGACATCTCTTGCTTAGAGATGTATATAATTATAGAGGTTTTCTTGGCCTTTTAATTTGCGATGGAGCTTTTCCGTTCCAATACCTTTACAGGGAATGCAGTGAGAAATGTCAGCTCTGGATAAATGTTTGTTCAGAAGACCATGAGACAAGTACAATGAAACGCAAGCGGGAGTTTGTCTGAACTACAAATTACTGTTAAACTCCCACACCCCGCCAGTAAACAAAGCGAGAAGGAACTACAGTTCAACCATAGTTTACTTGAATTTATGGATTCTATTTTTTAAAGCGAAGACGTTTTGAAGCGAAGACTCATGTACATCTACAATGCTTTGTTTTATTTTATGAACGCAAATGAAGTTTTAAAATTGCTTTCGGAGTTATCGTGGAGAATAGGTATCTTGTAGGTAATTTGAAAATTCCAGTCAGATATCAAATGGAACAGTACAATTTCCGGTTCGAAGTTTCGGTAATTGTGAACCACATCGCGAGGTGGTCCTCTTTTTCCGAAAATTCCGGTTCGACCGAAATTTACTGTTCCATTCAAAATTCCCGGTTTAGATTTGCCGTGATTTGCCAGTTTTAAGAATTGAAATCGAGGCTACTAATAACCGGGTGGTTTCTGCGAATGGAACGCGTATTTTTCCTACCGGTTTGTCTAATTCGAAAAATCCCGTTCCATTCGACATTCGAAATTTTCGAAACTTCTAACCGGTCGTTTGGGTTGAATGGAAAGCGCCCCTGGTCAATCTCGTAAGTTCTAACACGAAAAGTGGTTTGTTTGTCTGAGTCTTGGCGGGGGGTCTAAATTTTGTGACGTCATCTGTGAGCAGCGCTATTAAAGCATTTATATCTTGGAACGCGCACAAGACAATAAAAAGAACGTTTCTGATCATACCTATCTGGCCATCACTAAAGGTTTTGATGAATTCTGCGAGGTCTTTGTTCCCAGCAACCGCTGCAACCTGAAAGCAAGCCAGAGGACCTTAAGCATGAGACCCAGTCTTTGCGCGTCTAAACTCGTTCTGAAACTGCTCAGTAAGAGAATGGACGGGCAAAATATTTCGTCTCTCACGAACATGGCCGCTGCAAGATGAAGGTCTATTTAACAATTAGTCTGCGAGCTCGAGGCTTCTAATCGGTAGATATCGTTTGCATCTAAGCGTGAACACGTGAGGCTAAAACATGTTCTAATTGGGTCATCAAACGTAACGTGATTCGTCATCAACCTTTCGAAGTTTGAAGGCGTGCTGACGAACTTTCGCGCTCAAAATACCAACTTATTCTCTTCCCGTAACGTTACACTCGTTCTCAATAACACGTGCAGGTTCGAAATTGAATTTCCAACGGAAAACGTCAATTTGGTGGATGTCACTCAACTATATTTCTATGGCAACACTGGTCTGCATGCTAAATAAAACGTCGCCATACAACTCCCAGATGTGGAGGAAACATAAATAGTGTAGGAGGTCAACGAAATCGTAAGTAATTTGAGGCGACATAGGTAGAGAAATGGCGGATACTAAGCCGAAAAACGATTGTTTTTTGCTTGAATTCCTCACCGAAATGTCAGTCGAGAGTGGAGAGCATTGCCGATAATCCATGTCCTGAGAGTTTCAAAAAAATATTTGCCCTGTCGAATGTTGTATCCATGCCTGGAGCTCGTCGAGGTAGAGCTCGAGGGTATTGCTCGATAAAACCTCTTATAAGGAGCATATCTGCAACTGGATGAATAAAAATAACTATAATTCTTTTTCCAAGACATAAAGTTTATGCGATTTCCCTATTTTGATCTTATACACAAACCGCTCGCTCACACAAAGTTTATGCGATTTCCCTATTTTGATCTTATACACAAACCGCTCGCTCACACATAAAGTTTATGTGATTTCCCTATTTTGATCTTATACACAAACCGCTCGCTCACACATAAAGTTTATGCGATTTCCCTATTTTGCAAACCCTTGGCTCTAAGCATGATTACTCTCCATCTAAGCGACTTTGGGAAAGACTTTGCCATGTTTATAAAATGCTAGTTTCCCGAATTTATTCATACAACGGTTCACTTCAAACTCCATGGAAACCGTTTGATTGACATCCACCAGAAACGACTTCGAAGTCAGGAGTTTCGTTTCGAACCTGCACGTGTTATTGAGAACGAGTGTAATTCTCCAACCGGCTCTACCACTTGATTTCTGAAGTCCCGAAATAAAGGCACATCTGGTTTGGAGTTACGGCCGTATTTGTTTACTGTGCGGTTTATCGTAAATATCCTCACCTTCAAACTTCGAAAGTTTGAAGACGAATCAGGTTATGTTTGATACAGTTAGAACATGTTTTTGCCTCACGGGTGGTTTAGAGCGTTGTTATGCCATGTTAGCCATGCTTATATAGAAATTACCGGAATAGAAGGGAATTGCTAGCAGTCTAGCAGATAGTTGGCGAGGTTTTTCCCCCAGCAAAGTTCGCCATAAGACCATCGTGCGGAGGCCCAACAAGAACGGTTATTTTTCATATTCTCGGGTGTTTGACGTCCTTCTTGGCTCCGACGTAGAGCTAACGCTCGTAACGTCAGATGGAACTCACTTCCATCGGCGGTTAAAGTGCCTATGACGTGAAAAACCCGACCGCGTTTTTATTTTATTGTATTGAATTTTAGTCACCCTTAGTCATTTTGGGCAATTAAAAATCAATTTGGAGCGCGCGAACATTATTTTGTTCTTGTTGAAATACATTTGCATGATGACGTCACATACTACAACTACCAGAACCCTTTGCGCGAATCCTTTTGTTCCTCTAATTTGGACCATTGTCTTGGAATTCTCAAAGGAGTTAATAAATCTGAATGAGAAAGAGAATTTGAAAAAGGATACTGTTAGTTGTAGTAAAATGACGCCGTAATGAAAATGTCCTATTGCGAATATCATGCGACAATTTATACGCCGTTAAAGATATGCTAATCACATGTACGACGTCAAGTGGTTTGCACATTGATATTAACAAAAGTAAAAATATGGCCGACGGCAAGGCTTCTATAAGAACAATATGACCGACGGTAATTCCCCTCAAGTAAGCATTTAAAATGAAAACGCAGTTATTTTGTAGTATTTACGGAGACGAATATTGATATGCAAACAACTTGTCGTCACGAATGTCAAAAGATGATTTTCGTAATTATGCCTGACTTCAACACGAAAAAAAAAATGTTCGCGCTCTCTAAATTGGTTTTTAATTGCACAAAATGACAAGGAAAAACTAAAATTTAATACAATAAAATAACCACGGGGTCGGTTTTTTCACTTCATAGGAACTTTAACGTACATAAACAACTCTTAGGATGCGTTTGAGTCACCAAATTACAGAATAATAATTTATGGAATAGTCTCTGATATCACTGGTTTAGGTACATTTTGCACTGTAAGCTTCAAACACTTGCTGACATATGACAATCAGGATACGATTAGGGCGCGTTCTATTGACCGTATTCCAGAATATGAATAGATGGAACAACCTCTGGAAATCACTGGTCCAGGCACATTTTGCACTGAAAGCAACAAACGCTTGCGAACATATACGATATTCAGGATACATGTAGTATTCCTGTGGTTAAAGCCTGGTTCACGCTAGCGACAAAAGCATAAGCAACTTACGCAGACGCAGTAATGTATTGATGATCATCAATGGCGCTTGTTCTCAGAGCAGATTTTGTATGAGTGGGACAAACTACAGCACTGACTACAGCACGGTTACCATGCGGCATGCCGTGACGTTGAAATGGTTTCCCATTGTTTTTATCCTGCTGATCCAATCAAATCACAGTTACAATACGGCACGGTTACGCGGACATACATGCCGTGCACACCGCGGCAAAACGGTATGCTCCGCTGGCCGAAAGAACGAAGGCTCTGGTATCAAATACAAATTACCGAGGGTTTAAACTTTTTTAGTAAATAATTTTATAACTTAGTGAACTCACAGTGAACTACAAATTAAGAAAACTTCAACCTGTTAAAGTCTTATCTTTTAAGTAGTTTTCTTATTTTTTTGACAAAACAGTTCACAAATGGATACTTTTAAGCAGAAAATTTAAAATCACGGTATGTGCCTGTTGTTTCATTTCAGTTTTCGCGGGAAACTGGGGGCGGCCGCGCGCCGACAAGAAATAGCAAATACGCATGCGCGTGACGTTTTGCCGCGGTGTGCATGCCGTGGTTTGTCCAACTCATACGAAATCTGCTCTAATCTCACAATTACTGCACTGCGTCTACGTATGGGACTTGGCTCAAACAATCACAATCTAAGTGATTTGTAGTATTCTGTGTGTTGTTATTCCGGAAAATGGTCAATCCAAAGGTCCTTAGTTTATTATAACAGTGTTACAGTGCTCGACCTTAGCGGTAGTCCACTAGTCCTGGACTAGTAAGAAATGCTTCTGGACTAGTAAAAAAATAGAGCCACTAGTCACAGGACTAGTAACTATTCTATAATTTGTAATGTTTAATAAAAGATAAAAAAAAAAAACAGGTTGTCCTGTGATTGTTGTTTGGACGCGTTTCTTCGCAAACGTTCCAAAAACAATCGCGAAAAGGCCGAGAAGACTGAACAAGGCTGAGGCGAGGACTGGGCACTATCGCCGCCATCTTTGTTTTGACTTGTTCACTCGTGCGTGTATCATGAAAGGCTTAGAGATCAGCAAATATTGGCATGTTGGAGTCAGGACTACCATGAATTTTCTGTGGACTAGTACATTTTCAGCTCTACTAGTCCCAGGACCAGTTATTAAAAAAGTTATGGTCGAGCACTGGTTTAACTTCCCGCCATCCTAGACCTACACTAGCTTTTACAGAAACTTGCCATCCATTCTTTGATTGACAGCTTACCTCGTAGGCAGACTGGTTAGCATAATTCAGTATGTCCCTCCTCGCTCCTCTAAATAACAGCACCCTAGCACATTCCTCCTATAAGGGTCATACATAATAGTGAGGACATTAAGTTAACCTTACTAGCAATTGCCATAAAGTGTACACGAATGGCACTGAACTGATTTGCACTGTTGAAATAATGGCGATGACGACGATAATTAATACAAACAGCAAACGACATTCCCAGACCGAAAGGGATTGTGGGTATAACTGTGCAGCTGTGCGAAACGGATAAACTACAGTGGAATTCGAAAATCGATTCGCTGGAGCCATTAAAATTCGTTTTAAAGTTTTTGCCAAAAACATAGTAATTCACCAGATTTTCAGCTATAGTCGGACTGGGAATGTTGCTTGTCGCTTTCCGTTTTTCTGGTACAACCGTTTTTGAAATAGATGTATACCAGGGGCGTTCCCAGTACGCACAACGTGTTTGATAGAAACATTTCATGGTAATTATAGTAAAGTGTGCTTAACAGTAATTGTCACCAGTTTCTAAAATATGACTGTATTATCTTTAAAATGCTCATCACGTTCACCATGTTCACTGTGTTCTAGAGACCTCTTAGTTTGGTACTTTTTTCTGGCATGAATGTGGCGATTTCGCGATTACAATGCACAGTCACAGGCAATGTCCGACCCGTTCTTAGCGTTTCACTTATCGGCGCGAGATTTTTGGAGAGTGATAAGGCATGATCGTCAGAAAATGTTTGTTTTTTCACTCCCTCGGCAGAAGCAATCACTATTCATTGTCTTCCTTGACAAACAGTGCCACAAGCGTCCGTTGATATGATCTGACCATTTTCTTCAAAGTCCTGAAAATTTCTAGTACGCAAGTGCGTACTTTGCGTAATTGTATGTAAGCCCCTGTATACCACACAAGTGAATAGTGCTTTTCACTTGTGCTGATTGGCTACTCAAACTCGGAATATCCTGCATTAGTATATACCTCGCAAGTGAATAGTGCTTTTCGCACGCTCTGATTGGATACTCAAACATGGGATATCCTTTGCTATTCACCTCCGAGTGAAACAGGTATCACTTCGCGCGAGTTTTTGTGCATTTGACAGAACATAAAATTGGTATATATCAAGCGGCTCGGTAAACATCCACCACTATTCACCTCAACTTCGGTGAATAATTGTTAACTAGTCACCAACACTGAGGGGAATAATTGTTAACTAGTCACCAACACTGAGGGGAATAATTGTTAACTAGTCACCAACACTGAGGGGAATAATTGTTAACTAGTCACCAACACTGAGGGGAATAATTGTTAACTAGTCACCAACACTGAGGGGAATAATTGTTAACTAGTCACCGACACTGAGGGGAATAATTGTTAACTAGTCACCGACACTGAGGGGAATAATTGTTAACTAGTCACCAACACTGAGGGGAATAATTGTTAACTAGTCACCAACACTGAGGGGAATAATTGTTAACTAGTCACCGACACTGAGGGGAATAATTGTTAACTAGTCACCGACACTGAGGGGAATAATTGTTAACTAGTCACCAACACTGAGGGGAATAATTGTTAACTAGTCACCGACACTGAGGGGAATAATTGTTAACTAGTCACCGACACTGAGGGGAATAATTGTTAACTAGTCACCAACACTGAGGGGAATAATTGTTAACTAGTCACCGACACTGAGGGGAATAATTGTTAACTAGTCACCAACACTGAGGGGAATAATTGTTAACTAGTCACCGACACTGAGGGGAATAATTGTTAACTAGTCACCGACACTGAGGGGAATAATTGTTAACTAGTCACCAACACTGAGGGGAATAATTGTTAACTAGTCACCAACACTGAGGGGAATAATTGTTAACTAGTCACCGACACTGAGGGGAATAATTGTTAACTAGTCAACGACACTGAGGGGAATAATTGTTAACTAGTCAACGACACTGAGGAGAATAATTGTTAACTAGTCACCAACACTGAGGAGAATAATTGTTAACTAGTCACCAACACTGAGGGGAATAATTGTTAACTAGTCACCAACACTGAGGGGAATAATTGTTAACTAGTCACCAACACTGAGGGGAATAATTGTTAACTAGTCACCGACACTGAGGGGAATAATTGTTAACTAGTCACCGACACTGAGGGGAATAATTGTTAACTAGTCACCAACACTGAGGGGAATAATTGTTAACTAGTCACCGACACTGAGGGGAATAATTGTTAACTAGTCACCGACACTGAGGGGAATAATTGTTAACTAGTCACCAACACTGAGGGGAATAATTGTTAACTAGTCACCAACACTGAGGGGAATAATTGTTAACTAGTCACCGACACTGAGGGGAATAATTGTTAACTAGTCAACGACACTGAGGAGAATAATTGTTAACTAGTCACCAACACTGAGGAGAATAATTGTTAACTAGTCACTGACACTGAGGGAAATAATTGTTAACTAGTCAACGACACTGAGGAGAATAATTGTTAACTAGTCACCAACACTGAGGAGAATAATTGTTAACTAGTCACTGACACTGAGGGGAATAATTGTTAACTAGTCAACGACACTGAGGGGAATAATTGTTAACTAGTCACCAACACTGAGGGGAATAATTGTTAACTAGTCACTGACACTGAGGGAAATAATTGTTAACTAGTCACTGACACTGAGGGGAATAATTGTTAACTAGTCAACGACACTGAGGAGAATAATTGTTAACTAGTCACCAACACTGAGGAGAATAATTGTTAACTAGTCACTGACACTGAGGGGTATAATTGTTAACTAGTCACTGACACTGAGGGGAATAATTGTTAACTAGTCAACGACACTGAGGGGAATAATTGTTAACTAGTCACCGACACTGAGGAGAATAATTGTTAACTAGTCACCAACACTGAGGAGAATAATTGTTAACTAGTCACTGACACTGAGGGGTATAATTGTTAACTAGTCACTGACACTGAGGGGAATAATTGTTAACTAGTCAACGACACTGAGGGGAATAATTGTTAACTAGTCACCGACACTGAGGGGAATAATTGTTAATGATAAACAGCAACTATAATAACGTTAACAATAACAAAACAATACTAAAATATCGATATCAGTGATACAAGGTAATGAAATTATAATAATAATAATAATATTTTGACAGGGTGCTCTCGTCACTGAAATGTTTCTATTTTCTTCTTTTGACGATGATACAAATGATGATGTTGATGATGACAATTGCGTACCCTCTTTAAATAAAGTGTTATCTATCTATCTATCTATATTCTTACGATTACTATTATCATATATTTAACAAATAAAGAAGCCTTAGCCATGTTTTATACTATCATAAAACACGATGGGCATTTGAGAACATGAGAGAAATGTTAAAGCACAAGCCGAAGGCGTGTGCTTTCAACATTTCTAGAGTATTCTCAAATGACCAGAGTGTTTTATGATAGTATAAAACATGGATTTAAGGCTTCTTTATCTGTTTTATAATATAGATTTACGCGCGCGATGAAAGGAAACCGCCAGTTGAAAACTATATAACACGGCTAACCATGTTATATACTCTGATAAAACATGGCTTCTTAGCCAATCAGAGCGCGCGTACTATCGTATCTATATTATAAATTCAAGTAACCTTGTGTATATTTGTGGAAAAACTAAGTTTGAATATCATAAGAGATTCAACTTGCGAAACATTCTCAGAGAAGCCCTTTTATATATAAAATAATAATAATCAGCAGCAGCAGCAGCAGCTGTCCGAATATAAAATAACGCTCTGATTGGCTAAAAGGCATGTTTATATAAGAGGCTAAAGACATGGAAACAGAGCGTGCGTTATCTCCTTTTAAATTTTGTTGTTGCATGTTGTTCGAGCGGTTTTCAATTGAGTGTCGAAAATAATAAGTTATTGCTTTGGTTTTGCGTTTGCTTAGTGTTTCTATTGGCTGTGAGAAATGTTTTTTAATTATCAGCCAATCAAGTTCTAAACTAAAACTAAACGCAATCAGCAGTTTTGTTTTAGCGACAGTATCGACGATTGCGCGCGTTTACTTTGCCTCGTGATTGGTTCAAGTAAAACTAATCGTGAATTCCTTCAGTTCGTGATTGGCTCATTGTGTTTTCACTTGCTCCTGTGATTGGCTGTGTAGTTACTTACTGAAAACTGCTCTATTTTACAAAATAAATAAAACATGCTTTCCATGTCTTTCTTCTCTGAACAGAACGCAGAAACGCTTAAACATCACTCGTCGAGTGGTTCGTGATGTTCAAGTTATTCTTTGTTTTGCCAACATATCCCGCGTGTTTATATAAGAGAACAAAGACATGAAAAGCGTGTTATATTGCTTAATTAGCTAGTAATACTTACTTGGTTACTGACTGCTGTAATATGCAGAGGAGTGTTTCCTGAAGCTGTAGTCACGTCAATGTTTACTTGGTAAAACAGTAAGTGTTCTAGATGTTGCACAAGACCATTCTTGCAGGCCTAAAAATCAGCATTGAATTGAGAAAAACAAGTTTGTCACCAGGGCCATGCCAGGGCTACGTCATGGTGTTGCGCATGTGTGGAATATGTTTGACTGCTGACTCAGTGTTACCATAGAATCCCGAAAGTAGCGAAGGGTCGTTACTTTTGGTCTTAGCAACTCCAATGATTCGTTACTTTTGGTCTTAGCAACTCCAATGATTCGTTACATTTTTTTAGGGGGTCGGGGGTCGTTACTTTTGGTCTTAGCAACTCCAATGATTCGTTACATTTTCTTAGGGGGGCGGGGGTCGTTACTTTTGGTCTTAGCAAGGCGGGGGTCGTTACTTTCGGGGAGTCGCTACTTTCGAGTAAAAAACTTTAAATATTGCTACGAATTTAGTAAAGTAATCACAGATTCAGTTTCAAGGATTTGGTTTCCGACATTTTAATTCTTTAATTCTCGGATTCTGAATAACAATAACATAGGTATCGACACTCACATTAAAAACCTGTCACCTCATCGGTAGTAATGTCCTGGTACTGTATAATGCTGTGTTTAGATTGTTTCGTTGTTGTGTCCAAGAGTATAGTTACTTTCAGAATTTATGAGAGGGCGTTACTTTCGGGATTCTACGGTATTTAGTGACTACAAACAGGTAAAGTCCCCTTCCTCAATGCTGGATTGAAATGACAAGCAATATTTTCCTTGAAAACTACGTCTACAGTGCATTTGTATATTGTGCAGTTTGTTAGTTATTTCTGTATATATTTGCTTTGACTTTATCCATCCCACATGTTCGTCAGTTCACATCAAAATCGCTGGGAAAAAAACGTATATCCAAGCGGCCATGTAATGTTCTGTTTAATATATAATTAGTTATCGATGAAATACCAGTTTCAATCTCTTACTAAAAAGGCTAGAAATCTTTGAAAGCAAGTCATATTTTCAAAAGTGATATCTTCACGTGTGAAGAAATCATTTTTAGAAAGAAATATACACTGGTATTTCATCGAAAATTATATATTAAATCCCTTTAACCAACTGAGATACATTGTGTATCAAGGTTCTCAAAACGAGTCATGTGCTATGGCTATCTTTAGTGTCTACTTTGCCAAACAGAATTACCAAAAAAAAATACTTCAACTCCAACACAACAAAGCTTTAAAGATTGTACGAGCTGTTCTTTTATCCATGCATAATCCTTAAAGCGCATACAAATTTAAAGAAAAACCAAACTGTTGTAACAAATCGCTGTTACATTGTTGGTTCGTAAAGAAGAAATCTGGTAAGACTTGTCTCAAAGATCGCAAAATTTTAGGTTAGAAATGTCTTACATCGTAGTTTCTGTCATACGGCACTGTTGCGTTCTTTTGTGTCATAAGGAAATTAACGTTATTTTCGGCCATCGACTGTAGATTTTTCTCTTCATTAGCCAGGTCCTGGCTTTGATCAGCCCGTATGGTTGTTTCAGGTCCCGTTAGAAATTCAGAGTTTTGATGCCTTTATCAATAAGGGCAATTAGTACACCTCTATCTTGGATCTTTATACAGTTGCCCCTATTATTACGCAAGAAAAGAGCTATTATGGGTGTGTTTACATTGTAACCCAGTGAGTGTCATCCAGTGGCTAAATTGAATTGGGACTTGATGTCAGTGGGGGAGGGGGGTAGTCTGATGGGGGGAGGAGGGCAGTCTGATGGGGGGAAGGGTTTGGGGGCTATTGCCCCCTCCCTATGATTTTCTGGTGACAACCCTGTACATGCCCTCTTGTGTATACACACTTACATGGTGTATCTCCTGCATACCCTGGTGATCTGTGATAGCTATCTCAGCCTGGTCGTTGAGTAATATCTCGCAGCAGTAGGGATCTCCACCATACAGCACAGTGTAGTACAGTGAGGTTAGACCCTAAAAAAGGAAATTAGACTCTTAATTACCCAGCACATGTTGGACTCTAATACCTTCAAAGCTACATGAAATCAAACAGATGCAAACAAACTCAGATATTTGGCAGTTTTGTATGATTACAGGTATACATAAATCATTAAACTAAAGCTGGCAATTATCTTGTTCATTTTCAGTTTTTCATTGAACCAAAGAACTCAAATTGCATTTGCCCTACAGGGTTCTAATTTACTGCACTTGAATCCATGAGCTCTAAATAAGTAACATAATTATTACATGTACTTCTGTAGGAATTATAGGAGAAATACAGTGACATCATATTCCTACAAAATGTACCCAAACTTAACCCTAACCCAAAACTTAACCCTAACCCCAAACTTAACCCTACCCAGGGTCAAGGGTGGTTAGAGATAATTAGTAATTCATACAGTCATTCCTACAATTCCTACTGATAGATTTGTATTTTTGAATACATTACCCTTGTATCCTTGTAGTTTGGAGAAGCTCCGAGATCTAAAAGAGTCTGTCAAGAAAACGAAATAGTACTGTTTACTGAAATATATATTAAGCCAAGCCATCTACATTATTTTGTACAGTGTACATATATACATGTATTATCACCATCAAAGTGCCAGCCAGAGAATCATTCAGGGTTCCATTAGCTTGAAAAAAATTCCCTCATTTTTTTTTCAATACTCATAAAGAATTACAATTTACTATAATAGTTAATGCCGAAATAAAAAAAAATAAAAAAGTAAAGTAAAAAGAAAATACAATTATATTACATTACAAACAATCTACATATATATTATAATACTAACACAAAAATCCAAAGTCCACTTTTCTTTAAATTTATCACTAAGATAATTTTTCGTATATATAGATTTTCAATTTCATATTTCATTTTAACCTTATTTTTTAAACCTTCTATTTTTGGAATAGATTGGTTTCTTCTGCAGCTCAACAGATATATTTTTCCAATAATTATAAAATAATTAAGTACAACTGAATGTTTAGAGGCGCTACATGTAAGTCCAATTAAGACATATTGTAATGAACACTTCATTTTTTTACTTGAGACTGATAACCAATATTTTTCAAAATCATCACAACTGGTTTTTGCGATTGGACAGGACAATATAATATGAGATAAAGATTCGGGCTCTCTTTTACAAAACAAGCATTTACCAGAAGTGACGTAACCTATGTTGTGGAACTTAGTATATAAAATGTATATATACTGCCTCCCGGTTAGCTCAGTGGTTAAGCGCCGGTCTGTTGTGCGGGAAGTCGCGGGTTCAAACCCTGGCCGGACCAACACTCAGGGTCTTAAAATAACCGAGTAGAAGGTGCTGCCTTTGTGAAACAATTTTGTTCATGAGCTGCAAATGGTTAGACCTTCACGTCTTCTCGGATAAGGACGTTAAATCGTAGGCCCATCAGTGGATGAAGAGCCACCTCGTGGATAATATGTCACTGATTAAACTGTTATTGTTATTATTATTATATAAAATATAAAATAGAGTTCAAAACTTTGTACTGAAATGCCTTAGCCTAACTAAATGAGAGCATTTAAAGACAATTTAATTTGATCATTAGTAAGCTTAAAGTCCTTTTTTTAAATTAGTAATATTGTCAGGTGACAGTGCCTTCTTTTTCACAAGTAACTGATAGAAGTCTTTTTATTTATTTTTAGTGGAGTCAAAAATAGTATCACCATATTTGAAAGATGGTGTAACATCCATTAATGAAGATTGAACTCGGAATTTAAGACCGGAAGGCCCCGGTTCTTTTAATTTTAGTTGAAATCATGTTAAAAGATTCAACATTCCCTAAATCAAATCTAAGATCTTTCACGTTTATTATTCCCACTTCATAATATTGATTTATATAGAAGACAGACCTATTTCCTATAATTATGATTCCAAATCATCATTTGAAAACTCCTATCGTCTGCAAAGGTCTCATGGAATTCGGATCACCACTCCAACAATTCCGAATAAAACACTGAAGGAATTTGACAATCACTCACATTGTAATTGCAGCTAAAAACTAGATAGCTGCCATATAGTCCTTGAGCAGGATTTTCAGATATTTCTTTCCATATACCACTTTTTTCATTAAAGATTTGTTTCAGCCATGCAAGACATAGAGATTTAACCATGCTTTCGATGTCAGTCATCCTCAAACTGCCATCTTTATCTAGTCATTTATTACTGAAAGTCTAAAAACCTTGTCTTTTCCATTCCACAGAAATTTAAATAAAATTTTATGAAGTTCTTTGATAAAGCACTGAGGAGTAGGCATCATTGATGAGACGTAGATACATTTTGGGCAGAAAAATCTTTAAAGTAGACAAATAAAATTGCTGGTTTGCCAGTGCCTATTGAAACCAGTAATAAATGATTTACCCTAACAGAATGCACTTTGCCAGCCTTTGCAGCCTTGTGTAATGCTGTAAGTCCATCTCCAGCTCTGTAGTCTAGATGACATCCTCCATTCACCAGCGTCTTGATCAACTCAGCCCTGTCATCTCCCATTACAGCAATGGTGAGAGGAGTTTCTAAAATGGAGAGAGGAAATATTTGGATACCATTCTATTTATAACACAACTTTATATATACATGTACATGTATCCATGCATGGTTCTGTGACTATTTTCTATCTTTATTATGTCTTATGCCTGTATCTTAATTCAGTTCGATTGTAATTTTAGTATGTGAAAAAAATGTATTTTTTGTTGGAGATACAAAATAAAAACTTACTAAATAAAAAAGAAATAAAATAAGTTGTGTTATAAACAGAATGGTATCCAAATATTTCCTATCTCTGTATATATTTATGATAAAATACCACCAAAAGCATGTACATATCTATGGTAAAGCAAGAGTACACAATGTAATTGGTGCATGTGTACATGCCAATGTATTAAAGGTAATGGTACATGACTTTGTAAGGTTAATTTTCCATTGGCTGATGAATGAAATAAGGGGGAATGTTGTTCTCATACGCCACATCCCAGTTATAAATAATAATAATAATAATAAATAGCCTCGATGTAACCTTAAATTGTATGGATATAAGGCTTTTTCGTATATAGCACCACAACTCTGGAATTCTCTTCCTACTAATGTTAGACACTGCAGCTGTCTTAGCACCTTTAAATCTATGGTTAAGACGTATCTTTTTGGGATTGCTTATAATCTTAATTAGAAAACCGTTACTTAGCTTTATAACTAGGATTAGTATTAATATAATATTTATCTTAAATATTGTAAAAATAGATTTTTAATTTACTATTTATATTGTAAACAAGAGCCCATCTGGGCTTTCACTCGGGCCACATGAGATTGAAGATGAAATACACTTTCATTTGAAATCCTCTTAGTAATAACCAAAGGGAAGAATTATTAGCAGTCTTTAGGAGTGGCCGGTAGCGCGGTGACTTTCATTCTCTGCTCCCCTAGTATATATATACATGTATGTAATTTAATATTTTTGTTTTCTCGTATGTAAATTAAAGTAGTTGATCTTTTATTGAAAACACTACTTATTCATGTGTGTATGTATGTTCAGACTACTATCGTGCAGCTAGCTAGAGTCTTGAGATATCTGTCAGCAACTCGCAGCTAGTTAATAAATTAGTACTGTTCAGACCTAGTAACTTAGTAGGTTTTACTTTTTGTTTTTCCCTCTTCTGGTTTGTTTCTATCTCTAAAGAGGGCATGAATGGGGTTAACTGACTACTGACAAACAGCCTTAAAAATAACTGACAACTGACAAATGACGATTTTTTTACTGACAACTGACAACCGAAAAATAACTGACAACTGACAAATTTGGTTTTTGTGGGTCAAACATTGTAAATTTTCTCTAGTAATGATTAACTAGGGCTAACTGACAACTGACAAATGGCCAAAATTTTAACTGACAACTGACATGTAGACCCCCCCCATTCAGACCCTCTCTAAAAGATAGAAATTTGGTCTATAACTGCCCTTGGCGCAAGTGTTTCGTAATCGCAAATAATTGACCGCCAAAGTGCTCAATTGAAATTTCAACCAAAATATTAAAACTGTGCGAAAAACTGCTACTGACTGGTGTTTGGCGATCCTCGTTATCCATGATGGCTCAATTGACGTACAATACACCCGGTAGTTGTCGTGGTAAGAGAAATTACCTTGGAGCGAGTAGTGAACGTGGTCGTAGCGAGAGCTAGAAGTCGGCTAGATCGGATGATAACACTGACTTGACATTTGTGTACATTTCAAAACCTTAAAATAACTAAAATCTGTCATCGATGGGCTTTTAGCGTGCTAGATTCTATTCAAGCTACCTCGCTAGGTAGCTTGGAACTTCAAAGTATTCCACCGACCACTAGCTAGCTAATCACCAGAGCAGAAAAACTGTTCAGACTAAACAAGCTCGCTACCTCCTGTGGTTAGCTAGCTAGATTTACTAGCCTGAACACGGCCACACGTTTACAATTTAGTCTGCAGGTCCGATAAAACTGCAGGTTCCAGTCGTAAACAGTCCGAGTTTGACCAAAGTGAAACGATCGAGCTGCTCGCGTCCGTAGATATATATTTCTTCGTTTGCACTTTTGACATGATATAATTCTTCAAATGGCACCATTGTTTTATTTCTTATGTTTAATAATACAGTTCTCAGCTGTAAAAAAAATAGAACATTCTATGGAAGATTTCTTGTCCTAAAGTTTGGAAACGTAACACATGCATTTGACGCTAGAAAGTTCAGTACTCGCGGAAGTACGCAAGGTCAATTTACTAGTGGCAGTTTACTAGTTTGCACTATCGGCTGTTATGGAATGGAAACATACTTTCACAGCTTAATATGTATGTCGATTGGTCAGAAGGATATCTTGTTTAAATGCTACGATCCTTTCGGCATCAGGAAATTTTTAAATGGGAGTTTTCGTACAGTATTTCAAGCTATGCTGTAGTGCGAGTTCAGTTACGCCACAAATGTCGGTGAAACTAATACCGTGTTCATTATTATCGGTTTTCTCTATGGGTTCTCATGTATTCAATAATTACTTCTGGAGCTTCATATTTATGTCGATTGGTCACAATGATTTCCTCTTTCGGTTTTTCCCTTTAGTTTGGACATTAGGGATATATCCTTGGAGATTTCGTACAGTTTAGCGACCGTTGTGTCGAAAGTAGAAACGTTCGTTTGTCATGAAAGTGCATAAACAAACTGTCACAAGCGGTTTCATAGCAGCTCGATGTTTGACTCCCATATAGTCGATGATAACTTATATAGCTTCATATGTACGTCGATTTCTCACAAGGATTTCCTCTTTCAGTTTTTCCCGTTAGTTTGGACATTAGGGATTTATTCTTGGAGATTTCGTACAGTTTAGCGACTGTGTGTTGAAAGTAGAAAAGAGCCCATCTGGCCTTTCACTCGGGCCACATGAGATAATTTGAAGATGAAATACACTAACATTTAAATTTGATTGAAAATAGATCAAAAACTCGGGGAAATGTCCGGCTAAAACTGTATGAATAAATGTGAAATGAAACATAAATTTCATAGCAAGAAAAACATGTAATTCCTAATTAGAAAGCTCTTCTAAGTCCGCTTCTCAAATTCACAGACTGTTTTACAAAAACATTTGGGCTTATCGACACAAGAGTTCAGTTGACCTTTCAAATAATTTATTCTGAGGTACGCATACTCTAAATCACAGAGATGTTAAATAAAGCGATAATTAGAAGAAAAAGTACATTAACAGACAAACTGAGAGGAAATGTATTCAAATCTAAAAGAGTTTACTTACAGTACTTACGTAACTGAATCTTTCGTTTTGGTTCTTTTGTTAGTGTTGTTGAAAGCATTCCACCTTCGTGCACATATGCACTGAATCGGAATGAAAGTCGAAGCCTACCTCGAACTTAACTTTCAGCTAACCTGTTTCCTTTCATTCCACAATGAATAATAATCTCATAAAGTAAGCCCGTAGCTTTCAATAAATTTGCCAGTGTCTGAATGAAACAGCTAGATCTTTTCCAATTTCTCTCACTAGTCACGGCAGAAGACAGTCTCAAAGAACTTGAATTTTGATCCTCTTCACAGTAACGTAATTTAACGTCTCCGATCAATTCCTCTCTCTTTGCTGGCAGTTCATGCTTCTTGTTCGTGTAGTTGCCCCACTGAGCCGTAACCAGAAAACGAGCACAGCATTTCAGTTGGCATACACTGCGTACATCTGCTTAACTAATTAGATTTGTAAAAATCTTAGCGGATCATGTAAATATTCCGCTTGGCTCAAATATGAGGGTTTCTGCCGTCAAAGTTCATTTTTTGTTTCAGTTTTCCCCATATTAGCAGACTTGTATAATGTCTCGAGCTCTCCGAATCCAGTAGAAAGACTCTGGTTATTCTGTCGTAAAACATGGACCTGACCCAAATTTAGGTTGTATTGCATAATTGCCCACGATGGAATAGATTTCTGACAATGACTATTTGAAATTGATATCTCCTTGTCTCGCCTAGTCTGAGCTTTGAACTTTCTTATCTCAGCGCGCCTGAGGAAATCTAACCTTTGTTTGCGTGACCAGCACAGTGCAATCTGATTGGTTCGAATTTGACCTTTAACGCATGCGCAGAAGCCGTCTGACATGAAATAAAAATAATAATAATAATAATAACGACTTGCATTTTAAGACTCGGTGCTGCCACAGGCAGCCCGAGTAATTAGCATGCAATTGGTTAATATCAATGTTTTAAATTCTTATTATTGTAAAGCGCCACTGGATTCTTAGTAGAAGTGGTGCTATAACTAGTAAATTAAAATTAACTACCAAATACCCAATAAAAACTACATTACTAAATACCTAAGATCTAATTAGTTAAAAATACCTAAGCATTACCTAATCTAATAATAACAAGACGCCCGCTGGGCGTTTACTCGGGCTGTCACTTTTAGGTATGAGGCCAACTGTTTCTAAAATAAATTCTGCCAAAAAAGGACCACTTCGTGAAAATCATTAAAGATTAAAGGCACTTGTACGAGATTGGTAGTTGAAATACAGTGTACTTTGTTGAAAGTAATCCCAACGAACACTCTTCTTCCCCGCCGAACCACAGACAATGATGGACTTCGGCCGCAAAGCTAAACAACACGAAACTCGTCCGCTTTGATTTTGTTTCAGTAGAGCCATTTCCTCCGTTTATCAGCTGTAACACAAGCTGCTGGGACGTTTAGGGTTTCGAGTCCTTCATCAGTGCAATTAGGGAAGAGATATAAACTACAATAAATACTTTCCGAGACAAACAGACTTGACTGTATACGCGGCGTGATGGCGATAATTTCACAAGTTCACTTGCGCTCGCGACGAGTTGAGCCATTTGAAAATTCAAGGACCCTGGAACTAACTGAGAAGGCGGCTGTATTTCAGGCTAGTTATCAAACTCAATGCAATGAGGGTTTCTTCAGTTTTCCCCATATTAACAGACATGTAACAGTATATTAATGTCTCTCAATCTAGTAGAAAGACTCTCTAAGCTGTGTAGTTGACCTGACAGTTCAGTTACCCATTGGCAGACGGTGGTATTGCCTAATTTTACGGCCGGGAATAGATTTCTGACAATGACTCATAGAAATCGATATCTCCTTGTCTCGCCTTGTCTGAGAGCTTTGACCTTTGTTATCTGAGCGCGCCTGACGAAATCTACCCTGAGATTATAATTCGATACCTTTTATATCTAAACGTGTTTAGAAACACTTAAGCTGAGATTGTATTTTGCTCCTGTGTAATCTGATTGGTTACTGGCGCCAAACAGCGACACAAAAAATAATAATAATAATAATAATAAACGGCTTGCATTTTCTGACTCGTGCCGGCCAAAGGCCCGGCCCGAGTAATAATAACAAGTATGCATAATGAGATTAAAAAGGACTGTGGTGAAAGGAAAATTAAGTTGGAAAAAGGAATGATTGGCACCTTTTGGCTGGCAGTAGCAGTTGGTACATGTAGAGCAGCTTAGGTGGTGGATTCGAATCCAGCCCTGACCATGTCCTTCGGCAGGGAATTGTAAAAGTTGCTGGACTGTCACCCAACACTTTCTCTTCATAAATGTGGGATGCAGAGAGCACTGTAATTGTGCTATTTGCGAAAAGAAGGGAATTGCAACCAGTACAACAGCCTGTCCTCCTTTCACGTACCAACCATGGTTCTATATACCTAGCTCTGACAGCTTTACCAAGTTTCAAACAAGGACAGGAATAGGAGTGTTGGTACCTGGTCAAGTTTCTGTTTCTCGGTAAATAACTGAGTAGAAGGTGCTACCTTTGTGAAAAATCTCATTTTCGAACTGCAAATGGTTCTAAAGAGCCTCACATCTTCTCGGATAAGGATGCAAAGTCATAGGTCTCTCTGCCATCAGCCTCAAGCTTAGCAGTCTTTCAAGACTGTTACCTTTAAGGGCAAGTTCTGCAATACTACATCATTTATTACATCCACTGTTAGTTAGCCACTAACCTTGTTGTATAAATGCAAATTGTCTAGTGTTAGAGTATTAATTTTCTGAGAAAAAAAGAAGCGGACTTACTGTTGGTAATTTGGGTTGAGACTGTACAAGACACTGATTGGCCCAAATAATCATAAATTGCAAAGCTTTGTTTTTGTTCTGTGATGTGCAGGGATGTAAATAATAGCC
Source organism: Actinernus sp. WN-2022 (assembly GCA_030867875.1). Classification (NCBI taxonomy): domain Eukaryota; kingdom Metazoa; phylum Cnidaria; class Anthozoa; order Actiniaria; family Actinernidae; genus Actinernus; species Actinernus sp. WN-2022. The sequence continues at coordinate 18,554 of JAOWCC010000525.1, read as the reverse complement.
AGGCATTTAACTTGTTTTCAAGAATGGACCAGCTCTGAGCAAAAAATAAGCAAAGAACATCATGATATCATGGCCCCTAGACATTAACTATGCTTGGTCTGGTTATCTACATCCCTAATGTGGTCTGAATGTGGTCTGGTTCTCTTTCTATTATAGTGTCCCCAGTTCCAGTAGTTGCACATATATGCAGTAAAAAGTGATGCAGGTTGGCGCAGTGGTAAAACACTCGCCTCTCACCACTACGGTCCCAGGTTCAATTCCTGGCTCGGGTGTGCATTTGAGGGTTTTTCTCTGGGTTCTCTGGTTTTGCTCCCTCCATAAAAATCAAATTGTCAGTTGAGTGCTGTGTGTCCAAAACAGTTAATGTAGTGAGGAGTGTGTGAGGAGTAAAAGCAGGCCCACATCAGCTGTAAGTTGTAATAATTAGCCTGGTATATAACAAATAAAATATATATATTCTTTATGAACTCACCCCCTGTTCTATCTTCCTGGAAGTTAGGGTCCAACCCCTTGTCTGCCAACTTGGCAACTTGTGTAACAGAGTTTGATGCCACACTGTCTAACAGCTTCTTTAGATTGGACTGATGAAAAATATTACAGTTCAACGCATGATTCATCTGAACAGACAATTACTTATTAGGAAAGGACTGAACATGTTCCTACAAAATGGATCATAGTGTTCAAGTTTTTCTAGTTGTTAATTCTCCCAACAAGATTTATTTTTTATTTTTTTATGACTTCATGTCTACTAGTCAACACAGATGTGGGATGTGCAGGGAATTGTTTTAAATTTTATGTACTATCTGTCAATTGTCCTTTGCTACTGGAGGGCAAAACAATATTATTTTTAATGCACTTGTACGAGATTGGTAGTGTTACAGTTGAACCTCTTGTAAGCTTCAAGGGTGCCTGGATCGATTAAGGGTACCTGGCTCGATTAGGTTTTGTAAAGCTATTCCAGGTTCCCTAACACTCATTATATTCTAAGAAACATTTACATATTTCCTCATATTGTTATATTTGAGAGTAAATAAAGGCATTGTTGTTGTTGTAAGCGACCACCCTGGGAATCAGGAAAAGGTGGTCGTAACTAGAGCTGGTCACTTACAAGAAGTCATTCTCGTAAGCAATCACCCACAGAATTAGGAGTAGTTGGTTGCTTATGAGAGCTTGCACACACCACGCCCATGGGAATACATATACAACTTGTGACATTGCTTACGAGAGTGGTCACTTATAGGAGCTTCTAATTACATAGTTTTACTGATAATTCAAACAGGGTTTCATGAGGATGGTCGCTGAAGAGAGCTTGTTACCTATGATAGTGGTCACACAAAGAGCTTCAACCGTATTAGCAACACCTATTTGTAAATGCTATTTAATTCCACCTGCAATCGATTGTTAATCTTTCTAAAACAACGCTTTTAAAGATAGCTTGCCCTCCAGCATCCGTGGCAATGCCTTTCCCATGGGGATCACAAGCTAAATTCATTTGTTAATGAAGTATTAGATCTGCATGTGACTGTTTCCTACAAAAGGGCTATTGGATTACATAATTATACTGTTTCCTTGCATTTGAGGTTTTTGAAAAACATGCTGAATTCCAATCCTGATACTGGTAGATTATAATCGAAGGGCTGTGTGCAAAATGGGCATCAGTGACTGCTGATCACGTTCTAAATTCTCCCTTAGAAAACAAAGACTTTGAAGGAGAATTTAGAATATGATCAGAAGGCACTTATGTCCTTGTTGCACACACCCCTTCAATTGTCCTATTGAACAAATTTACCCTATAGCAAAAGGCCCACTGGGCCAGCATTATTGTGATAATATATTGGGCATTTTGTAAAATGATTGGTCATTAAGTCTGCTTCTGACGACAAGCTGTATCGCAGAAATTAATGGGGGGGGGGGCTTATAATTGGATGGAATTTTCATCTGAAATAAGTCGCATAGTAATTAGCTTTTTAGACAACAATATACATGTAGAACACAACACAAGCTTTCATGCAACATATTGAAAATCCCAAAATTCACAGAAACAAGTTAAAGTTTCTTTGAGTTGTGTTTAAGTTTCTCTGAGTTCTAACTTCATTCATTTGATTGCCTCATCACTAAGATCTCCCTCATCCAAATCATTTTCATCTGTGGACGTATCCAAGTGCAATTCTTCTTCAACTTCCGGCAAGTCGTTTTGTGAGGTGTTCGAGGCCGAACTGGCTTAATATAAGCCCATGGGCTTGTATTGGGAGGGGTTATTATGGGAAGGATTTTTGCATCTTAGTAATATTTAGGGGATTATTATCAGGGTGGGCTTATTTTCGGAAGTTTACAGTAATACTGTATATATACATTTCATGCTCCACACCTTAGTATGAATTTTCTGCAGGGTCTTTGCATCATGCTGTAAAGACTTGTAAACTCTCCTCTTGTATTTGAACTGCAAAAACGAGGAAATGACTTTCAATGCACAACAGTTCTTTTATCTCATACTATCAAACTCATGAATAATTCATGACAACAACAACTTTTATTTGTACCAGAGTTAAGACTGATTTACATGTATGAAATAAAATTAGCTAATTAGGGTACAGGTTGCCTGGAATAACCATAAGGGCTAACCAAGCCAGGCAACACGTTTATAGAGTACCGTATTCACTCACAGATAAGCCACACTCGCAGATAAGCCCCACCCCAAGTTTACAAGCTTGATTCAGGGAAAAAAAGTTTTTTGGAAGAATATCAAACGTACATGTACATGTACATTGTATAAACCTTCATCAGACTTTCAAATTGGAGAAAAATCCAAAGTTGTACAGGTCTATAACTTCAGCTCTGAAATACATGTAGTATAAATTTCATGTCTACATACTTAGATATATGTTTTATCTTTCCATAGTGTTTGTTTACCGGGATTTGTTCATTCAGGTCACTTTTTAGATCGAATTTTACATGTCAACGAATCCAACAACGTGCTCACGTTCGTCCGTAGCTTAGTAACCAGGCACCTGTTGGAAGAGAGAGAACTGGACACTAAAAGTTTTGTTTTCGCTGAACGAAGTCAAAACAACATGGAGTAGTTTGCTTTTTCATCAATTGTCTGTTGCTATCATGCCTAACAGGATAATTATCCGGAAGCCATCTATTGGAGAAAAACTGTTACTCAAAGAGAGGTGGAAGATCTGTTCGACAAATTTGCTGTTAAAGTGCAAAGCTGCAAAGAAACATTGTGTCATTTAGCGTGGAATTTAATTGCTTGCGGAGGAACAAATATTCACAACATAAACGGATCTGTTAGGAGCCACCAAACTTGCAAAAGCAATGGCCAGTGCTTACTTTCTTTTGGTTTGGTGTAGTAATTATTAGTATAGCTTAGTATTTCTTTTAAATGTTAATTTATGTTAATTTATGGACCTTAAGTTCAGTAGATGTTCTTGCAGTTCTTGCAGATGTTCTTGCACCCCCGATTTTAAATGAAGATTTCGGGTAAAAAGGTGCGGCTTATCCGTGAGTGAATACGGTAGTCAAAAATTGTAGGCCGGTACAACAACACATACATGTATAGGGAATAAATAAAATACAAACATATAACAAGAAAGAATACAATAATTTATAACACTAGTTTATAACATTAAAGTAGAGAACAATAATTATAGGGAATAATAGTAGGGAACAATAGAGCTAGTACCATAATTACAGGGTGTAGAAATATATGCGTCAAATTAGGTACAAGTGAATATGAATTCTGTATGGTGAAATTAATACTTCTCGATGAAACTATGCTTAAACTTTAATTTCAAGGCTGTGATTGAGAGGGTTTTAGTATGGACATCTATAGAATTCCATATTTTTACTCCTTTGAATCTATTGTTAAAGAGACCGTAATTAGTTCTTGCTTCAGGTAGAGTGTAAGACTGTTTAGAGGCGAGCCTTGTAATATAGTTGTGTCTTTCCTTGATTTGGATGAAATAATGACCAAAAACAGATGGTAGCAGTTTATTATGGAATTTATACATGAATATTCCGACATGGAAAGTAACGAGATCAAATAATTTTATTATCATGGTGAGTTTAAAAAGTGGACTTGAATGTTCATCATCAGGTTATAACTCGCATAGCACACTTTTGTAATAAAAAAAAGAGGATTTACGTTTGCTTTGATTTTCTTGGTCGAAAATAACTGAAAAACATGACTCTATGTACTGTACATGTACATGATTCTAGATATTTGATAAGCCATAATTATACAGAATTTGTGTCTGTGCTTCATCGGATTCCAATAAAGCATGGCTACTGACATTCTGTATCTATTACCTACATACTGGATATGGGCTATAAAACTATGATTGTATGTAAACTTTATAATACATTTAAAAGGGCTGGTACGTCCTATAATAATTGCCAAGTTGCCAACTGGTATTTTTACCTCTAACTCTGCTATGGTTGTCTGCTGTGGATAATCCTTGAATGTCCTCTCCTCTTCCAAAAATTTACCTGACCTTCCATTACAGGGTGGTTCATAGAAACCATAGTTAAGCACATCCTTCACCCCCTGAGACAAAAACATGTTTTTAGAGCAAGTATAGATGCTTTCCAACATGGCAATGCATTGGAAAGAGTCTTCATTATGGCATGTACAGTGTAGCTATTTGTTTATCACTTACGTAATAGTTCATTAGTTCCGTTTCTCTTGTATATTTTCTTAATACAGTATGTAGGATAGGTATATAAGGACTGAATAATTTAAATTCTTTCTCTCTCTTGTTGGACAGCCACAAGTCAACCAAACTTTAGTTTCATTATTTTGTCAAGTTGTTATTCATCATTTGAATAAGTTTATTTAGTTTTTTTGGCTTTAGCCCTCGGAGCCTTGTACGATTGCATTTGTTCCAAAAATATTTTTCATGCAAAATCTATATATATATATATATATGATAGCCTCCTATGCAGATGTCTTGTATGGTTCGTTTCCCTCCCTCCCACACCAACGTCTGCGAACTCAAGCTGGGTTTTTTGTTCAGCCAATCACAGAGGAGCTCTTATTTTCTGGGAGCTCATTAAAATGCACAGCTCGTCGATATTAATAGATTCCCTACAAACCTTCACGTATTCTTGCCACCAAAGCAAGTTTTTTTATGGCGACAGGAAAGATGTGTTCACATAAAGATCTTTCTTTTGGAGATATTCGAAATCCATAAGACATCTGCATCGGAGGCTATATACTGTATACGATAAGTTATCAAGTTATCAAGTTATCTATAACTAAGTTACCTACATCGCCCGATGCCAAAAAAAAAGGATAAAACCATGTGGGTAGACCTTTATTACTTTGTAATTTTAGTGACTTCTACTTTCTGCAACATGTTGCTGCAACTTGCAACACAGAAATTTGTTGCGTGGCAAGTTGCTCGAGTAGTAGTAATACGAGCAACATCGCGCTGCAACTTGCAACGTAACATTATTGCGCGACAAGTTGCAACAAATTGTTGCCCGTATTACTTCACCTTCAAGCCATGTTATATATTTTAGAATATTTGTTGATAAATTATAATTTTGTTATATTTGTTAAGTGTTTAAATATTGGTATTTACTGTGGTTAATTAAAGAAATTATTTGCTGCTGTCCACCAAGGCATCCAGTACGTCACACTCCACAAGTTGTTGTGTTATTTTCTATGCATTGAGCATGTGGCATAGAATAGGAATTAACTTTAAACTTTAAACTCAAACCATAGTTAATAGAGTGGAATGGTTAGGAAACCCGGCAAACTTCAAAAGGGCTAACAAAGGCGCTGCAATTTAGGTTGGAAGGGGGTAAGACAAAAGATTGTGCACGATCATAGTTCATTAGCGTTCCCTGAACGACTGAACTCACACGTTTCTATTGGCTGATTGACTAACATGTTGGAATTTCTATTGTGTTTTGTGCATGGTAGTGGTCGAAAAAAGCTAACAAAGACCTATAACAAAGAAGGTCCCTGAGTTTCCTAACCATTCCACTCTATTAACTATGCTCAAACTGGGCCCACATGAAGAAAGTTGGCCAATCTAGAGAGCAGATGACAAAATAGTATGTGCAAATTTAATAGTTGATGAACTGATTTGCAAGTACATAATAAACGTACAAGACTTTGTATGTATTTAGGGTTCGAAATTAATTGTTTTCCAGTTCTCCCAGACAACCAAATTTATACATGTATTAATAAAATTATTATAATTGAAGGGGTGAGCGGAAGAAAGAGTTAAGTGATGACAGATCAAGTTCCAAATTATCCTTTATCTTCTTTGTTTTGTAAGGGAGAATAGAGAACTTGATCTGTCATCACTTAACTCTTTCTTCTGCTCACCCCTTCAATTATAATATAATTAATATATTTTTATAATAATGTTATTTTCTTTCATGATTGGTTTTTCACTGTCTTACACAGCCATAAACTCATAAACTCCTGTTGAAGTGCCCTTTTGCAGCAGTGCATGTATCTCCAAACATATTTGTTTGTTTATTTTGTGCAGAACAGGGGCAATAATACCCTAAATAGTTTTGGGGTGACTAATATACCTAAACCATGTTCTGTGGTTGTCCCTGGGTCCAATTGCTGATTGTATGATGAACTCAACATTTCTACATACTGCATTCAGCCTCGTGCAGTATTCATTATATTTCATTCATTGTACATACTGTCAGCACATGCCTGTATTTGTCATTATAACTGATCAACTGGTTGAATGTGATACATGACCCAATATTTTCTCTCTGCAAGCCGGAAATATCAGCGAATACACCCCATGTGAGTATATAAGTGCATGTCAAAGAAAATATTTGAAGGATGATAACAACAATAACTTACATTGTAGCGTCGAAATGTGCCCTGGTATTTGTCCTTGGACATTATCTGATGCTCAAAGCTTGCTCTCAGGAACTGTTCTCTTCTCAGAACAGATAATGTCTAGGAACGAAATATCAGGGCATATTTCGATGCCACAAATAGGTTATTGTATTTTTTAAATATGCATGCTACTCTCTAACCCTTAAAGTGTTTATGAAACCAAATTTTGCATCTTTATTTTATTTCAGAATAATAAAGTTCATTCTTTTCTGATTATCAAGAGTATATTTATTTTTCAGTTCCTCCTTCGGAAAGGTCTCTTTAATACCCCTGTACTTTTATGCTGAAGCCAGAACAGTGAATGGCAAAGAATACAATATAGGGTTTCTCTGGTTTCCTGTAGAAACTCGTTTAAGAGGATCCTGAATGTTCGTGAATGAAAAACGGACGATAAAATTTGCAAAGAACCCAGAATTTGGAAAGCCGTACATACATTGTACCTATACGCTACTGCAGTCGAACTGAGATAATGGAAATATCCTTCTTCAGACCACATAATAAATAGCCAGTGTCTGACAACGATGCAGTTGTCGTAAAAAATATAGTCAGGAACCTCAACTCACGTAACTCAGTCTCAGATGCCGCTATTATAAACGCTTTCTCTACGAATGTTTTTCCATCAGTCATTTTCAACACTATCACAATGTGCAGATTAACTTCTCCTGTGCTGACCATACACTGTAAAAAGAAAGCACTTTGTGTTTCCTGCAACAGTTTTGATCAGTTTGCGGCCAACAGTCTTGCAATTTCTGTCTTTCACTTTTATCAATCGACATGTTCTTTTTATAGCAGGTTATTTCATCCAATAAGAAACGAGGTTTCAGATCGTCAATGTCAAGCTGTCAGAATTGAACCAATCTGCGACGAGAAATGTTGTAAACAAATCAAGTACAGTAAAATGGAGTTTTCGCCGTAGTCAGTTTGCTTAGTTAAATTTTTATGTTGGTTCTTAAAATTAGATAGCTTACTTTCCTTCGTCTAGATTGAAGTTTATATTATAAACAAATAAAAGATGGTTCTCCTTGTTCTGTAACAAAATAATGTACTTTCGAGGTCTTGAAATGCTGCTAAATGTACCCGTGTTCTGCTCGTGCATCCACAGTTTTTTCAAGACCTTGAGTGCAATGTTTTTTTTTTATAGGACAAGGAGAACCATCTTTTATTTGTTAAGTATTGTGTTGCGTTCTACTGTATTTCATTTTTTGTATTGAATTGTATTGTGCTTTATTCTATTGTATTTTTTTGTAGAAATGCGTGTCGTCCTACATGATCATACGAAGGGATTGTCACTTGCGAGTCCTCACAGTGACGTCATTGTAATGGCGGATTCGGTTCCAGACCCCGGACAGTTTTCAGCATAAAGTAGTCAATTTGAATGGTGAAAAAAAGATATTTCCAAAGGCAGAACTGAAAAATAAATATACTCTTCATAATCAGAAAAGAATGAACTTCATTATTCTGCAATAAAATAAAGATGCAAAATTTGGTTTCATAAATACTTTAAATATTATTTTTCTCATGCAGTACATGTACATTGTAAATGACATCCTACCATGGCTAATTCATTGATAACTTGTTGCTTAGAAACCCAAATCTTCTCATGAACATCAAAGAGAAACACTTTCTGTTAATGGAAATTAAAGAAAAAGAATGTGTTAACCAGAGAACATTTAGGGCTTGCATATATATACATGTATATTCCTTACTGACATTTCTGCCTTAATAATTATTATTCATTAAAATTAATATGATAAGCCTTTTGCATGAAGTGGTCACACGACCTTGTCAATAAAAAAAAGAAGGTATTTCCATTATATGGCATCCATACATTGTAGTCTGCAAGCAGCAAGCCAAAATTAGTAACCAACAAAAGGTTTAGGACGTTCAAATCGTTAAAACTAAGCCAAGGATAATTTTTGAAATATCAAAATTTAACAGTTTATAAAAATAGGATGAATGCATACCTGTAATTTATATTTATGAAGCTCATTCTACCACTTAATTAGGTACCTTTAAAACTCCTTCCGGTAATCGGAGGCTCACTTCGACCTCAAGAGGCAGTTCTTTGCTACGTTCATGTGGGCCTGATTTTGCGTCATCCTTCATGATAATAACCATTTAGGGTTCTGTTATCATGGGGCAAATACTAGCAGGACACTGTATAGACCTCAAGGGTTGAGAGGCCAGCCAGTCTTTATCTTCATAGTAATTTTATGGTGATTAACAGAAGCTGATGGAAAGTGAAAATCATGTGAGAATGATGTACTAAGCAAACTGAAATAGCTGGCAAAATCATAAACATTCCTGGTGTTTGAGAAGGTAGCTGTGTCACCCACATCAAGATCATCTCTTATTTATATACATGTATGTACATGTAGGAGTGGACCATTAAAAATCAGGGGAGGGGAGGCAATTCTCCGAAAAAAAATTGAACAAGAAAAAATGGGCCCCCAAATTTTTTTGCAAGCACCTGGGTACATGTACCAAAAATAAATATGTTCAAGGAAACATCATCCTATAGGTTGGATCCAGGAAAATTACAGTGTGAAAATTATTTTCGCAGAGATTGTGCCAGCACATAGTCCAAAAAATATTGTGCAGAGCTAAGAGCCCAAAAAATATTGTACAAAAAAATTTTACCCTTGATTTCTGATGGTTCAGTGGAACCAATATTGAACAACTATACAAATATAATTATTTATAAATCAGGATTTTTCCAAGAATTCTGCTGAATTCACCTTGCGATACCTATAAATGTAGTTCATGTACTAAACTCAGATGGGTGTTAGGGCCACTTTAATGATCTTCATGCAGCTACAAGATCTACAAACATCAAAACCCGCTTCTTAGTCAATGCAACTTATAAACAGTTCTAAGGTTGTACCATATTTTCAGCACAATTATTAACATTGTTTGTAAAATAACATGTAAAACTGGTAAACGTTTCTAAACTCAGACCAGAAACAGTTTAGCCTTTACATGTAGGTAGAGCACATTGTATGTTATGGTGGCTAATGACTTATTAATTACAGATGACATTGCACCTATACATGTACATTAGGGATTACATTGTACATCACGAAAGTAAGAATACCTGTATTTATAATTAGTATCTTATAGCATCACATAACACTAGTGTACTGTAAATAAATTAAACAATATTACATTTATTATTTATTAAGACACTTTAATTTATTGCTATTAGGTCAGTTGTAGTTGTACATGTAGCTTTAGAATTAGTTATAAATTATTATTGAATTATAAATGAAAGCTTTTAGATTTTACTACATAGATTTTGTAATATTTACTAAGACACAGCTCCCTGGAAGCGCATTTTATATGAAGCGACACTGTGTGATGACTATAAATGTCTGAAGATAAATATTCCACAAGGGAAAAAAATAAAAATAAAACATTAATGAGAATTCGCCACAACCCATCTGACATTAATGGCAATTAAGAGTTACACTTTCCTGGGAAAATTTAACAATTACTCTTCCCATAATGTCAGATAGGTTTTGGCAAATTCCCATTAATTAATAATGTTTTTGGGAAAAATCCTGTGCTTATTGCAAATGTACCAAGATCATATGATAAAACAAGGTTCGAATTATAAAGAAAGATAATGTATATTAACACTCTAGTACATGTACAAGTTATGTTGTACATACATGTTTAAAGTACCCAGTATATCCATTTGAAATAACAAAACCATACATGTTTATGAAATGTTATATTTAACTCGATCTTGCTAGACAATCAGGTTTAGAATACTAATCAGAATGCCATTTCACTGTCAACCCCCAAATGGTAAACTTTCTCGTGATGAAAGACAAAACTAACTACTCAGATTAGCAGAGTATGCTTTCTAGGGATATACATGTACTGGAGAAAATTTGAGACAATTTTGAAGAAGGATGGCAAAGACTTGAGTGGCTAAAAATACTGCTTTTAAAGAAATTTAAAGCAACTTGAAATTGGTTCACCAGATACATAACTGAAATGAAGTTTCTAAAATATGCATTTGTAATCCACTGTAATATTTTGCCATCCTCCATCAAAAAAGTTTGAAAAGTATGCCACAACATTCACATGGTATTTCTCTAATTCTGCCTCAGGTTGTATTTTTGTTTAAAAAAAATTTGAAGGTTCAAAATTCAATTTCAAGACAATACCCCTTTAATGTAAAGAAATATGAAAAACTTGAATAATATTACTAAGAGATCAAATCTTGTTTTTCACAACTGTGAAGATCTGAATAAAATACAACTGATGTTACAAAGTGTGGATATGTTAAGTATGTGTGTAGAATATTATGGCATACACGTACATGGATTGTATTCAAGCCAGCTAGGCTTCAAATTTACACAAGAAAACAAACAGTTATTTTTTTGGATTTGGGATGAAAGTTGAACATGATGACATCTTGTCAAAAACTGTCAATCACTTGGGATCAAAAGTTTACTTAGCTTTTCTTAATAGATTAAAACTCTTTTAGGGAGCCAGAGGAGCAAACAATTCTTTGGCTTCTGTGAACGTCAATTATTAATGTGCATAAACTTGGTAAATATTCAAGAAAGAATCAAACATGTTGGAAAGCAGAATTCATATATACAGCCGAAATATGTTACAATAGAGGTAAGCAAAACATGCCAAAAGCACTAACTAATTCAATATCGTGACAGTACGCGTACACGCGCGTTTTCAAGTTCTGAATTTGAATTTGTGAAATACATTACTTTTTTATATCAATAGTTTAGTGATGATTTCATCCGAGCTCTAATTCTAAAAATAGTGCTTATACTTATAGGGGACCCCTGAAACGACGAACCTTTTTATACCAATAATGCAAAAACATCATTAGGATTCCAAGGGTATCAATTTAACGAAATTTCAAGATACTTGGTATTTTCGCAATGGTATATTCATAAGACCTTTTGGCCCTCTGTGACAGCAAATATTCAATAACTTGTAAAATAATACGTGTAATGATGTATCGAAGGCCGCGAACATCAAAGACTATCAGAGGTTCCCTATCATAACTTCATGCAGTACAATTCAACTCAATTAATTTATATAATACCTACAGGTATAGGCAAATATTAAAATATTAATAGCAGAATTAGTTTTGACATACCGCTGATTGTGTAAGAGCTTGCATTTGACAGAAACAATCCAGCCGAGTATAGAGAAGAACTAAACAAACCATTTATAACGGCGAGAAATGATTTAAGTTATGTAGCATTGTACGTTATTACGGATCTTGGTAAACTATTCCTGAACGAGTTTTGCTTTAGAGCAAATACAAACAGTGTTCTTTGGGACGGAGGCTGCAAATCAGTCAGGTCACAAATCTAAATTACAAGTAGTTCATATATAAGCGTAGGTTTACTTATGAAGCGACGGGATCCAAAATTGATGCTGAAGTGATTTAAACTTCAGGGCTAAAAATACAACTAAAACCAACGGAATTGATCCTAGAATACGTATCAAAGAAGATTATACTTTGGCCTACCGTTGTGTTGTATCTTTGAGTCCAGAATATCCAAGAATTGTATGAAATTTGGACTCCAATTCCAATCAATTCACGCACTACCAGCAAACTGTTTCTACGACGCCATTTTCAACTGTGCTTGGCCATCGTATTGATTTCAGAAGCACGTGGTCCAAATAGCGCGTTTTGATTGGCTACTGAACACTTAAATTGAACAATACTGTTACTGAAAATGTTTGCATTTGCCGCGAAAATCGATCAACAAACAGACTCAAAATCGACTCAAACTCAGTTTAAAATCCATAATATTACACCACGGAAATAAGAATCCCGCATTAATCACCATTGCGTGATTCGTAATCACAAATGACATCTATGAGGTAAACTAATTCCAATTTTTTTCTGATTTCACGGATCAAAGCCTCCACACCCAAAATACTGTTTTCCATGTATGATAATTTCGAAAATTGGGACCGGAACAAAACAAAGAGCTGAACTTCTGAAACAAATCAATACAAACTCCAGAGTACTGATTTGCATGAAGTAAATTTATAAGATTTTGGAACTAAAATTGCTTTCTTTAATCAGTCTGAATTGCAGCAACATGAATTCGACGTAACTCACCGGCACCATATAAGCGTTAAGCCAGAAAGGTTCAAAAAGTTGACCGGAAATGCCTTTTTCGGATGATCATTTCTTACAGCAATCGCTAGAAGAATTTCAGGAATGGTCGTCTGCCGAATTCCAAACAAACTTCGTATTAAACTCAAGCACGCCATCAGATTGCATAATTTAGAGTATTTAACATACAAGTACGGGCTTTCGATTTTTTAGTTCTACTAAGTTCAAGTTCATAACTAGTAAATATAGTGAAATTTGGTCATCGCGTTGTTGGAACTGTTTTCATTATACAGTAAAACAATAGTTGCCCCCATAGAAGGCCAACACATCGCCTTTTGAAATTACTTCTTTTGTATTTGTTAGTTAAGCCATATAACTACGAGTTATTAATGGTTTAGGGAAGCGTCACATATCGATTTTTCCACGAGAAACGTCCAGCGAAGTTTGGGGGTGGGGGGGGGGTTTTGACTTTTGACGTTTCTCCGTGGAAAAATCGATAGTTTTCAGAAACATCACATCACATATCTCTGCGACGATATGTAAAAACTCCTGAAGAGAAATGGCAGATTGCGGTTGTCCCAAATGCGTGTATCTTAGGGTAATTAATTTTTCTGGCTATTTGAAAAAAGTGAAAGCAGTTGAAAGAAATCAAATTTCATTTTAGAAAAAAAATAAAAATGAATCTTGGGACAGTCAATTTTCATTTTTCAAAAGCTATAAAATATGAAAAACAAATATTGCGACAGTCTCACTGCGTGGGGACAATTTAGCTAATCATGTAGTCACATGAGGGTCTTTTCGCGGGAAACTCGATCGAAAATAGAGGAACATCGTGGGGACGCCGACTTCCTCATTCTGTCCAAAGGACAGCTGGGAGACTCGAGGGTTAACAGGAAGTTGAAGAAAGGCCAGATAATGCAGAACGGCCGTCGCTTATGTTTGATGTAACGAAAGTTAATAAAACTTCTTGAGCAACAAACACGTGAATGGGCATTGACGTATTCCAAGTCTCCATTTTGCCGGAAGCTTGAAGATTATAAGAAAACTTTGAAGAGCAAAAAACATTATTGGTTGATCACTAGGTCGACAATCAAAGAGAACGATTTATTTCCGGGATGGTGATACAGCTGATTTATGATCGTTTGAATAGATATAGCTTAAGATTGAATTTTAACTTTCATACTCTTTATGCACTAGTCAATTGAAACTCCGGCCCCCCGACCCCCGGGACATAGCGGGGCATTAACGGGGACATGGCCGTGGAATAACGCACATTTAACGCTGCATTTCTCCGGTGGAACGGGGAAAGTAACGATTTGCAAAATTTGCGGGGATTTTAGCGGTGGTTGTAACGCCAGCCACGACAGAGCGGGACTGGGCCCGAGCATCAACAACGTGTATCAAACATGGCGGAAGCTAGGGACACGCAAAAATCGTAGTTAATTTAAACAAGTCCTGGGTGTTGCCATCAGAGGCAGTGTTTATACTGAGTTAAGTCACGAGTAGTAGATCAGTAGATCAGGAAGTGTTTATTATTACACACTCTTTGTTATTTGCAACAACAAAGCCAGTTTTGTTAAAGTTTGCGTCACGGCAAAATATCAGATTAAAAAAATAAATATTTAAACACAGCTGCATGACATTTCCTTTATATTCCTTTGTCGCATTTTTTTTTTTGTTGACAGACAACGGATTCTGACTACACTGACAAGAGACTTCATAAGTATAGTTTATTGTGGGATAGTCGCCAGACAACTCCGTACTACAATACAATTAACTAATATAAATTGTATTCCTAACTAATGGGAAACTGCCAGATACGAAAAACCGCTTTATAAACCACGAAAAAACCACCCTGGGGTTGTGGCCAAAAAACGTGGGGAAATGCGGAAACGTACTCCTCGACCTAATGCAGCAACCCGAATTCTCCGAGGGCTAGAGAACTAACAATCGACTTACTAAGTCAATACAAAGTAACCGTACTATAATCAATAAGATAAATAAATTCGAAACAAACGTGGAGCTGACTGGCCTAGAATGACTACTTTTCCCACTCGAAGCATATATGCTAGAAGCATTACCCATAATGCTATAGTCTCCTCCCCAAACCTCTTTACCGTGCCGGCAGAATATCAATTTCTGACTATATCGCTCCTGCGTCGCTCAAACGTCAGAAATTACATTTTCTGATAAACAAGACAATTGGTGGAGACTATAAAAGTGCGGAAAGCATGTATAATAATAGAAAATGTACAAGGGCGGATCCAGGATTCATTTGTGAAAGGGGGGATTGCAAAAGGAATTTTTTTTTAATCTAGAGATTTTAAAATTGAATTTACAGTGATTTACAGGAATCATAGTGGGTGTTGCAACCCCCGAAAATCCCTCCCCTGGATCCGCTAGTGATGTGCTTCAGAAAATGTATTTTTTTCAAATAATGGAACAACAGATTGAAGGTTATGTATATTCAATTTATCAATGCCTCCTCCCAATTGAAAATTCTGAAGCACATGCCGGGGCCATAGGGGCGGGTATTGTAACAGCCAACTGTCCCCGATGGGCGGGGAAAAGGTCAAAATGTAACACTGTATAAATGTTACATTCCCCGCTATGTCCCGGGGGTCGGGGGGCCGGAGTTTCAATTACCCTATATCATTATGACGTCACGGCTTGTTTATGAGGGGGACAGAATCGACTTGAACAATAGAATTTTGAACTAAATCTGCTCTGCTGAGGAAAATTTAACTTCGAATTGTCTGGTTTCCAGATATCAGTTGTATCAATGTTTATCCCACAATATTTACCGTATTTGGTGGCTGTTAGCGCTATTCTACGTTCTTCAAAATGCATTTGATAGCGATTTCCTTTGTGTTGTTGCTGTTTTGTCCCTGTTTTGTCCCCCTCCCACGACCGTGATCCTTAGCGTTTAAACAATAGATTGTTTTGATATGACGTCATAGTGATATAGGTCAATTGACTAGTGCATTAATATATAAGTCAGGTGATATGGAGCGATCTTACAAAGATGGACGATTTAACCTTTCTTCCTTCCAAGAAGATCGTTCCTCTTTGATAGTACAGGGAAACAGCTACATGTATGATCATGATGGTGCGAGTGCTTTTGGTAGTAAACAGTTCTTCCACAACGACCATTACAGTGGGCAATAGTTCTTCCTGACCCTGACTGCTCAAATTAGGCTCAAATCCTGACCCTGACTGCTCAAATTAGGCTCAAATCCTGACCCTGACTGCTCAAATTAGGCTCAAATCCTGACCCTGACTGCGCAAATTAGGCTCAAATCCTGACCCTGACTGCTCAAATTAGGCTCAAATCCTGACCCTGACTGCTCAAATTAGGCTCAAATCCTGACCCTGACTGCTCAAATTAGGCTCAAATCCTGACCCTGACTGCTCAAATTAGGCTCAAATTCTGACCCTGGCTGCTCAAATTAGGCTCAAATCCTGACCCTGACTGCTCAAATTAGGCTCAAATCCTGACCCTGACTGCTCAAATTAGGCTCAAATCCTGACCCTGAAAGCTCAAATTAGGCTCAAATCCTGACCCTGACTGCTCAAATTAGGCTCAAATCCTGACCCTGACTGCTCAAATTAGGCTCAAATCCTGACCCTGACTGCTCAAATTAGGCTCAAATCCTGACCCTGACTGCTCAAATTAGGCTCAAATCCTGACCCTGAAAGCTCAAATTAGGCTCAAATCCTGACCCCGACTGCTCAAATTAGGCTCAAATCCTGACCCTGACTGCTCAAATTAGGCTCAAATCCTGACCCCGACTGCTCAAATTAGGCTCAAATCCTGACCCCGACTGCTCAAATTAGGCTCAAATCCTGACCCTGACTGCTCAAATTAGGCTCAAATCCTGACCCCGACTGCTCAAATTAGGCTCAAATCCTGACCCTGACTGCTCAAATTAGGCTCAAATCCTGACCCTGACTGCGCAAATTAGCCTCAAATCCTGAACCTGACTGCTCAAATCCTGACCCTGACTGCTCAAATTAGGCTCAAATCCCGACCCTGACTGCGGAAATTTGGCTCAAATCCTGACCCTGACTGCGCAAAGTACTGACTAAAATCCTGACCCACCCCGCCGCACATATATATTACGTAATAAACAGGGGTACATCCCCCCCCCCTTTTCCCGGGCTCGACAATACAATGAAGATAGTCCTAGTGCAGTCTCGTTTGTATCTACCTACGTAAAACGTGCGTAGCAGAAGGAAGCAAACATTTTTTTAGTAGATCAGAACAACTCGCGGCGTTTTAAATTACGAACTTTAAACGCGACCGAATTATACGTAAAAAATACGCGACAGTGGAAATCTACCTTAAGACACATTTTATTGACGGACAGATTCCACTTTTCCGTTTGACCATGTACCTCTGGGTCAAAATATGTATCCATTGAAAACTCTTGCTTCCATATCGTTTAACAGCTTATTACACAGCTACACAGGGCAACAGCTCGATAAAAGCAATCTCCAACACATAGGTCGATGATAGTAAGTGTTGAAATCAGTGGAAAGTCGATATGCGCGACAATATAGAAATAAACATATTAAAACTTCTAGGCTAAAAAATAATCTTTTCAAAATGATTTCTCTTATCGGTCAAAAGAAAAACTATAAATTAAAAGTGTTACCAAATTGGAAAAGAATATTGTGAAATTACTTCATTGATAATGGAATATTATTATCTTATACATTATAATTTGAAATGTCCAGTGATACGAACGAATGGATGAGCTCGTGATCCCATGGGAAAATACTTTCCTGGACTTTTTCTTTTCTTTTCTGGCAAACAATCAGTCGATATGCACTGTTTTAGAAACTGATCGACAATCGATCGGAGGTAGAATTGAAAATAGTATTTACAAACAGGTTTTGTTAATAACATCACCGATCTCGTACAAGTGCCTTTTGCTCTTTAGTACAACCACGTGATTATTTACTGCAACTTTCCATCAATGAACTATAAGGCCAAGAGACTGGCCATGATCATTAGTGACTAACCCTATATAAGGGAAGCGTCACATATTGATTTTTCCACTAGAAACGTCCAGCGAAGTTTCTATTTCAACCCCCCCCCCCCCCCCCCCCCCCCACCTCCCGCCGAAGAAACGTCAGAAATGTATCGATTTTTTTTCAAAAGTCATACACTACTTCTTTCCATTCATGTCCGCCTGTTTATTCCAACTTAATACCGCTATCTATGTCGGTGAGTTAGGAACATAGGAAATTAGATACGATACACGCATTGTCCCACAGCTATCGCTGGTCTCATTCATTTTTCTGGCTTTTTGAAAAAGTGAAAGCAGTTGAAAAAAAATCAAATTTCATTTTACAAAAAAATGAAAAACGAATTTTGGGACAGTCGGGGAGGGCCATACATTTGTTTTCATTTAACGAAGGATGCACAAAAAAGATTGTACTCTTCGAGGTCGTAACTACAGGGGTTAGGTTAGGGTTAGGATTTGAGCCTAATGCGGGTATCAGCGGCCATCCCGAGGGGGCGGCCCCCGGGCATCCAGGGGCATT
>JAOWCC010000524.1:0-28802 GCA_030867875.1 Actinernus sp. WN-2022 | reverse complement strand
CGGTACATTGAACGTGTTTAATATTAGCTCGCGAGCAGGAATCTATTTATTTGCTGGAAAGATGGAATTCTCCGTTTGAGAATTTTACGGCACATTCAACGTTTTTAATATTAGCTCGCGCTCAGGAATCGATGAATTTGCTGGAAAGATGGAATATCTCCGTTTTAGAATTTTACAGCACATTGAACGTTTTTAATATTAGCTCGCGGTCAGGAATCTATTAATTTGCTGGAAAGATGGAATCTCTCCGTTTGAGAATTTTACGGCACATTGAACGTTTTTAATATTAGCTCGCGAGCAGGATTCTATGAATTTGCTGGAAACATGGAATCTCTCCCTTTGAGAATTTTACGGCACATTGAACGTTTTTAATATTAGCTCGCGATCAGGAATCTATGAATTTGCTGGAAAGATGAAATCTCTCCGTTTGAGAATTTTACGGCACATTGAACGTTTTTAATATTAGCTCGCGCTCAGGAATCTATCAATTTGCTGGAAAGATGGAATCTCTCCGTTTGAGAATTTTACGGCACATTGAACGTCTTTAATATCAGCTCGCTATCAGGAATCTATGAATTTGCTGGAAAGATGGAATCCCTCCGTTTGAGAATTTTACGGTACATTGAACGTGTTTAATATTAGCTCGCGAGCAGGAATCTATTTATTTGCTGGAAAGATGGAATTCTCCGTTTGAGAATTTTACGGCACATTCAACGTTTTTAATATTAGCTCGCGCTCAGGAATCGATGAATTTGCTGAAAGATGGAATATCTCCGTTTTAGAATTTTACAGCACATTGAACGTTTTTAATATTAGCTCGCGGTCAGGAATCTATTAATTTGCTGGAAAGATGGAATCTCTCCGTTTGAGAATTTTACGGCACATTGAACGTTTTTAATATTAGCTCGCGAGCAGGAATCTATGAATTTGCTGGAAACATGGAATCTCTCCCTTTGAGAATTTTACGGCACATTGAAAGTTTTTAATATTAGCTCGCGATCAGGAATCTATTAATTTGCTGGAAAGATGGAATTCTCCGTTTGAGAATTTTACGGCAGATTCAACGTTTTTAATATTAGCTCGCGCTCAGCAATCGATGAATTTGCTGGAAAGATGGAATATCTCCGTTTTAGAATTTTACGGCACATTGAACGTTTTTAATATTAGCTCGCGGTCAGGAATCTATTAATTTGCTGGAAAGATGGAATCTCTCCGTTTGAGAATTTTACGGCACATTGAACGTTTTTAATATTAGCTCGCGAGCAGGAATCTATGAATTTGCTGGAAACATGGAATCTCTCCCTTTGAGAATTTTACGGCACATTGAACGTTTTTAATATTAGCTCGCGATCAGGAATCTATGAATTTGCTGGAAAGATGGAATCTCTCCGTTTGAGAATTTTACGGCACATTCAACGTTTTTAATATTAGCTCGCGGTCAGGAATCTATTAATTTGCTGGAAAGATGGAATCTCTCCGTTTTAGAATTTTACGGCACATTGAACTTTTTTAATATTAGCTCGCGATCAGGAATCTATGAATTTGCTGGAAAGATGGAATCTCTCCGTTTGAGAATTTTACGGCACATTGAACGTTTTTAATATTAGCTCGCGATCAGGAATCTATTAATTTGCTGGAAAGATGGAATTCTCCGTTTGAGAATTTTACGGCAGATTCAACGTTTTTAATATTAGCTCGCGCTCAGCAATCGATGAATTTGCTGGAAAGATGGAATATCTCCGTTTTAGAATTTTACGGCACATTGAACGTTTTTAATATTAGCTCGCGGTCAGGAATCTATTAATTTGCTGGAAAGATGGAATCTCTCCGTTTGAGAATTTTACGGCACATTGAACGTTTTTAATATTAGCTCGCGAGCAGGAATCTATGAATTTGCTGGAAACATGGAATCTCTCCCTTTGAGAATTTTACGGCACATTGAACGTTTTTAATATTAGCTCGCGATCAGGAATCTATGAATTTGCTGGAAAGATGGAATCTCTCCGTTTGAGAATTTTACGGCACATTCAACGTTTTTAATATTAGCTCGCGGTCAGGAATCTATTAATTTGCTGGAAAGATGGAATCTCTCCGTTTTAGAATTTTACGGCACATTGAACTTTTTTAATATTAGCTCGCGATCAGGAATCTATGAATTTGCTGGAAAGATGGAATCTCTCCGTTTGAGAATTTTACGGCACATTGAACGTTTTTAATATTAGCTCGCGGTCAGGAATCTATTAATTTGCTGGAAAGATGGAATCTCTCCGTTTTAGAATTTTACGGCACATTGAACTTTTTTAATATTAGCTCGCGATCAGGAATCTATGAATTTGCTGGAAAGATGAAATCTCTCCGTTTGAGAATTTTACGGCACATTGAACGTTTTTAATATCAGCTCGCTATCAGGAATCTATGAATTTGCTGGAAAGATGGAATCTCTCCGTTTGAGAATTTTACGGCACATTGAACGTTTTTAATATTAGCTCGCGATCAGGAATCTATGAATTTGCTGGAAAGATGGAATCTCTCCGTTTGAGAATTTTACGGCACATTCAACGTTTTTAATATTAGCTCGCGGTCAGGAATCTATTAATTTGCTGGAAAGATGGAATCTCTCCGTTTTAGAATTTTACGGCACATTGAACTTTTTTAATATTAGCTCGCGATCAGGAATCTATGAATTTGCTGGAAAGATGGAATCTCTCCGTTTGAGAATTTTACGGCACATTGAACGTTTTTAATATTAGCTCGCGATCAGGAATCTATTAATTTGCTGGAAAGATGGAATTCTCCGTTTGAGAATTTTACGGCAGATTCAACGTTTTTAATATTAGCTCGCGCTCAGCAATCGATGAATTTGCTGGAAAGATGGAATATCTCCGTTTTAGAATTTTACGGCACATTGAACGTTTTTAATATTAGCTCGCGGTCAGGAATCTATTAATTTGCTGGAAAGATGGAATCTCTCCGTTTGAGAATTTTACGGCACATTGAACGTTTTTAATATTAGCTCGCGAGCAGGAATCTATGAATTTGCTGGAAACATGGAATCTCTCCCTTTGAGAATTTTACGGCACATTGAACGTTTTTAATATTAGCTCGCGATCAGGAATCTATGAATTTGCTGGAAAGATGGAATCTCTCCGTTTGAGAATTTTACGGCACATTCAACGTTTTTAATATTAGCTCGCGGTCAGGAATCTATTAATTTGCTGGAAAGATGGAATCTCTCCGTTTTAGAATTTTACGGCACATTGAACTTTTTTAATATTAGCTCGCGATCAGGAATCTATGAATTTGCTGGAAAGATGGAATCTCTCCGTTTGAGAATTTTACGGCACATTGAACGTTTTTAATATTAGCTCGCGGTCAGGAATCTATTAATTTGCTGGAAAGATGGAATCTCTCCGTTTTAGAATTTTACGGCACATTGAACTTTTTAATATTAGCTCGCGATCAGGAATCTATGAATTTGCTGGAAAGATGAAATCTCTCCGTTTGAGAATTTTACGGCACATTGAACGTTTTTAATATTAGCTCGCGCTCAGGAATCTATCAATTTGCTGGAAAGATGGAATCTCTCCGTTTGAGAATTTTACGGCACATTGAACGTTTTTAATATCAGCTCGCTATCAGGAATCTATGAATTTGCTGGAAAGATGGAATCTCTCCGTTTGAGAATTTTACGGTACATTGAACGTGTTTAATATTAGCTCGCGAGCAGGAATCTATTAATTTGCTGGAAAGATGGAATTCTCCGTTTGAGACTTTTACGGCAGATTCAACGTTTTTAATATTAGCTCGCGCTCAGCAATCGATGAATTTCCTGGAAAGATGGAATATCTCCGTTGTAGAATTTTACGGCACATTGAACGTTTTTAATATTAGCTCGCGGTCAGGAATCTATTAATTTGCTGGAAAGATGGAATCTCTCCGTTTGAGAATTTTACGGCACATTGAACGTTTTTAATATTAGCTCGCGAGCAGGAATCTATGAATTTGCTGGAAACATGAATCTCTCCCTTTGAGAATTTTACGGCACATTGAACGTTTTTAATATTAGCTCGCGATCAGGAATCTATGAATTTGCTGGAAAGATGGAATCTCTCCGTTTGAGAATTTTACGGCACATTGAATGTTTTTAATATTAGCTCGCGCACAGGAATCTATCAATTTTCTGGAAAGATGGAATCTCTCCGTTTGAGAATTTTACGGCACATTGAACGTTTTTAATATTAGCTCGCGAGCAGGAATCTATGAATTCGCTGGAAAGATGGAATCTCTCCCTTTGAGAATTTTACGGCACATTCATCGTTTTTAATATTAGCTCGCGGTCAGGAATCTATTAATTTGCTGGAAAGATGGAATCTCTCCGTTTTAGAATTTTACGTCAAATTGAACTTTTTTAATATTAGCTCGCGATCAGGAATCTATGAATTTGCTGGAAAGATGAAATCTCTCCGTTTGAGAATTTTACGGCACATTGAACGTTTTTAATATTAGCTCGCGCTCAGGAATCTATCAATTTGCTGGAAAGATGGAATCTCTCCGTTTGAGAATTTTACGGCACATTGAACGTCTTTAATATCAGCTCGCTATCAGGAATCTATGAATTTGCTGGAAAGATGGAATCTCTCCGTTTGAGAATTTTACGGTACATTGAACGTGTTTAATATTAGCTCGCGGTCAGGAATCTATTAATTTGCTAGAAAGATGGAATCTCTCCGTTTGAGAATTTTACGGCACATTGATCGTTTTTAATATTAGCTCGCGATCAGGAATCTATGAATTTGCTGGAAAGATGAAATCTCTCCGTTTGAGAATTTTACGGCACATTGAACGTTTTTAATATTAGCTCGCGCTCAGGAATCTATCAATTTGCTGGAAAGATGGAATCTCTCCGTTTGAGAATTTTACGGCACATTGAACGTCTTTAATATCAGCTCGCTCTCAGGAATCTATGAATTTGCTGGAAAGATGGAATCTCTCCGTTTGAGAATTTTACGGTACATTGAACGTGTTTAATATTAGCTCGCGAGCAGGAATCTATTTATTTGCTGGAAAGATGGAATTCTCCGTTTGAGAATTTTACGGCACATTCAACGTTTTTAATATTAGCTCGCGCTCAGGAATCGATGAATTTGCTGGAAAGATGGAATATCTCCGTTTTAGAATTTTACAGCACATTGAACGTTTTTAATATTAGCTCGCGGTCAGGAATCTATTAATTTGCTGGAAAGATGGAATCTCTCCGTTTGAGAATTTTACGGCACATTGAACGTTTTTAATATTAGCTCGCGAGCAGGAATCTATGAATTTGCTGGAAACATGGAATCTCTCCCTTTGAGAATTTTACGGCACATTGAACGTTTTTAATATTAGCTCGCGATCAGGAATCTATGAATTTGCTGGAAAGATGGAATCTCTCCGTTTGAGAATTTTACGGCACATTGAATGTTTTTAATATTAGCTCGCGCTCAGGAATCTATCAATTTTCTGGAAAGATGGAATCTCTCCGTTTGAGAATTTTACGGCACATTGAACGATTTTAATATTAGCTCGCGAGCAGGAATCTATGAATTCGCTGGAAAGATGGAATCTCTCCCTTTGAGAATTTTACGGCACATTCATCGTTTTTAATATTAGCTCGCGGTCAGAAATCTATTAATTTGCTGGAAAGTTGGAATCTCTCCGTTTTAGAATTTTACGGCACATTGAACTTTTTTAATATTAGCTCGCGATCAGGAATCTATGAATTTGTTGGAAAGATGAAATCTCTCCGTTTGAGAATTTTACGGCACATTGAACGTTTTTAATATTAGCTCGCGCTCAGGAATCTATCAATTTGCTGGAAAGATGGAATCTCTCCGTTTGAGAATTTTACGGCACATTGAACGTCTTTAATATCAGCTCGCTATCAGGAATCTATGAATTTGCTGGAAAGATGGAATCTCTCCGTTTGAGAATTTTACGGTACATTGAACGTGTTTAATATTAGCTCGCGGTCAGGAATCTATTAATTTGCTAGAAAGATGGAATCTCTCCGTTTGAGAATTTTACGGCAAATTGAACTTTTTTAATATTAGCTCGCGATCAGGAATCTATGAATTTGCTGGAAAGATGAAATCTCTCCGTTTGAGAATTTTACGGCACATTGAACGTTTTTAATATTAGCTCGCGCTCAGGAATCTATCAATTTGCTGGAAAGATGGAATCTCTCCGTTTGAGAATTTTACGGCACATTGAACGTCTTTAATATCAGCTCGCTATCAGGAATCTATGAATTTGCTGGAAAGATGGAATCCCTCCGTTTGAGAATTTTACGGTACATTGAACGTGTTTAATATTAGCTCGCGAGCAGGAATCTATTTATTTGCTGGAAAGATGGAATTCTCCGTTTGAGAATTTTACGGCACATTCAACGTTTTTAATATTAGCTCGCGCTCAGGAATCTATGAATTTGCTGGAAAGATGGAATCTCTCCGTTTGAGAATTTTACGGCACATTGAATGTTTTTAATATTAGCTCGCGCACAGGAATCTATCAATTTTCTGGAAAGATGGAATCTCTCCGTTTGAGAATTTTACGGCACATTGAACGTTTTTAATATTAGCTCGCGAGCAGGAATCTATGAATTCGCTGGAAAGATGGAATCTCTCCCTTTGAGAATTTTACGGCACATTCATCGTTTTTAATATTAGCTCGCGGTCAGGAATCTATTAATTTGCTGGAAAGATGGAATCTCTCCGTTTTAGAATTTTACGGCAAATTGAACTTTTTTAATATTAGCTCGCGATCAGGAATCTATGAATTTGCTGGAAAGATGAAATCTCTCCGTTTGAGAATTTTACGGCACATTGAACGTTTTTAATATTAGCTCGCGCTCAGGAATCTATCAATTTGCTGGAAAGATGGAATCTCTCCGTTTGAGAATTTTACGGCACATTGAACGTCTTTAATATCAGCTCGCTATCAGGAATCTATGAATTTGCTGGAAAGATGGAATCTCTCCGTTTGAGAATTTTACGGTACATTGAACGTGTTTAATATTAGCTCGCGGTCAGGAATCTATTAATTTGCTAGAAAGATGGAATCTCTCCGTTTGAGAATTTTACGGCACATTGATCGTTTTTAATATTAGCTCGCGATCAGGAATCTATGAATTTGCTGGAAAGATGAAATCTCTCCGTTTGAGAATTTTACGGCACATTGAACGTTTTTAATATTAGCTCGCGCTCAGGAATCTATCAATTTGCTGGAAAGATGGAATCTCTCCGTTTGAGAATTTTACGGCACATTGAACGTCTTTAATATCAGCTCGCTATCAGGAATCTATGAATTTGCTGGAAAAATGGAATCTCTCCGTTTGAGAATTTTACGGTACATTGAACGTGTTTAATATTAGCTCGCGAGCAGGAATCTATTAATTTGCTGGAAAGATGGAATCTCTCCGTTTGAGAATTTTACGGCACATTGAACGTTTTTAATATTAGCTCGCGAGCAGGAATCTATGAATTTGCTGGAAACATGGAATCTCTCCCTTTGAGAATTTTACGGCACATTGAACGTTTTTAATATTAGCTCGCGATCAGGAATCTATGAATTTGCTGGAAAGATGGAATCTCTCCGTTTGAGAATTTTACGGCACATTCAACGTTTTTAATATTAGCTCGCGGTCAGGAATCTATTAATTTGCTGGAAAGATGGAATCTCTCCGTTTTAGAATTTTACGGCACATTGAACTTTTTTAATATTAGCTCGCGATCAGGAATCTATGAATTTGCTGGAAAGATGGAATCTCTCCGTTTGAGAATTTTACGGCACATTGAACGTTTTTAATATTAGCTCGCGGTCAGGAATCTATTAATTTGCTGGAAAGATGGAATCTCTCCGTTTTAGAATTTTACGGCACATTGAACTTTTTTAATATTAGCTCGCGATCAGGAATCTATGAATTTGCTGGAAAGATGAAATCTCTCCGTTTGAGAATTTTACGGCACATTGAACGTTTTTAATATTAGCTCGCGCTCAGGAATCTATCAATTTGCTGGAAAGATGGAATCTCTCCGTTTGAGAATTTTACGGCACATTGAACGTTTTTAATATCAGCTCGCTATCAGGAATCTATGAATTTGCTGGAAAGATGGAATCTCTCCGTTTGAGAATTTTACGGTACATTGAACGTGTTTAATATTAGCTCGCGAGCAGGAATCTATTAATTTGCTGGAAAGATGGAATTCTCCGTTTGAGACTTTTACGGCAGATTCAACGTTTTTAATATTAGCTCGCGCTCAGCAATCGATGAATTTCCTGGAAAGATGGAATATCTCCGTTGTAGAATTTTACGGCACATTGAACGTTTTTAATATTAGCTCGCGGTCAGGAATCTATTAATTTGCTGGAAAGATGGAATCTCTCCGTTTGAGAATTTTACGGCACATTGAACGTTTTTAATATTAGCTCGCGAGCAGGAATCTATGAATTTGCTGGAAACATGGAATCTCTCCCTTTGAGAATTTTACGGCACATTGAACGTTTTTAATATTAGCTCGCGATCAGGAATCTATGAATTTGCTGGAAAGATGGAATCTCTCCGTTTGAGAATTTTACGGCACATTGAATGTTTTTAATATTAGCTCGCGCACAGGAATCTATCAATTTTCTGGAAAGATGGAATCTCTCCGTTTGAGAATTTTACGGCACATTGAACGTTTTTAATATTAGCTCGCGAGCAGGAATCTATGAATTCGCTGGAAAGATGGAATCTCTCCCTTTGAGAATTTTACGGCACATTCATCGTTTTTAATATTAGCTCGCGGTCAGGAATCTATTAATTTGCTGGAAAGATGGAATCTCTCCGTTTTAGAATTTTACGTCAAATTGAACTTTTTTAATATTAGCTCGCGATCAGGAATCTATGAATTTGCTGGAAAGATGAAATCTCTCCGTTTGAGAATTTTACGGCACATTGAACGTTTTTAATATTAGCTCGCGCTCAGGAATCTATCAATTTGCTGGAAAGATGGAATCTCTCCGTTTGGGAATTTTACGGCACATTGAACGTCTTTAATATCAGCTCGCTATCAGGAATCTATGAATTTGCTGGAAAGAAGGAATCTCTCCGTTTGAGAATTTTACGGTACATTGAACGTGTTTAATATTAGCTCGCGGTCAGGAATCTATTAATTTGCTAGAAAGATGGAATCTCTCCGTTTGAGAATTTTACGGCACATTGATCGTTTTTAATATTAGCTCGCGATCAGGAATCTATGAATTTGCTGGAAAGATGAAATCTCTCCGTTTGAGAATTTTACGGCACATTGAACGTTTTTAATATTAGCTCGCGCTCAGGAATCTATTAATTTGCTGGAAAGATGGAATCTCTCCGTTTGAGAATTTTACGGCACATTGAACGTTTTTAATATTAGCTCGCGAGCAGGAATCTATGAATTTGCTGGAAACATGGAATCTCTCCCTTTGAGAATTTTACGGCACATTGAACGTTTTTAATATTAGCTCGCGATCAGGAATCTATGAATTTGCTGGAAAGATGGAATCTCTCCGTTTGAGAATTTTACGGCACATTCAACGTTTTTAATATTAGCTCGCGGTCAGGAATCTATTAATTTGCTGGAAAGATGGAATCTCTCCGTTTTAGAATTTTACGGCACATTGAACTTTTTTAATATTAGCTCGCGATCAGGAATCTATGAATTTGCTGGAAAGATGGAATCTCTCCGTTTGAGAATTTTACGGCACATTGAACGTTTTTAATATTAGCTCGCGGTCAGGAATCTATTAATTTGCTGGAAAGATGGAATCTCTCCGTTTTAGAATTTTACGGCACATTGAACTTTTTTAATATTAGCTCGCGATCAGGAATCTATGAATTTGCTGGAAAGATGAAATCTCTCCGTTTGAGAATTTTACGGCACATTGAACGTTTTTAATATTAGCTCGCGCTCAGGAATCTATCAATTTGCTGGAAAGATGGAATCTCTCCGTTTGAGAATTTTACGGCACATTGAACGTTTTTAATATCAGCTCGCTATCAGGAATCTATGAATTTGCTGGAAAGATGGAATCTCTCCGTTTGAGAATTTTACGGTACATTGAACGTGTTTAATATTAGCTCGCGAGCAGGAATCTATTAATTTGCTGGAAAGATGGAATTCTCCGTTTGAGACTTTTACGGCAGATTCAACGTTTTTAATATTAGCTCGCGCTCAGCAATCGATGAATTTCCTGGAAAGATGGAATATCTCCGTTGTAGAATTTTACGGCACATTGAACGTTTTTAATATTAGCTCGCGGTCAGGAATCTATTAATTTGCTGGAAAGATGGAATCTCTCCGTTTGAGAATTTTACGGCACATTGAACGTTTTTAATATTAGCTCGCGAGCAGGAATCTATGAATTTGCTGGAAACATGGAATCTCTCCCTTTGAGAATTTTACGGCACATTGAACGTTTTTAATATTAGCTCGCGATCAGGAATCTATGAATTTGCTGGAAAGATGGAATCTCTCCGTTTGAGAATTTTACGGCACATTGAATGTTTTTAATATTAGCTCGCGCACAGGAATCTATCAATTTTCTGGAAAGATGGAATCTCTCCGTTTGAGAATTTTACGGCACATTGAACGTTTTTAATATTAGCTCGCGAGCAGGAATCTATGAATTCGCTGGAAAGATGGAATCTCTCCCTTTGAGAATTTTACGGCACATTCATCGTTTTTAATATTAGCTCGCGGTCAGGAATCTATTAATTTGCTGGAAAGATGGAATCTCTCCGTTTTAGAATTTTACGTCAAATTGAACTTTTTTAATATTAGCTCGCGATCAGGAATCTATGAATTTGCTGGAAAGATGAAATCTCTCCGTTTGAGAATTTTACGGCACATTGAACGTTTTTAATATTAGCTCGCGCTCAGGAATCTATCAATTTGCTGGAAAGATGGAATCTCTCCGTTTGGGAATTTTACGGCACATTGAACGTCTTTAATATCAGCTCGCTATCAGGAATCTATGAATTTGCTGGAAAGAAGGAATCTCTCCGTTTGAGAATTTTACGGTACATTGAACGTGTTTAATATTAGCTCGCGGTCAGGAATCTATTAATTTGCTAGAAAGATGGAATCTCTCCGTTTGAGAATTTTACGGCACATTGATCGTTTTTAATATTAGCTCGCGATCAGGAATCTATGAATTTGCTGGAAAGATGAAATCTCTCCGTTTGAGAATTTTACGGCACATTGAACGTTTTTAATATTAGCTCGCGCTCAGGAATCTATCAATTTGCTGGAAAGATGGAATCTCTCCGTTTGAGAATTTTACGGCACATTGAACGTCTTTAATATCAGCTCGCTATCAGGAATCTATGAATTTGCTGGAAAGATGGAATCTCTCCGTTTGAGAATTTTACGGTACATTGAACGTGTTTAATATTAGCTCGCGAGCAGGAATCTATTTATTTGCTGGAAAGATGGAATTCTCCGTTTGAGAATTTTACGGCACATTCAACGTTTTTAATATTAGCTCGCGCTCAGGAATCGATGAATTTGCTGGAAAGATGGAATATCTCCGTTTTAGAATTTTACAGCACATTGAACGTTTTTAATATTAGCTCGCGGTCAGGAATCTATTAATTTGCTGGAAAGATGGAATCTCTCCGTTTGAGAATTTTACGGCACATTGAACGTTTTTAATATTAGCTCGCGAGCAGGAATCTATGAATTTGCTGGAAACATGGAATCTCTCCCTTTGAGAATTTTACGGCACATTGAACGTTTTTAATATTAGCTCGCGATCAGGAATCTATGAATTTGCTGGAAAGATGGAATCTCTCCGTTTGAGAATTTTACGGCACATTGAATGTTTTTAATATTAGCTCGCGCTCAGGAATCTATCAATTTTCTGGAAAGATGGAATCTCTCCGTTTGAGAATTTTACGGCACATTGAACGATTTTAATATTAGCTCGCGAGCAGGAATCTATGAATTCGCTGGAAAGATGGAATCTCTCCCTTTGAGAATTTTACGGCACATTCATCGTTTTTAATATTAGCTCGCGGTCAGGAATCTATTAATTTGCTGGAAAGTTGGAATCTCTCCGTTTTAGAATTTTACGGCACATTGAACTTTTTTAATATTAGCTCGCGATCAGGAATCTATGAATTTGTTGGAAAGATGAAATCTCTCCGTTTGAGAATTTTACGGCACATTGAACGTTTTTAATATTAGCTCGCGCTCAGGAATCTATCAATTTGCTGGAAAGATGGAATCTCTCCGTTTGAGAATTTTACGGCACATTGAACGTCTTTAATATCAGCTCGCTATCAGGAATCTATGAATTTGCTGGAAAGATGGAATCTCTCCGTTTGAGAATTTTACGGTACATTGAACGTGTTTAATATTAGCTCGCGGTCAGGAATCTATTAATTTGCTAGAAAGATGGAATCTCTCCGTTTGAGAATTTTACGGCAAATTGAACTTTTTTAATATTAGCTCGCGATCAGGAATCTATGAATTTGCTGGAAAGATGAAATCTCTCCGTTTGAGAATTTTACGGCACATTGAACGTTTTTAATATTAGCTCGCGCTCAGGAATCTATCAATTTGCTGGAAAGATGGAATCTCTCCGTTTGAGAATTTTACGGCACATTGAACGTCTTTAATATCAGCTCGCTATCAGGAATCTATGAATTTGCTGGAAAGATGGAATCTCTCCGTTTGAGAATTTTACGGTACATTGAACGTGTTTAATATTAGCTCGCGGTCAGGAATCTATTAATTTGCTAGAAAGATGGAATCTCTCCGTTTGAGAATTTTACGGCACATTGAACGTTTTTAATATCAGCTCGCTATCAGGAATCTATGAATTTGCTGGAAAGATGGAATCTCTCCGTTTGAGAATTTTACGGTACATTGAACGTGTTTAATATTAGCTCGCGAGCAGGAATCTATTAATTTGCTGGAAAGATGGAATTCTCCGTTTGAGACTTTTACGGCAGATTCAACGTTTTTAATATTAGCTCGCGCTCAGCAATCGATGAATTTCCTGGAAAGATGGAATATCTCCGTTTTAGAATTTTACGGCACATTGAACGTTTTTAATATTAGCTCGCGGTCAGGAATCTATTAATTTGCTGGAAAGATGGAATCTCTCCGTTTGAGAATTTTACGGCACATTGAACGTTTTTAATATTAGCTCGCGATCAGGAATCTATGAATTTGCTGGAAACATGGAATCTCTCCCTTTGAGAATTTTACGGCACATTGAACGTTTTTAATATTAGCTCGCGATCAGGAATCTATGAATTTGCTGGAAAGATGGAATCTCTCCGTTTGAGAATTTTACGGCACATTGAATGTTTTTAATATTAGCTCGCGCACAGGAATCTATCAATTTTCTGGAAAGATGGAATCTCTCCGTTTGAGAATTTTACGGCACATTGAACGTTTTTAATATTAGCTCGCGAGCAGGAATCTATGAATTCGCTGGAAAGATGGAATCTCTCCCTTTGAGAATTTTACGGCACATTCATCGTTTTTAATATTAGCTCGCGGTCAGGAATCTATTAATTTGCTGGAAAGATGGAATCTCTCCGTTTTAGAATTTTACGGCACATTGAACGTTTTTAATATTAGCTCGCGCTCAGGAATCTATCAATTTGCTGGAAAGATGGAATCTCTCCGTTTGAGAATTTTACGGCACATTGAACGTCTTTAATATCAGCTCGCTATCAGGAATCTATGAATTTGCTGGAAAGATGGAATCTCTCCGTTTGAGAATTTTACGGTACATTGAACGTGTTTAATATTAGCTCGCGGTCAGGAATCTATTAATTTGCTAGAAAGATGGAATCTCTCCGTTTGAGAATTTTACGGCACATTGATCGTTTTTAATATTAGCTCGCGATCAGGAATCTATGAATTTGCTGGAAAGATGAAATCTCTCCGTTTGAGAATTTTACGGCACATTGAACGTTTTTAATATTAGCTCGGGCTCAGGAATCTATCAATTTGCTGGAAAGATGGAATCTCTCCGTTTGAGAATTTTACGGCACATTGAACGTCTTTAATATCAGCTCGCTATCAGGAATCTATGAATTTGCTGGAAAGATGGAATCTCTCCGTTTGAGAATTTTACGGTACATTGAACGTGTTTAATATTAGCTCGCGAGCAGGAATCTATTTATTTGCTGGAAAAATGGAATTCTCCGTTTGAGAATTTTACGGCACATTCAACGTTTTTAATATTAGCTCGCGCTCAGGAATCGATGAATTTGCTGGAAAGATGGAATATCTCCGTTTTAGAATTTTACAGCACATTGAACGTTTTTAATATTAGCTCGCGGTCAGGAATCTATTAATTTGCTGGAAAGATGGAATCTCTCCGTTTGAGAATTTTACGGCACATTGAACGTTTTTAATATTAGCTCGCGAGCAGGAATCTATGAATTTGCTGGAAACATGGAATCTCTCCCTTTGAGAATTTTACGGCACATTGAACGTTTTTAATATTAGCTCGCGATCAGGAATCTATGAATTTGCTGGAAAGATGGAATCTCTCCGTTTGAGAATTTTACGGCACATTGAATGTTTTTAATATTAGCTCGCGCTCAGGAATCTATCAATTTTCTGGAAAGATGGAATCTCTCCGTTTGAGAATTTTACGGCACATTGAACGTTTTTAATATTAGCTCGCGAGCAGGAATCTATGAATTCGCTGGAAAGATGGAATCTCTCCCTTTGAGAATTTTACGGCACATTCATCGTTTTTAATATTAGCTCGCGGTCAGGAATCTATTAATTTGCTGGAAAGTTGGAATCTCTCCGTTTTAGAATTTTACGGCACATTGAACTTTTTTAATGTTAGCTTCCGATCAGGAATCTATGAATTTGTTGGAAAGATGAAATCTCTCCGTTTGAGAATTTTACGGCACATTGAACGTTTTTAATATTAGCTCGCGCTCAGGAATCTATCAATTTGCTGGAAAGATGGAATCTCTCCGTTTGAGAATTTTACGGCACATTGAACGTCTTTAATATCAGCTCGCTATCAGGAATCTATGAATTTGCTGGAAAGATGGAATCTCTCCGTTTGAGAATTTTACGGTACATTGAACGTGTTTAATATTAGCTCGCGGTCAGGAATCTATTAATTTGCTAGAAAGATGGAATCTCTCCGTTTGAGAATTTTACGGCACATTGAACGTTTTTAATATTAGCTCGCGATCAGGAATCTATCAATTTGCTGGAAAGATGGAATCTCTCCGTTTGAGAATTTTACGGCACATTGAACGTTTTTAATATCAGCTCGCTATCAGGAATCGATGAATTTGCTGGAAAGATGGAATCTCTCCCTTTGAGAATTTTACGGCACATTGAACGTTTTTAATATTAGCTCGCGATCAGGAATCTATGAATTTGCTGGAAAGATGGAATCTCTCCGTTTGAGAATTTTACGGCACATTGAACGTTTTTAATATTAGCTCGCGCTCAGGAATCTATCAATTTTCTGGAAAGATGGAATCTCTCCGTTTTAGAATTTTACGGCACATTGAACGTTTTTAATATTAGCTCACGGTCAGGAATCTATGAATTTGCTGGAAAGATGGAATCTCTCCGTTTGAGAATTTTACGGCACTTTGAACGTTTTTAATATTAGCTCGCTTTCAGGAATCTATGAATTTGCTGAAAAGATGGAATCTCTCCGTTTGAGAATTTTACGGCACATTGAACGTTTTTAATATTAGCTCGCGGTCAGGAATCTATGAATTTGCTGGAAAGATGGAATCTCTCCGTTTGAGAATTTTACGGCACAT
The DNA here is from genome assembly GCA_030867875.1 of Actinernus sp. WN-2022. Lineage (NCBI taxonomy): Eukaryota > Metazoa > Cnidaria > Anthozoa > Actiniaria > Actinernidae > Actinernus > Actinernus sp. WN-2022. The sequence goes on along the minus strand of JAOWCC010000524.1, from coordinate 12,970 downwards.
TGAACGTTTTTAATATTAGCTCGCGGTCAGGAATCTATTAATTTGCTGGAAAGATGGAATCTCTCCGTTTGAGAATTTTACGGCACATTGAACGTTTTTAATATTAGCTCGCGAGCAGGAATCTATTAATTTGCTGGAAAGATGGAATCTCTCCGTTTGAGAATTTTACGGCACATTCAACGTTTTTAATATTAGCTCGCGGTCAGGAATCTATCAATTTGATGGAAAGATGGAATCTCTCCGTTTGAGAATTTTACGGCACATTGAACGTTTTTAATATTAGCTCGCGGTCAGGAATCTATCAATTTGCTGGAAAGATGGAATCTCTCCGTTTGAGAATTTTACGGCACATTGAACGTTTTTAATATTAGCTCACTATCAGGAATCTATGAATTTGCTGGAAAGATGGAATCTCTCCGTTTGAGAATTTTACGGCACATTCATCGTTTTTAATATTAGCTCGCGGTCAGGAATCTATTAATTTGCTGGAAAGATGGAATCTCTCCGTTTTAGAATTTTACGGCAAATTGAACTTTTTTAATATTAGCTCGCGATCAGGAATCTATGAATTTGCTGGAAAGATGAAATCTCTCCGTTTGAGAATTTTACGGCACATTGAACGTTTTTAATATTAGCTCGCGCTCAGGAATCTATCAATTTGCTGGAAAGATGGAATCTCTCCGTTTGAGAATTTTACGGCACATTGAACGTCTTTAATATCAGCTCGCGATCAGGAATCTATTAATTTGCTGGAAAGATGGAATCTCTCCGTTTGAGAATTTTACGGCACATTGAACGTTTTTAAAATTAGCTCGCGCTCAGGAATCTATGAATTTGCTGGAAAGATGGAATCTCTCCGTTTGAGAATTTCACGGCACATTGAACGTTTTTAATATTAGCTCGATTTCAGGAATCTATGAATTTGCTGGAAAGATGGAATCTCTCCATTTGAGAATTTTACGGCACATTGAACTTTTTTAATATTAGCTCGCGATCAGGAATCTAGGAATTTGCTGAAAGATGGAATCTCTCCAGTTTGAGAATTTTACGGCACATTGAACGTTTTTAATATTAGCTCGCTATCAGGAATCTATCAATTTGCTGGAAAGATGGAATCTCTCCGTTTGAGAATTTTACGGCACATTGAACGTTTTTAATATTAGCTCGCGATCAGGAATCTATTAATTTGCTGGAAAGATGGAATCTCTCCGTTTGAGAATTTTATGGCACATTGAACGTTTTTAAAATTAGCTCGCGCTCAGGAATCTATGAATTTGCTGGAAAGATGGAATCTCTCCGTTTGAGAATTTCACGGCACATTGAACGTTTTTAATATTAGCTCGCTTTCAGGAATCTATGAATTTGCTGGAAAGATGGAATCTCTCCATTTGAGAATTTTACGGCACATTGAACGTTTTTAATATTAGCTCGCGGTCAGGAATCTATTAATTTGCTGGAAAGATGGAATCTCTCCGTTTGAGAATTTTACGGCACATTGAACGTTTTTAATATTAGCTCGCGGTCAGGAATCTATTAATTTGCTGGAAATATGGAATCTCTCCGTTTGAGAATTTTACGTCACATTGAACGTTTTTAATATTAGCTCGCGAGCAGGAATCTATTAATTTGCTGGAAAGATGGAATCTCTCCGTTTGAGAATTTTACGGCACATTCAACGTTTTTAATATTAGCTCGCGGTCAGGAATCCATCAATTTGTTGGAAAGATGGAATCTCTCCGTTTGAGAATTTTACGGCACATTGAACGTTTTTAATATTAGCTCGCGGTCAGGAATCTATCAATTTGCTGGAAAGATGGAATCTCTCCGTTTGAGAATTTTACGGCACATTGAACGTTTTTAATATTAGCCCGCGGTCAGGAATCTATGAATTTGCTGGAAAGATGGAATCTCTCCGTTTGAGAATTTTACGGCACTTTGAACGTTTTTAATATTAGCTCGCTTTCAGGAATCTATGAATTTGCTGGAAAGATGGAATCTCTCCGTTTGAGAATTTTACGGCACATTGAACGTTTTTAATATTAGCTCGCGGTCAGGAATCTATTAATTTGCTGGAAAGATGGAATATCTCCGTTTGAGAATTTTACGGCACATTGAACGTTTTTAATATTAGCTCGCGAGCAGGAATCTATTAATTTGCAGGAAAGATGGAATCTCTCCGTTTGAGAATTTTACGGCACATTCAACGTTTTTAATATTAGCTCGCGAGCAGGAATCTATTAATTTGCTGGAAAGATGGAATTCTCCGTTTGAGAATTTTACGGCACATTCAACGTTTTTAATATTAGCTCGCGATCAGGAATCGATGAATTTGCTGGAAAGATGGAATCTCTCCGTTTGAGAATTTTACGGCACATTGAACGTTTTTAATATTAGCTCGCGGTCAGGAATCTATTAATTTGCTGGAAAGATGGAATCTCTCCGTTTGAGAATTTTACGGCACATTGAACGTTTTTAATATTAGCTCGCGAGCAGGAATCTATTAATTTGCAGGAAAGATGGAATCTCTCCGTTTGAGAATTTTACGACACATTCAACGTTTTTAATATTAGCTCGCGAGCAGGAATCTATTAATTTGCTGGAATGATGGAATTCTCCGTTTGAGAATTTTACGGCACATTCAACGTTTTTAATATTAGCTCGCGATCAGGAATCTATGAATTTGCTGGAAAGATGGAATCTCTCGGTTTGAGAATTTTACGGCACATTGAACGTTTTTAATATTAGCTCGCGGTCAGGAATCTATTAATTTGCTGGAAAGATGGAATCTCTCCGTTTGAGAATTTTACGGCACTTTGAACGTTTTTAATATTAGCTCGCGATCAGGAATCTATTAATTTGCTGGAAAGATGGAATCTCTCCGTTTGAGAATTTTACGGCACATTGAACGTTTTTAAAATTAGCTCGCGCTCAGGAATCTATGAATTTGCTGGAAAGATGGAATCTCTCCGTTTGAGAATTTCACGGCACATTGAACGTTTTTAATATTAGCTCGCTTTCAGGAATCTATGAATTTGCTGGAAAGATGGAATCTCTCCATTTGAGAATTTTACGGCACATTGAACGTTTTTAATATTAGCTCGCGGTCAGGAATCTATTAATTTGCTGGAAAGATGGAATCTCTCCGTTTGAGAATTTTACGGCACATTGAACGTTTTTAATATTAGCTCGCGGTCAGGAATCTATTAATTTGCTGGAAAGATGGAATCTCTCCGTTTGAGAATTTTACGTCACATTGAACGTTTTTAATATTAGCTCGCGAGCAGGAATCTATTAATTTGCTGGAAAGATGGAATCTCTCCGTTTCAGAATTTTACGGCACATTCAACGTTTTTAATATTAGCTCGCGGTCAGGAATCCATCAATTTGTTGGAAAGATGGAATCTCTCCGTTTGAGAATTTTACGGCACATTGAACGTTTTTAATATTAGCTCGCGGTCAGGAATCTATCAATTTGCTGGAAAGATGGAATCTCTCCGTTTGAGAATTTTACGGCACATTGAACGTTTTTAATATTAGCCCGCGGTCAGGAATCTATGAATTTGCTGGAAAGATGGAATCTCTCCGTTTGAGAATTTTACGGCACTTTGAACGTTTTTAATATTAGCTCGCTTTCAGGAATCTATGAATTTGCTGGAAAGATGGAATCTCTCCGTTTGAGAATTTTACGGCACATTGAACGTTTTTAATATTAGCTCGCGGTCAGGAATCTATTAATTTGCTGGAAAGATGGAATCTCTCCGTTTGAGAATTTTACGGCACATTGAACGTTTTTAATATTAGCTCGCGAGCAGGAATCTATTAATTTGCAGGAAAGATGGAATCTCTCCGTTTGAGAATTTTACGGCACATTCAACGTTTTTAATATTAGCTCGCGAGCAGGAATCTATTAATTTGCTGGAAAGATGGAATTCTCCGTTTGAGAATTTTACGGCACATTCAACGTTTTTAATATTAGCTCTCGATCAGGAATCGATGAATTTGCTGGAAAGATGGAATCTCTCCGTTTGAGAATTTTACGGCACATTGAACGTTTTTAATATTAGCTCGCGGTCAGGAATCTATTAATTTGCTGGAAAGATGGAATCTCTCCGTTTGAGAATTTTACGGCACATTGAACGTTTTTAATATTAGCTCGCGAGCAGGAATCTATTAATTTGCAGGAAAGATGGAATCTCTCCGTTTGAGAATTTTACGGCACATTCAACGTTTTTAATATTAGCTCGCGAGCAGGAATCTATTAATTTGCTGGAATGATGGAATTCTCCGTTTGAGAATTTTACGGCACATTCAACGTTTTTAATATTAGCTCGCGATCAGGAATCTATGAATTTGCTGGAAAGATGGAATCTCTCGGTTTGAGAATTTTACGGCACATTGAACGTTTTTAATATTAGCTCGCGGTCAGGAATCTATTAATTTGCTGGAAAGATGGAATCTCTCCGTTTGAGAATTTTACGGCACTTTGAACGTTTTTAATATTAGCTCGCGATCAGGAATCTATGAATTTGCTGGAAAGATGGAATCTCTCGGTTTGAGAATTTTACGGCACATTGAACGTTTTTAATATTAGCTCGCGGTCAGGAATCTATGAATTTGCTGGAAAGATGGAATCTCTCCGTTTGAGAATTTTACGGCACATTGAACGTTTTTAATATTAGCTCGCGGTCAGGAATCTATTAATTTGCTGGAAAGATGGAATCTCTCCGTTTGAGAATTTTACGGCACATTGAACGTTTTTAATATTAGCTCGCGGTCAGGAATCTATCAATTTGCTGGAAAGATGGAATCTCTCCGTTTGAGAATTTTCCGGGACATTGAACGTTTTTAATATTAGCTCCCGATCAGGAATCTATGAATTTGCTGGAAAGATAGAATCTCTCCGTTTGAGAATTTTACGGCACATTGAACGTTTTTAATATTAGCTCGCGATTAGGAATCTATCAATTTGATGGAAAGATGGAATCTCTCCGTTTGAGAATTTTAGGGCACATTGAACGTTTTTAATATTAGCTCACTATCAGGAATCTATGAATTGTCTGGAAAGATGGAATCTCTCCGTTTGAGAATTTTACGGCACATTGAACGTTTTTAATATTAGCTCGCGATCAGGAATCTATCAATTTGATGGAAAGATGGAATCTCTCCGTTTGAGAATTTTACGGCACTTTGAACGTTTTTAATATTAGCTCGCGATCAGGAATCTATGAATTTGCTGGAAAGATGGAATCTCTCGGTTTGAGAATTTTACGGCACATTGAACGTCTTTAATATTAGCTCGCGATCAGGAATCTATGAATTTGCTGGAAAGATGGAATCTCTCCGTTTGAGAATTTTACGGCACATTGAACGTTTTTAATATTAGCTCGCGATCAGGAATCTATGAATTTGCTGGAAAGATGGAATCTCTCGGTTTGAGAATTTTACGGCACATTGAACGTTTTTAATATTAGCTCGCGATCAGGAATCTATGTATTTGCTGGAAAGATGGAATCTCTCCGTTTGAGAATTTTACGGCACATTGAACGTTTTTAATATAAGCTCGCGCTCAGGAATCTATGAATTTGCTGGAAAGATGTAATCTCTCCGTTTGAGAATTTTACGGCACATTGAACGTTTTTAATATTAGCTCGCGATCAGGAATCTATCAATTTGATGGAAAGATGGAATCTCTCCGTTTGAGAATTTTACGGCACATTGAACGTTTTTAATATTAGCTCACTATCAGGAATCTATGAATTTGCTGGAAAGATGGAATCTCTCCGTTTGAGAATTTTACGGCACATTGAACGTTTTTAATATTAGCTCGCGGTCAGGAATCTATGAATTTGCTGGAAAGATGGAATCTCTCCGTTTGAGAAATTTACGGCACATTGAACGTTTGTAATATTAGCTCGCGGTCAGGAATCTATGAATTTGCTGGAAAGATGGAATCTCTCCGTTTGAGAATTTTACGGCACATTGAACGTTTTTAATATTAGCTCGCGAGCAGGAATCTATTAATTTGCTGGAAAGATGGAATCTCTCCGTTTGAGAATTTTAGGGCACATTCAACGTTTTTAATATTAGCTCGCGCTCAGGAATCTATTAATTTGCTGGAAAGATGAAATTCTCCATTTGAGAATGTTACGGCACATTGAACGTTTTTAATATTAGCTCGCGATCAGGAATCTATGAATTTGCTGGAAAGATGGAATCTCTCCGGTTGAGAATTTTACGGCACATTGAACGTTTTTAATATTATCTCGCGAGCAGGAATCTATTAATTTGCTGGAAAGATGGAATCTCTCCGTTTGAGAATTTTACGGCACATTGAACGTTTTTAATATTAGCTCGCGGTCAGGAATCTATCAATTTGCTGGAAAGATGGAATCTCTCCGTTTGAGAATTTTACGGCACATTGAACGTTTTTAATATTAGCTCGCTGTCAGGAATCTATGAATTTGCTGGAAAGATGGAATCTCTCCGTTTGAGAATTTTACGGCACATTCAACGTTTTTAATATTAGCTCGCGCTCAGGAATCTATTAATTTGCAGGAAAGATGAAATTCTCCGTTTGAGAATTTTACGGCACATTGAACGTTTTTAATATTAGCTCGCGATCAGGAATCTATGAATTTGATGGAAAGATGGAATCTCTCCGTTTGAGAATTTTACCGCACATTGAACGTTTTTAATATTAGCTCGCGGTCAGGAATCTATGAATTTGCTGGAAAGATGGAATCTCTCGGTTTGAGAATTTTACGGCACATTGAACGTTTTTAATATTAGCTCGCGATCAGGAATCTATGAATTTGCTGGAAAGATGGAATCTCTCGGTTTGAGAATTTTACGGCACATTGAACGTTTTTAATATTAGCTCGCGATCAGGAATCTATTAATTTGCTGGAAAGATGGAATCTCTCCGTTTGAGAATTTTACGGCACTTTGAACGTTTTTAATATTAGCTCGCGATCAGGAATCTATGAATTTGCTGGAAAGATGGAATCTCTCGGTTTGAGAATTTTACGGCACATTGAACGTCTTTAATATTAGCTCGCGATCAGGAATCTATGAATTTGCTGGAAAGATGGAATCTCTCCGTTTGAGAATTTTACGGCACATTGAACGTTTTTAATATTAGCTCGCGATCAGGAATCTATGAATTTGCTGGAAAGATGGAATCTCTCGGTTTGAGAATTTTACGGCACATTGAACGTTTTTAATATTAGCTCGCGATCAGGAATCTATGTATTTGCTGGAAAGATGGAATCTCTCCGTTTGAGAATTTTACGGCACATTGAACGTTTTTAATATTAGCTCGCGCTCAGGAATCTATGAATTTGCTGGAAAGATGGAATCTCTCCGTTTGAGAATTTTACGGCACATTGAACGGTTTTAATATTAGCTCGCCATCAGGAATCTATGAATTTGCTGGAAAGATGGAATCTCTCCGTTTGAGAATTTTACGGCACATTGAACGTTTTTAATATTAGCTCGCGGTCAGGAATCTATGAATTTGCTAGAAAGATGGAATCTCTCCGTTTGAGAATTTTACGGCACATTGAACGTTTTTAATATTAGCTCGCGAGCAGGAATCTATGAATTTGCTGGAAAGATGGAATCTCTCCGTTTGAGAATTTTACGGCACATTGAACGTTTTTAATATTAGCTCGCCATCAGGAATCTATTAATTTGCTGGAAAGATGGAATCTCTCCGTTTGAGAATTTTACGGCACATTGAACGTTTTTAATATTAGCTCGCGGTCAGGAATCTATCAATTTGCTGGAAAGATGGAATATCTCCGTTTGAGAATTTTACGGCACATGGAACGTTTTTAATATTAGCTCGCGGTCAGGAATCTATGAATTTGCTGGAAAGATGGAATCTCTCCGTTTGAGAATTTTACGGCACTTTGAACGTTTTTAATATTAGCTCGCGATCAGGAATCTATGAATTTCCTGGAAAGATGGAATCTCTCGGTTTGACAATTTTACGGCACATTGAACGTTTTTAATATTAGCTCGCGGTCAGGAATCTATGAATTTGCTGGAAAGATGGAATCTCTCCGTTTGAGAATTTTACGGGCACATTGAACGTTTGTAATATTAGCTCGCGGTCAGGAATCTATGAATTTGCTGGAAAGATGGAATCTCTCCGTTTGAGAATTTTACGGCACATTGAACGTTTTTAATATTAGCTCGCGAGCAGGAATCTATTAATTTGCTGGAAAGATGGAATCTCTCCGTTTGAGAATTCTACGGCACATTCAACGTTTTTAATATTAGCTCGCGCTCAGGAATCTATTAATTTGCTGGAAAGATGAAATTCTCCGTTTGAGAATTTTACGGCACATTGAACGTTTTTAATATTAGCTCGCGATCAGGAATCTATGAATTTGCTGGAAAGATGGAATTTCTCGGTTTGAGAATTTTACGGCACATTGAACGTTTTTAATATTAGCTCGCGATCAGGAATCTATGTATTTGCTGGAAAGATGGAATCTCTCCGTTTGAGAATTATACGGCACATTGAACGTTTTTAATATTAGCTCGCGGTCAGGAATCTATTAATTTGCTGGAAAGATGGAATCTCTCCGTTTGAGAATTTTACGGCACATTGAACGTTTTTAATATTAGCTCGCGGTCAGGAATCTATTAATTTGCTGGAAAGATGGAATCTCTCCGTTTGAGAATTTTACGGCACATTGAACGTTTTTAATATTAGCTCGCGATCAGGAATCTATTAATTTGCTGGAAAGATGGAATCTCTCCGTTTGAGAATTTTACGGCACATTGAACGTTTTTAATATTAGCTCGCGATCAGGAATCTATCAATTTGATGGAAAGATGGAATCTCTCCGTTTGAGAATTTTACGGCACATTGAACGTTTTTTAATATTAGCTGACTATCAGGAATCTATGAATTTGCTGGAAAGATGGAATCTCTCCGTTTGAGAATTTTACGGCACATTGAACGTTTTTTAATATTAGCTCGCGGTCAGGAATCTATGAATTTGCTGGAAAGATGGAATCTCTCCGTTTGAGAATTTTACGGCACATTGAACGTTTTTTAATATTAGCTCGCGGTCAGGAATCTATCAATTTGCTGGAAAGATGGAATATCTCCGTTTGATAATTTTACGGCACATTGAACGTTTTTAATATTAGCTCGCGGTCAGGAATCTATGAATTTGCTGGAAAGATGGAATCTCTCCGTTTGAGAATTTTACGGCACATTGAACGTTTGTAATATTAACTCGCGGTCAGGAATCTATGAATTTGCTGGAAAGATGGAATCTCTCCGTTTGAGAATTTTACGGCACATTGAACGTTTTTAATATTAGCTCGCGAGCAGGAATCTATTAATTTGCTGGAAAGATGGAATCTCTCCGTTTGAGAATTCTACGGCACATTCAACGTTTTTAATATTAGCTCGCGCTCAGGAATCTATTAATTTGCTGGAAAGATGAAATTCTCCGTTTGAGAATTTTACGGCACATTGAACGTTTTTAATATTAGCTCGCGATCAGGAATCTATGAATTTGCTGGAAAGATGGAATTTCTCGGTTTGAGAATTTTACGGCACATTGAACGTTTTTAATATTAGCTCGCGATCAGGAATCTATGTATTTGCTGGAAAGATGGAATCTCTCCGTTTGAGAATTTTACGGCACATTGAACGTTTTTAATATTAGCTCGCGGTCAGGAATCTATTAATTTGCTGGAAAGATGGAATCTCTCCGTTTGAGAATTTTACGGCACATTGAACGTTTTTAATATTAGCTCGCGGTCAGGAATCCATTAATTTGCTGGAAAGATGGAATCTCTCCGTTTGAGAATTTTACGGCACATTGAACGTTTTTAATATTAGCTCGCGATCAGGAATCTATTAATTTGCTGGAAAGATGGAATCTCTCCGTTTGAGAATTTTACGGCACATTGAACGTTTTTAATATTAGCTCGCGATCAGGAATCTATCAATTTGATGGAAAGATGGAATCTCTCCGTTTGAGAATTTTACGGCACATTGAACGTTTTTAATATTAGCTCACTATCAGGAATCTATGAATTTGCTGGAAAGATGGAATCTCTCCGTTTGAGAATTTTACGGCACATTGAACGTTTTTAATATTAGCTCGCGGTCAGGAATCTATGAATTTGCTGGAAAGATGGAATCTCTCCGTTTGAGAATTTTACGGCACATTGAACGTTTGTAATATTAGCTCACGGTCAGGAATCTATGAATTTGCTGGAAAGATGGAATCTCTCCGTTTCAGAATTTTACGGCACATTGAACGTTTTTAATATTAGCTCGCGAGCAGGAATCTATTAATTTGCTGGAAAGATGGAATCTCTCCGTTTGAGAATTTTAGGGCACATTCAACGTTTTTAATATTAGCTCGCGCTCAGGAATCTATTAATTTGCTGGAAAGATGAAATTCTCCATTTGAGAATGTTACGGCACATTGAACGTTTTTAATATTAGCTCGCGATCAGGAATCTATGAATTTGCTGGAAAGATGGAATCTGTCGGTTTGAGAATTTTACGGCACATTGAACGTTTTTAATATTAGCTCGCGATCAGGAATCTATGTATTTGCTGGAAAGATGGAATCTCTCCGTTTGAGAATTTTACGGCACATTGAACGTTTTTAATATTAGCTCGCGCTCAGGAATCTATGAATTTGCTGGAAAGATGGAATCTCTCCGTTTGAGAATTTTACGGCACATTGAACGTTTTTAATATTAGCTCGCTATCAGGAATCTATCAATTTGCTGGAAAGATGGAATCTCTCCGTTTGAGGATTTTACGGCACATTGAACGTTTTTAATATTATCTCGCGAGCAGGAATCTATTAATTTGCTGGAAAGATGGAATCTCTCCGGTTGAGAATTTTACGGCACATTGAACGTTTTTAATATTATCTCGCGAGCAGGAATCTATTAATTTGCTGGAAAGATGGAATCTCTCCGTTTGAGAATTTTACGGCACATTGAACGTTTTTAATATTAGCTCGCGGTCAGGAATCTATCAACTTGCTGGAAAGATGGAATCTCTCCGTTTGAGAATTTTACGGCACATTGAACGTTTTTAATATTAGCTCGCTGTCAGGAATCTATGAATTTGCTGGGAAGATGGAATCTCTCCGTTTGAGAATTTTACGGCACATTCAACGTTTTTTAATATTAGCTCGCGCTCAGGAATCTATTAATTTGCTGGAAAGATGAAATTCTCCGTTTGAGAATTTTACGGCACATTGAACGTTTTTAATATTAGCTCGCGATCAGGAATCTATGAATTTGCTGGAAAGATGGAATCTCTCCGTTTGAGAATTTTACCGCACATTGAACGTTTTTAATATTAGCTCGCGGTCAGGAATCTATGAATTTGCTGGAAAGATGGAATCTCTCGGTTTGAGAATTTTACGGCACATTGAACGTTTTTAATATTAGCTCGCGATCAGGAATCTATGAATTTGCTGGAAAGATGGCATCTCTCGGTTTGAGAATTTTACGGCACATTGAACGTTTTTAATATTAGCTCGCGATCAGGAATCGATTAATTTGCTGGAAAGATGGAATCTCTCCGTTTGAGAATTTTACGGCACTTTGAACGTTTTTAATATTAGCTCGCGATCAGGAATCTATGGATTTGCTGGAAAGATGGAATCTCTCGGTTTGAGAATTTTACGGCACATTGAACGTCTTTAATATTAGCTCGCGATCAGGAATCTATGAATTTGCTGGAAAGATGGAATCTCTCCGTTTGAGAATTTTACGGCACATTGAACGTTTTTAATATTAGCTCGCGGTCAGGAATCTATGAATTTGCTGGAAAGATGGAATCTCTCGGTTTGAGAATTTTACGGCACATTGAACGTTTTTAATATTAGCTCGCGGTCAGGAATCTATTAATTTGCTGGAAAGATGGAATCTCTCCGTTTGAGAATTTTACGGCACATTGAACGTTTTTAATATTAGCTCGCGATCAGGAATCTATTAATTTGCTGGAAAGATGGAATCTCTCCGTTTGAGAATTTTACGGCACATTGAACGTTTTTAATATTAGCTCGCGATCAGGAATCTATCAATTTGATGGAAAGATGGAAACTCTCCGGTTGAGAATTTTACGGCACATTGAACGTTTTTAATATTAGCTCACTATCAGGAATCTATGAATTTGCTGGAAAGATGGAATCTCTCCGTTTGAGAATTTTACGGCACATTGAACGTTTTTAATATTAGCTCGCGGTCAGGAATCTATGAATTTGCTGGAAAGATGGAATCTCTCCGTTTGAGAATTTTACGGCACATTGAACGTTTGTAATATTAGCTCGCGGTCAGGAATCTATGAATTTGCTGGAAAGATGGAATCTCTCCGTTTCAGAATTTTACGGCACATTGAACGTTTTTTAATATTAGCTCGCGAGCAGGAATCTATTAATTTGCTGGAAAGATGGAATCTCTCCGTTTGAGAATTTTTAGGGCACATTCAACGTTTTTAATATTAGTTCGCGCTCAGGAATCTATTAATTTGCTGGAAAGATGAAATTCTCCATTTGAGAATGTTAGGGCACATTGAACGTTTTTAATATTAGCTCGCGATCAGGAATCTATGAATTTGCTGGAAAGATGGAATCTGTCGGTTTGAGAATTTTACGGCACATTGAACGTTTTTAATATTAGCTCGCGATCAGGAATCTATGTATTTGCTGGAAAGATGGAAATCTCTCCGTTTGAGAATTTTACGGCACATTGAACGTTTTTAATATTAGCTCGCGCTCAGGAATCTATGAATTTGCTGGAAAGATGGAATCTCTCCGTTTGAGAATTTTACGGCACATTGAACGTTTTTAATATTAGCTCGCTATCAGGAATCTATTAATTTGCTGGAAAGATGGAATCTCTCCGTTTGAGAATTTTACGGCACATTGAACGTTTTTAATATTGTCTCGCGAGCAGGAATCTA
>JAOWCC010000523.1:0-45181 GCA_030867875.1 Actinernus sp. WN-2022 | reverse complement strand
AATACGTTCGAATGTGCCGTAAAATTCTCAAACGGAGAGATTCCATCTTTCCAGCAAATTCATAGATTCCTGATAGCGAGCTAATATTAAAAACGTTCAATGTGCCGTAAAATTCTCAAACGGAGAGATTCCACCTTTCCAGCAAATTCATAGATTCCTGATCGCGAGCTAATATTAAAAACGTTGCAATGTGCCGTAAAATTCTCAAACGGAGAGATTCCATCTTTCCAGCAAATTCATAGATTCCTGATCGCGAGCTAATATTAAAAACGTTCAATGTGCCGTAAAATTCTCAAACGGAGATATTCCATCTTTCCAGCATATTCATAGATTCCTGATCGCGAGCTAATATGATCGCGAGCTAATATTAAAAACGTTCAATGTGCCGGAAAATTCTCAAACGGAGAGATTCCATCTTTCCAGCAAATTCATAGATTCCTGATCGCGAGCTAATATTAAAAACGTTCAATGTGCCGTAAAATTCTCAAACGGAGAGATTCCATCTATCCAGCAAATTCATAGATTCCTGATCGCGAGCTAATATTAAAAACGTTCAATGTTCCGTAAAATTCTCAAACGGAGAGATTCCATCTTTCCAGCAAATTCATAGATTCCTGATCGCGAGCTAATATTAAAAACGTTCAATGTGCCGTAAAATTCTCAAACGGAGAGATTCCATCTTTCCAGCAAATTCATAGATTCCTGATCGCGAGCTAATATTAAAAACGTTCAATGTGCCGTAAAATTCTCAAACGGAGAGATTCCATCTATCCAGCAAATTCATAGGTTCCTGATCGCGAGCTAATATTAAAAACGTTGAAAGTGCCGTAAAATTCTCAAACGGAGAGATTCCATCTTTCCAGCAAATTCATAGATTCCTTATCGCGAGCTAATATTAAAAACGTTCAATGTGCCGTAAAATTCTCAAACGGAGAGATTCCATCTTTCCAGCAAATTCATAGATTCCTGCTCGCGAGCTAATATTAAAAACGTTCAATGTGCCGTAAAATTCTCAAACGGAGAGATTCCATCTTTCCAGCAAATTCATAGATTCCTGATCGCGAGCTAATATTAAAAACGTTCAATGTGCCGTAAAATTCTCAAACGGAGAGATTCCATCTTTCCAGCAAATTCATAGATTCCTGACCGCGAGCTAATATTAAAAACGTCGAATGTGCGGTAAATATCTCAAACGGAGAGATTCCATCTTTCCAGCAAATTCATAGATTCCTGCTCGCGAGCTAATAATAAAAACGTTGAATGTGCCGTAAAATTCTCAAACGGAGAGATTCCATCTTTCCAGCAAATTCATAGATTCCTGATCGCGAGCTAATATTAAAAACGTTCAATGTGCCGTAAAATTCTCAAACGGAGAGATTCCATCTTTCCAGCAAATTCATAGATTCCTGATCGCGAGCTAATATTAAAAACGTTCAATGTGCAGTAAAATTCTCAAACGGAGAGATTCCATCTTTCCAGCAAATTCATAGATTCCTGATCGCGAGCTAATATTAAAAACGTATTCAATGTGCCGTAAAATTCTCAAACGGAGAGATTCCATCTTTCCAGCAAATTCATAGATTCCTGATCGCGAGCTAATATTAAAAACGTTCAATGTGCCGTAAAATTCTCAAACGGAGAGATTCCATCTTTCCAGCAAATTCATAGATTCCTGATCGCGAGCTAATATTAAAAACGTTCAATGTGCAGTAAAATTCTCAAACGGAGAGATTCCATCTTTCCAGCAAATTCATAGATTCCTGATCGCGAGCTAATATTAAAAACGTTCAATGTGCCGTAAAATTCTCAAACGGAGAGATTCCATCTATCCAGCAAATTCATAGATTCCTGATCGCGAGCTAATATTAAAAACGTTCAATGTGCCGTAAAATTCTCAAACGGAGAGATTCCATCTTTCCAGCAAATTCATAGATTCCTGATCGCGAGCTAATATTAAAAACGTTCAATGTGCCGTAAAATTCTCAAACGGAGAGATTCCATCTATCCAGCAAATTCATAGGATCCTGATCGCGAGCTAATATTAAAAACGTTGAAAGTGCCGTAAAATTCTCAAACGGAGAGATTCCATCTTTCCAGCAAATTCATAGATTCCTTATCGCGAGCTAATATTAAAAACGTTGAAAGTGCCGTAAAATTCTCAAACGGAGAGATTCCATCTTTCCAGCAAATTCATAGATTCCTGCTCGCGAGCTAATATTAAAAACGTTCAATGTGCCGTAAAATTCTCAAACGGAGAGATTCCATCTTTCCAGCAAATTCATAGATTCCTGATCGCGAGCTAATATTAAAAACGTTCAATGTGCCGTAAAATTCTCAAACGGAGAGATTCCATCTTTCCAGCAAATTCATAGATTCCTGCTCGCGAGCTAATATTAAAAACGTTCAATGTGCCGTAAAATTCTCAAACGGAGAGATTCCATCTTTCCAGCAAATTCATAGATTCCTGATCGCGAGCTAATATTAAAAACGTTCAATGTGCCGTAAAATTCTCAAACGGAGAGATTCCATCTTTCCAGCAAATTCATAGATTCCTGATCGCGAGCTAATAATAAAAACGTTGAATGTGCCGTAAAATTCTCAAACGGAGAGATTCCATCTTTCCAGCAAATTCATAGATTCCTGATCGCGAGCTAATATTAAAAACGTTCAATGTGCCGTAAAATTCTCAAACGGAGAGATTCCATCTTTCCAGCAAATTCATAGATTCCTGATCGCGAGCTAATATTAAAAACGTTCAATGTGCAGTAAAATTCTCAAACGGAGAAATTCCATCTTTCCAGCAAATTCATAGATTCCTGATCGCGAGCTAATATGATCGCGAGCTAATATTAAAAACGTTCAATGTGCCGTAAAATTCTCAAACGGAGAGATTCCATCTTTCCAGCAAATTCATAGATTCCTGATCGCGAGCTAATATTAAAAACGTTCAATGTGCCGTAAAATTCTCAAACGGAGAGATTCCATCTATCCAGCAAATTCATAGATTCCTGATCGCGAGCTAATATTAAAAACGTTGAAAGTGCCGTAAAATTCTCAAACGGAGAGATTCCATCTTTCCAGCAAATTCATAGATTCGTTATCGCGAGCTAATATTAAAAACGTTCAATGTGCCGTAAAATTCTCAAACGGAGAGATTCCATCTTTCCAGCAAATTCATAGATTCCTGATCGCGAGCTAATATTAAAAACGTTCAATGTGCCGTAAAATTCTCAAACGGAGAGATTCCATCTTTCCAGCAAATTCATAGATTCCTGATCGCGAGCTAATATTAAAAACGTTCAATGTGCCGTAAAATTCTCAAACGGAGAGATTCCATCTTTTCAGCAAATTCATAGATTCCTGATCGCGAGCTAATATTAAAAACGTTCAATGTGCCGTAAAATTCTCAAACGGAGAGATTCCATCTTTCCAGCAAATTCATAGATTCCTGATCGCGAGCTAATATTAAAAACGTTCAATGTGCAGTAAAATTCTCAAACGGAGAGATTCCATCTTTCCAGCAAATTCATAGATTCCTGATCGCGAGCTAATATTAAAAACGATCAATGTGCCGTAAATTCTCAAACGGAGAGATTCCATCTTTCCAGCAAATTTCATAGATTCCTGCTCGCGAGCTAATATTAAAAACGTTCAATGTGCCGTAAAATTCTCAAACGGAGAGATTCCATCTTTCCAGCAAATTCATAGATTCCTGATCGCGAGCTAATATTAAAAACGTTCAATGTGCCGTAAAATTCTCAAACGGAGAGATTCCATCTTTCCAGCAAATTCATAGATTCCTGATCGTGAGCTAATATTAAAAACGTTCAATGTGCCGTAAAATTCTCAAACGGAGAGATTCCATCTTTCCAGCAAATTCATAGATTCCTGCTCGCGAGCTAATATTAAAAACGTTCAATGTGCCGTAAAATTCTCAAACGGAGAGATTCCATCTTTCCAGCAAATTCATAGATTCCTGATCGCGAGCTAATATTAAAAACGTTCAATGTGCCGTAAAATTCTCAAACGGAGAGATTCCATCTTTCCAGCAAATTCATAGATTCCTGACCGCGAGCTAATATTAAAAACGTCGAATGTGCGGTAAATATCTCAAACGGAGAGATTCCATCTTTCCAGCAAATTCATAGATTCCTGCTCGCGAGCTAATAATAAAAACGTTGAATGTGCCGTAAAATTCTCAAACGGAGAGATTCCATCTTTCCAGCAAATTCATAGATTCCTGATCGCGAGCTAATATTAAAAACGTTCAATGTGCCGTAAAATTCTCAAACGGAGAGATTCCATCTTTCCAGCAAATTCATAGATTCCTGATCGCGAGCTAATATTAAAAACGTTCAATGTGCAGTAAAATTCTCAAACGGAGAGATTCCATCTTTCCAGCAAATTCATAGATTCCTGATCGCGAGCTAATATTAAAAACGTTCAATGTGCCGTAAAATTCTCAAACGGAGAGATTCCATCTATCCAGCAAATTCATAGATTCCTGATCGCGAGCTAATATTAAAAACGTTCAATGTGCCGTAAAATTCTCAAACGGAGAGATTCCATCTTTCCAGCAAATTCATAGATTCCTGATCGCGAGCTAATATTAAAAACGTTCAATGTGCCGTAAAATTCTCAAACGGAGAGATTCCATCTTTCCAGCAAATTCATAGGTTCCTGATCGCGAGCTAATATTAAAAACGTTGAAAGTGCCGTAAAATTCTCAAACGGAGAGATTCCATCTTTCCAGCAAATTCATAGATTCCTTATCGCGAGCTAATATTAAAAACGTTCAATGTGCCGTAAAATTCTCAAACGGAGAGATTCCATCTTTCCAGCAAATTCATAGATTCCTGATCGCGAGCTAATATTAAAAACGTTCAATGTGCCGTAAAATTCTCAAACGGAGAGATTCCATCTTTCCAGCAAATTCATAGATTCCTGATCGCGAGCTAATATTAAAAACGTTCAATGTGCCGTAAAATTCTCAAACGGAGAGATTCCATCTTTCCAGCAAATTCATAGATTCCTGCTCGCGAGCTAATAATAAAAACGTTGAATGTGCCGTAAAATTCTCAAACGGAGAGATTCCATCTTTCCAGCAAATTCATAGATTCCTGATCGCGAGCTAATATTAAAAACGTTCAATGTGCCGTAAAATTCTCAAACGGAGAGATTCCATCTTTCCAGCAAATTCATAGATTCCTGATCGCGAGCTAATATTAAAAACGTTCAATGTGCAGTAAAATTCTCAAACGGAGATATTCCATCTTTCCAGCATATTCATAGATTCCTGATCGCGAGCTAATATGATCGCGAGCTAATATTAAAAACGTTCAATGTGCCGGAAAATTCTCAAACGGAGAGATTCCATCTTTCCAGCAAATTCATAGATTCCTGATCGCGAGCTAATATTAAAAACGTTCAATGTGCCGTAAAATTCTCAAACGGAGAGATTCCATCTATCCAGCAAATTCATAGATTCCTGATCGCGAGCTAATATTAAAAACGTTCAATGTTCCGTAAAATTCTCAAACGGAGAGATTCCATCTTTCCAGCAAATTCATAGATTCCTGATCGCGAGCTAATATTAAAAACGTTCAATGTGCCGTAAAATTCTCAAACGGAGAGATTCCATCTTTCCAGCAAATTCATAGATTCCTGATCGCGAGCTAATATTAAAAACGTTCAATGTGCCGTAAAATTCTCAAACGGAGAGATTCCATCTATCCAGCAAATTCATAGGTTCCTGATCGCGAGCTAATATTAAAAACGTTGAAAGTGCCGTAAAATTCTCAAACGGAGAGATTCCATCTTTCCAGCAAATTCATAGATTCCTTATCGCGAGCTAATATTAAAAACGTTCAATGTGCCGTAAAATTCTCAAACGGAGAGATTCCATCTTTCCAGCAAATTCATAGATTCCTGCTCGCGAGCTAATATTAAAAACGTTCAATGTGCCGTAAAATTCTCAAACGGAGAGATTCCATCTTTCCAGCAAATTCATAGATTCCTGATCGCGAGCTAATATTAAAAACGTTCAATGTGCCGTAAAATTCTCAAACGGAGAGATTCCATCTTTCCAGCAAATTCATAGATTCCTGACCGCGAGCTAATATTAAAAACGTCGAATGTGCGGTAAATATCTCAAACGGAGAGATTCCATCTTTCCAGCAAATTCATAGATTCCTGCTCGCGAGCTAATAATAAAAACGTTGAATGTGCCGTAAAATTCTCAAACGGAGAGATTCCATCTTTCCAGCAAATTCATAGATTCCTGATCGCGAGCTAATATTAAAAACGTTCAATGTGCCGTAAAATTCTCAAACGGAGAGATTCCATCTTTCCAGCAAATTCATAGATTCCTGATCGCGAGCTAATATTAAAAACGTTCAATGTGCAGTAAAATTCTCAAACGGAGAGATTCCATCTTTCCAGCAAATTCATAGATTCCTGATCGCGAGCTAATATTAAAAACGTTCAATGTGCCGTAAAATTCTCAAACGGAGAGATTCCATCTTTCCAGCAAATTCATAGATTCCTGATCGCGAGCTAATATTAAAAACGTTCAATGTGCCGTAAAATTCTCAAACGGAGAGATTCCATCTTTCCAGCAAATTCATAGATTCCTGATCGCGAGCTAATATTAAAAACGTTCAATGTGCAGTAAAATTCTCAAACGGAGAGATTCCATCTTTCCAGCAAATTCATAGATTCCTGATCGCGAGCTAATATTAAAAACGTTCAATGTGCCGTAAAATTCTCAAACGGAGAGATTCCATCTATCCAGCAAATTCATAGATTCCTGATCGCGAGCTAATATTAAAAACGTTCAATGTGCCGTAAAATTCTCAAACGGAGAGATTCCATCTTTCCAGCAAATTCATAGATTCCTGATCGCGAGCTAATATTAAAAACGTTCAATGTGCCGTAAAATTCTCAAACGGAGAGATTCCATCTATCCAGCAAATTCATAGGTTCCTGATCGCGAGCTAATATTAAAAACGTTGAAAGTGCCGTAAAATTCTCAAACGGAGAGATTCCATCTATCCAGCAAATTCATAGATTCCTGATCGCGAGCTAATATTAAAAACGTTCAATGTGCCGTAAAATTCTCAAACGGAGAGATTCCATCTTTCCAGCAAATTCATAGATTCCTGATCGCGAGCTAATATTAAAAACGTTCAATGTGCCGTAAAATTCTCAAACGGAGAGATTCCATCTATCCAGCAAATTCATAGGTTCCTGATCGCGAGCTAATATTAAAAACGTTGAAAGTGCCGTAAAATTCTCAAACGGAGAGATTCCATCTTTCCAGCAAATTCATAGATTCCTTATCGCGAGCTAATATTAAAAACGTTGAAAGTGCCGTAAAATTCTCAAACGGAGAGATTCCATCTTTCCAGCAAATTCATAGATTCCTGCTCGCGAGCTAATATTAAAAACGTTCAATGTGCCGTAAAATTCTCAAACGGAGAGATTCCATCTTTCCAGCAAATTCATAGATTCCTGATCGCGAGCTAATATTAAAAACGTTCAATGTGCCGTAAAATTCTCAAACGGAGAGATTCCATCTTTCCAGCAAATTCATAGATTCCTGCTCGCGAGCTAATATTAAAAACGTTCAATGTGCCATAAAATTCTCAAACGGAGAGATTCCATCTTTCCAGCAAATTCATAGATTCCTGATCGCGAGCTAATATTAAAAACGATCAATGTGCCGTAAATTCTCAAACGGAGAGATTCCATCTTTCCAGCAAATTTCATAGATTCCTGCTCGCGAGCTAATATTAAAAACGTTCAATGTGCCGTAAAATTCTCAAACGGAGAGATTCCATCTTTCCAGCAAATTCATAGATTCCTGATCGCGAGCTAATATTAAAAACGTTCAATGTGCCGTAAAATTCTCAAACGGAGAGATTCCATCTTTCCAGCAAATTCATAGATTCCTGATCGTGAGCTAATATTAAAAACGTTCAATGTGCCGTAAAATTCTCAAACGGAGAGATTCCATCTTTCCAGCAAATTCATAGATTCCTGATCGCGAGCTAATATGATCGCGAGCTAATATTAAAAACGTTCAATGTGCCGTAAAATTCTCAAACGGAGAGATTCCATCTTTCCAGCAAATTCATAGATTCCTGATCGCGAGCTAATATTAAAAACGTTCAATGTGCAGTAAAATTCTCAAACGGAGAAATTCCATCTTTCCAGCAAATTCATAGATTCCTGATCGCGAGCTAATATGATCGCGAGCTAATATTAAAAACGTTCAATGTGCCGTAAAATTCTCAAACGGAGAGATTCCATCTTTCCAGCAAATTCATAGATTCCTGATCGCGAGCTAATATTAAAAACGTTCAATGTGCCGTAAAATTCTCAAACGGAGAGATTCCATCTATCCAGCAAATTCATAGATTCCTGATCGCGAGCTAATATTAAAAACGTTGAAAATGCCGTAAAATTCTCAAACGGAGAGATTCCATCTTTCCAGCAAATTCATAGATTCCTTATCGCGAGCTAATATTAAAAACGTTCAATGTGCCGTAAAATTCTCAAACGGAGAGATTCCATCTTTCCAGCAAATTCATAGATTCCTGATCGCGAGCTAATATTAAAAACGTTCAATGTGCCGTAAAATTCTCAAACGGAGAGATTCCATCTTTCCAGCAAATTCATAGATTCCTGATCGCGAGCTAATATTAAAAACGTTCAATGTGCCGTAAAATTCTCAAACGGAGAGATTCCATCTTTCCAGCAAATTCATAGATTCCTCACTGCGCGAAATGCTGCGTATTCGGGTCCGAACATTTTCGAAAACGGACCGCAACACGTCTGGTATACGTACGTATTCTTTAGTCTTCAAACCAACCTACATCAAGTACTACTGGGATATCCAACTCGAACACGGACTGTTTTTCCATTTTCGAGTCCGACTACCTAAGAATACTTTAAGTATTCTGGGTATCTCATTTACGAATACCAATAAATATATATTGAATTCGCTTGAAATAGCTGTTATCTTTAAGTGCAAATTTAGAATACTCATCGAGACTTAAGACCCCTGGCGATTTTCGACTTGAATACTTTACATACTCAAGGTTTTCTGGAGTTTTCGACTTGAATACTTCATATAGTTAGGCGTTTGTGGGATTTTCGACTTGAATACTTCAGCTTTTCTGGAATTTTCAACCTGAATACTTCATACACTAGGCGTCTACGAGATTTGAGACTTGAATACTTTGGCGTTCGTGGGGTTTGAGACTCGAATACTTCATATATACTTTCGCGTTCATGGGATTTTCAACTTGAATACGTTTTATACTTTGGCGTTCGTGGGGTTTGCGACTCGAATACTTCATATACTAAACGTTTGTGGGATTTCAGACTTGAATACTTTGGCCTTCGTGGGGTTGGAGACTCGAATACTTCATATACTTTGGCGTTCGTGGGATTTTCAACTTGAATACGTTTTATACTTTGGCGTTCGTGGGGTTTGCGACTCGAATACTTCATATACTAAACGTTTGTGGGATTTCAGACTTGAATACTTTGGCGTTCGTGGGGTTGGAGACTCGAATACTTCATATACTTTGGCGTTCGTGGGATTTTCAACTTGAATACGTTTTATACTTTGGCGTTCATGGATTTGCGACTTGAATATACCTCGCGTACTTAACGCTTTTTGGGGCGTAATACTCCGTATACTCAAGCTGTAGTCTTTGGTTTTAGAGTTCGTATTCTTATTATTTTTCATATCTGATTATTTTTCGTGTTCACATATCCAAACTGTCGTTTGTGTTCTGCTCGAATACTCATAACCAAACGTTTTGACTCGGACAGTATCATATATGTAATGCAATGTTAAAATAAACTACATACAACAAATATAATGCAACAGCATATCAAACTCTTTAATATCTTCTAATATGACAGATAATTTTGTACATAAATATTTAATCACTGAAAATAAATAATTACGTTTCAATCCGTAATTTCATGTTTCAACAGTATATAGTTCTGCTGGTTTATGAAAGGAGCTGTATCAAGATGTTCTGCAATATTTGGAATCAAGTATTCGATTGGTGTTAGTAAATTGGCTAATACTATATTTATCCACATACTTCCTTTGATATCAACCATCCCACATGTATGCAGTTTATACAAAAATTAATATGTTCTGAGCCGAAAAAGAAATGCAGCTAATCGAGATACAGCTCCTTTAAAAGTAGAGTAGGATGGATATCACCATCAAAGAACATTAACATTTATAAGCAATGCTTAATGTCGACTTGAATAGCTGATATTACGGTTGAGTCTACGAATAACAGATACTGCGGTATTGACCATGTAATGAAGCGTTATTGGTACTATCATTATTGAATAGTGCCTCATTGCGCCTAAGTGGGGCGTTCGGTCAATTCTGCTGAAACTGCTATTTGTGGACTAAACTGTAATATCGGCTATTAAACAATGACATAAAAGTATAATAAAAACCCAACACAAAAATGAATACACATGTGAATTCAAAATTAAATTACTAACTACTGTAACCTTAAAATGACAATCTAGCAACATACTCTAGTTCTGCTGGTGTGAAAGGAGCTGTGCCATGTGGTGTTACATGTATGGAATCAGTGTCCGATTGGTGTTTGTAAATTGGCTACAAAGCCTGAATGAATGTGCAATATTGTCTATGAAAACTATGTAACCCACAGATTGTTAGACATTTTTTCAATTTCCTTTGATTTCAAACATCCCACACGTTTGCAGTTTACGAAAATCACTGAAAATAACTTTGTTCTGACCCGGAAAAGAAATGCAGCTAATTGAGATACAGCTCCTTTAACTGTAGCAGAGTAGGATGGATATCACCATCAAAGAACATTAACGTTTATAAACAATGCTTAATGTCGACTTCAATTAAATAATATAATGGCATAAAAGTATAATAAATATCCAAAATAAAAATAAATTTGTAGAATGTATGTTATTTAAATCTTCTTTGCACACTGAATTTTTTTTTAAATAGTATAATTTGTACTTACTGAAATACACATGTGAATTATAAATTAAATTGCTAACTACTGTAACCTTAAAATGACAATCTAGCAACATACTCTAGTTCTGCTGGTGTGAAAGGAGCTGTGCCATCAGGTGGTACATGTATGGAATCAGTGTCCGATTGGTGTTTGTAAATTGGCTACAAACACTTACAATATCCCTCCCTTAATTTTGTTCTCACACGGAAAAGAAATGTACATGTAGCTCACCGAGATACAGCTCCTTTAAAGGGAACAGAGTAGGATGGATATCACCATCAAAGAACATTAACGTTTATATAAGCAATGCTTAATATGGACTTCAATTCACTCTTTTCACCTGGTGGCCATTTTGGATTCAAAGCGAGGTAATCCTTTGTTTTTGCCAGGTGAGCTTCATTTTGACTATCCCTCACTACGAGGCTGACCTGGCAAAAACAAAGGATTGCCTCGCTTTGAATCCAAAATGGCCACCAGGTGAAAAGAGTGAATTCAATAATATAATGGCATAAAAGTATAATAAAAATCTAAAATAAAAATGTATGCTAGATGTCATGTGTCACATACAAGGAAATATTTTTAAAATGAAGTATAATTTAGGGTGCATTCGATTGACCATATTCCGTAATTGGAATAGATGGAATAGTCTCTGGAAATCACTGGTTCAGATACATTTTGTACTGTAAGCTATAAATGCTTGCTGATATATGATATTCAGGATACAATTAATATATATGTGACTAAAAAATCCTGATATAAGCGATTTCTAGTGATCATTCTGTTTATTCTTATTCCAGAATATGGTCAATCGAACGCACCCTTATATACACTTGTACATTATTCCTGTATTTCAGCAGTTAGCGACATCATTTAAGTCAGTTCAAACCTTCTTTCCTTTTCCTTTCTTTCTGTTTATGTTGATTCCCTTTTTATTAAAGGTTTTGATAGGGGATGGCAAAGAACGCCTAGGTGAACTCCTAATAGGAGTTGAACTTCCTTGATTTGTTGCTTGACAGGCTAGTACTGGCGAAGGACTCCTAGATTCTCTTAGGAGTGCTCTTGACACTCTCGATTTCTCAATTTTTGAGTGGCTTGGCCGTCTTCTGATTGGCGAAGGACTTTCTGAATATACAGGACTCATAGACTGCCTGGTTCTCTTATTAGGTGACCTGGGGCTGTGTAACAGATCATCTTGACGAACAGTCGAGGGGCTTTGAGGAGGAGAATTTCTTGCAGACTCTCGCCCTCTTCTTGGTGTTAGAGATGCACTCCTCTCCCTTTGTGATCTGTAGTCTCTCCTCTCTGTACCTTCTTCTGGCTGGGTGGTTCTTATAGCCCATGCCACTAATAATCTGGGCTTACTGCGTGCTGATGGACTTCCAGTGACTCTAGGCATTCTTGCCCTGACATTTTCCTGTCTTGAAGTCTCAAGCTTTTCTTGCAGTCTCTTCATCAACAAATTTGCTGTACTGGACCTCCAGGAAGGTTGTTTCACAACCCATTTTTCCCTACTAGTTCCTGCTCCATCCTCTTCATCACTGACATATTCATAGTTGAGTGCTTCAAGTTTTTCCTTGTCTTGTCCTTCTGCCACCTTTGTTCTAGCTCTGAATAACTGTTGAAGGTAATTTGCAACTCAGGGTAAATAACCACAAATATCTCACATTTTCGGACTTGTGTTTAGTATATTGGATGCAGGGATGCAATATAGAGGCAAATTTGCTCCTGCTAAAACACTTAGGAGCAAACTGTAATAATATATACTGTATAACATATAATATATGTATATTATGTGGATATACATAATTATACAGTCAATACCAAAAACACAGTACCTTTTCATTTATACTATAGTCTTGAAAGAAGACACTACACCAGAAGTTAAGCTCAACGGAAGTGTTGAGGAATATTATTTTGTGGGTTCATAAAAGCCAACTTCTTAAAGTGCATATGAGCCCTAGCCAGTTATCTTTGATATTGATTGTATATGAAGTGAATAGTCCAACGGTAGAATATTTCTTGATTTGGGTGTTGCATCTACGAGATATGAAGGTTTATATTTCCAATATGCTAATGATATGATGTCATCACCGACATCACTTATTATACAAAAGCATGCTGGTAGAGACAAATTACCTATTTTTAAATTCTAAGTTATGTTCGAAGCTTATCAAAGTGATTTTACCCCAAAAAAAATCTAAATTAGAAAATAGATTAATTCACAAGGACAAAGAAATTCAGCAAATGTCGGTGATGACATCACATCATTAGCATATTTGAAATATAAACCTTCATATCTCGTAGACGCAACACCCAAATCAAGAAATATTCTACCGTTGGACTATTCACTTCATATACAATCAATATCAAAGATAACTGGCTAGGGCTCATATGCACTTTAAAGCAGAGCAAAGACACACAAAAAACTACTGTGGAACAGGAGTTAGCAGAAGCAAAGTGAAGTTCTGTGGTCAATTTCTACGATCGTAACACTGCATTATGTTAGCTGATTCCCATCATCATCACTTTAAAGTATTAAGTACTTTGTAACTTTAAACAGGTCATGTTCTGTTCTTGAATGGTACAAATGCCACAGCATGCTCATAGCCTGATTTTCAGATGATACAAGGTCCTCTGCTCTCACACATTTCAAGCGCATGGTCACAACACTGATCTAACTACTGGATTTGTTGTACTTATACAATTCATCAAAATCAGGACTGTTCAAAATTCTGAAAACAAATATTTAGGCAAAGGAATCCAACTTTTGCCATGACATATTCACTCTTTGTGTTCATTCATGTAGAAATTTCATGCCATTCCATGAAAGATTTAGTCTTCTTAGGCAAAAAAGCTATGATATTTCAGCTGGAAATGAAGGATAATGATGCCTTTCTCTGTTTGGGAAATAATTCAGAAATGCCAAAAGTTTTGCACGCTTTCTCCAAAGCTATATATCAAGTCAGTTTGTATTGTCTGCTTCACCTTCAGGCTGCACTAGACAATCCACACATACCTCAGTTCTCTAAAAATGAAACCTTTGCTCTGATTGGTCAAACTGAAAACAATGGCTGGAATACAGTTTCTGCCAAAGTCCATCATACGGGGAGGGGGAGGAAGTGAGAGTGGAGGACCTTGTACCATCTGAAAATGAGGCTAGCAGCTCACAGAAAAATTGAAAGAGCAAAATTATCCCTACAAGGGAATGTCTGGGATCACCCTAAACTGCACATCAAAATAATGCACAAAATAATATATGGTTGAATTTGTTTAAAAAATGATCTCCTTACCCTTTTCCTTCTTGATCGGAGTTTGTTTTCCTCCTTTTGAATCGTTACTTTCTCCTGATTTTCAGGTAAGGACTGCAGATACAGCTTTCTCTTGGTTTCATAGTAACGACTAACAGCCCCTTCAAAATCAAAGTAAATGAAGAATATTATTATGCCTGGGTCAAATTAATTTTAACATACATCCAGGTCACATTGCATCCAATCAGCATGTAACAACTGCTTTTTAAAAGGAACAAGGAATAGTTTATGTCCTGATAAGTTTTGAAAGTTTTCAGTTTTTTGTTTAATTTATAAATAAGTGATTGATTTGTCCCCTCCGCAATGGCCATTTTGGCTTTTATTGTAATTGATTATAATTTATGCATCAATGTCGACTTGCAAGCAAAAAAGTCATATTTTAAAATAAACTATCATCACTTAGCTACAATTCTATGAACACTTTAGGTCTGTTGGAAAACATTTAAAAAACTGGTTTTCATGTCCAAAATACTGTGGAATGACCCGTTAATATTATTGAAGGACTGTGTGCAAAAAGGGCATAAGTGACTCGTGATCATATTCTAAATTCTCCCTTAAAAACAAAGAAAATGAAAGAACTTTTGCAAAAAGCCCTTCAATTTATGTTCAACTTGATCATGAAACAAATGTTTATCAGTGGTTTACATGTACATGTAACATCTACACAACTTACGCTTCACAAATTTAACTGGATAGCCTTTCTCTTGCTGAAACAACTGCTGCTCCAGTTCTTTTCTCACAGAAGTATTATGCGGCGAGATAAGACTGTAAAATAAAATAAAATAATTATATAAAAACAAGAGGCCCTGATTGGCCTTAACTCGGGCCACCTATAAACAGGGCTTATGGAATTATGCGCGGATGCGGACCCGCATAATTTGGCTTGCTCCGCATAATCCGCCTAATCTGCCAATTCCCGCATAATCCGGAGAAATTTATAGAAAATCATAAAACGGGTATCTATTTTCGCTATTTCTCAAAGACTCTTACACAATCTATCCGAAGTTAACAGTAGATTTCCTTCCCAAATCGTCGAACATTGAGCAATCGAAACGACGATTCACAACGGGAATAACAAGGCGTTGTATGTTGAAAACCGTGGGGGCCTGTTGTCTAAATTTCGATAGAACGTGTCTCATTATTGGTGGAAAATCTAGAGACAAGGTTTCCTAAGTGGTGAATCACAATAATTTGGAATAGAAAAAAACTCTGTTTTTACGTTTTCAGCGGGAAAACGTGAATTCTTTTCAGATCAAGTTCCTCCATAGCGTTTTGCGAGTTTAATTATGATTTAAAAACATGGATAATTTGTTGTAAGAGAATCAACAGAGGAAATTAAACGGAAACGTCACGAAGCGATAAATGTTTCAGCTCTAAAACTGTTAGTGCAGACAGCTGTCTATGTGGACATGATCGTCGAAGACTATAGCTAGGCCTAGACAGAATAAATGTAAAGGAAATATCAACTTGCGTTTATTAGTCTATGCTCATACGGTACGTCGAACGGCGTTTTCGCGTATGCTGCGTAAGCTCTAGTAACGACCGCTACTATTAATTCTTGTTTTGGGTCAGTTAAATTCTGTACAGTATTTAAAAATTGATTCAAAAAGCGACGGCACCCCCATCAGTTAAACCTTATTTCCCTTAGTCCCTTACCGCTAAATTGGTTAGCGGTCTGTCAAAGTAACGTGGCGATTTCCGCATCTGCAATAAGGCGACAACTACAACAGCATTTCAAAAACCTGCTTGGTTTTTGTTTCCTGGTTTTCTTACTGAAATGATAATTACGTCTTTTGAAGACATTTCTACTTCATACTAACCTGAAATAAAACCTATGACCATAACGCTAGTAAACTAGGCTTGATAATCTTGCTGCATCAAGAATTTTACGAATACTTAGGATCAGTTGACGTTTAACATAGACTTTCTAGTACATAGATTTGAACACAAAGGGATACTAGTTAAAATGGATTTGAGACAATTAACCATCTCTCTTATTCAACTTGCGGCTTTTTTGAAGCGAAACACGATAAAATAAATTTGTGCTAAAAAATGTATGACGTCATCCCGCATAATTTCCCGCATAATTTGCGATGTTTCCCGCATAATTCGCCAAAAAATCCCGCATAATTTAGATTTTTTTTCCGCATCCTACCATAAGCACTGTATAAATAGGTTAATACATGGAGTTCTAGCATATTTTTGTGTCATACATGGTTTGTGCTAGGGGACCGGATAATTGATTCACTTCTGATGCTTGTGATAATATATATATATATAATGGAATGGACCTTTTGCAGGAATGCAATAACGTGGTTGCACTACAATGTAGCTCGCTAGTCGCCTTTTGTTGTTCGTTGATATTCTCGCCTTCTCGATTGGTTACCGGTGCCAAACAGCAACACAAATTTTTTTAAATAATAATAATAAACACTTGCAAAACTTGACTCGAGTAATTATAATGAGCATCAGTAGTGAATCAATTACCCAGCTCCCCTAGCACAAACCAACTGGGGCAATGTTTGTTTGGGACAATTCTGGAATAAGAATAGCCAGATAATACTTGAAGATAAAATTATTTCAAATACCTTTCCTGTGGTGTGTATTGGTCTTCCATCTCCAGGCTGTTATGCAATAAGTGAACATCACTCTGCCATAACAAAAAAAATATGATTTACGTATTACAAAAACGGATGTCAGAGAGAAATGATTTTTTAAAATTATTAACCCTTTCAGTGCTGTGTTTTTTGAAGACCCCCCCCCCCCCTCCCACTCCCCAGAGAAATCTGTAGTCATTGTTGCCATGGAACTTTCAACTGACAGTCTATAATACTGAGGGCTCATATGTTTTAGTACACCATGTTGCTCATGTGAGCAGCTTTTTCCAGCAAGCACAGCAGTGAGTTTGTTTACAAGGAAACACGCAGAATTGAGGCTTTTAAAAACATGTTCCTCCATTTATAGTGCTTGAGTCATTAAAGTGATACCAGAGTACAAAACACTTATAAAATGGTCTCAAAATGATGTTTGCTTTGTCCTGAAATTAACTGTAAACACAATAAAAACAATAATCACTTGTAGGATGGGCAAGGATTTATCCAGTCGCTTTACCCTGGATCTGACTGTTTGAAGCAAGGTTGGAGTAACTTTATCCCTAAAATATATAACTGTAATCTGTATGGTTAGCAATTTATCCCTGGGGTAGCGCTTACCCTTGCTTCGAACAACTGCACTCTGGGCTTTATAAATAGAGGTCTAGAGCCATCTACCATAGCTTTTTTTGGAATATTGGACAACATTATTTTTCTTGTCATTCATTCCAATATCAAGCTATTACACGTAGGCAGCAAATCATGACAAAATAAATTAAAATCATGGCAGCAGAAGGGATCAAACCCACATCCTTCAGGTTCCTGAGTGGGCAAGTTGGAACAATGATGCACTTGTGACAAAAATAATATAATATTATACCTTGGTAGCAAGCAACTTATCTATTTTGTGTATCAGTCAAGCTTACTGATTAACACTAGATTAGTTAATCTAGGGTTAAACAGACCTTTCTGGAATGTATTTTTGGGTTAGGATTAGATATACCTTATAATATAAACAATGTTAACCCAAGCTGCACTGCAAACTGCCAGTGGATTAGCCATTCGTGTATATGTGTGGCAGTACCAGGTTTGAACCTAATTTTTATTCCCGGGTTGGGCTTTTTCATTAAAAAAAGTTGAATTCTGGGGTATAGTATATTCAGAATAATCATCAAAGGAGGAAATTTGGGTACATTTTCAGAATAGATCTGGGTCTTGGAGCAACAATCACTTTTCAGAAAACCAGGTACTGACTCACACATACAAAATGTACCACACTGTGGTTGATATCCTTATTTCTGTCCCGCCCTCTCCACCTCTATTGTGGCTGACATCCAGGGCCGCCCTTCTATTTTCATTCATGTAACAAATTAGTTACTCACCGAAATCTCTAGAGGAATTCTATTATTATCATCAGGATCATCTTGCTCCCAGTCTAAGTTGTCTATTTTCTCATTTAGGAGCTTTTGTGCTTCTCGAAGTTGTCTCATTTCCAATAGGAAATCATCTTGCGATTTCTTCACATCCATAAGTAGTTGGTATTGATCTTTCAGCTGACGACTAGTAGAATTAAAAGCATCAAATATTTTGTTCACTTCCACTGAAGCAATTGTCACGGTTTCTCGTCTCCTGGATTGGGTTTCGTCGTTTATACCAGTAACAGTGGAACTACTATTTGATCTTCTGACACTGGTGGTGTTCTCAGTGCGGCGTGAACCAGATGAGAAAAATGATGTTGGTCGTATTCCAGACATCCCTAGCTAGACCTAAATATATAAAAGGTCATTATACACAGATTAATGAGTCATGCAAACATGAGATCAACCATTCTTGTATCAGGATCATACAACTTTGAAACATATTTATTTTGTCCTAAACAGGGTCCTAAACTAGGGTGTTGTGACCTACACAGGGTAGGTATTTAGAGTTTTTGTGTCCTAAACAGGTTCAGGGTTTCAAACCTTCAGCGGCATCACTATTCCCAAACATGTCTCAAGTAACCCCCCCCCCCCACCCTCCCCAGGGGATGCGAAGATCATGGAGTTTTGTCGTTCTAAAATGTTCGATTTTCAAGTGATTCTTGATAACAAATTTTCGATTGGAGTCGTAAACTACACTAGATCAAAATTCTCAATAGTAAATGTTCGATTGGAGTCGTTAACTACGCTTGGATCCAGGATTTTTTAGAAGAAGTCGATGATCACACCAAAGCCCAAGGTGCGAAGTCCACGAGGCACGACGAATATTTCAATCCCGGAGAAGCGTCTTTACTAATACATTTGTTTCTACCATAGTTTTTAAATTATAACACTAGGTTAACCTAAAGCTGAGTCAGTCTAGAGTCAATGGCTACCATAGTCCAAGGCCAGGTAAAGAATATCACAAATATTCATGAAGCGGGCTGGTTCGTAGAGAACGAAATATCTGACTTAGAGTTAGAGTTACATACTGGTTTAGTCATTGGAAATCAACAACTAATCATTTTGATCTCTAGCTCTCGTAGTACGATAAATATAAAAATACATACCTCTGTCTGTACCTCTGTCTTCCTCGAGGATAATAAAGCGGCTAAAGGAATGAATATCTCGAAAAATTTGCTCAAAGCTTTCCAACACCACTAAACCGTAAACGTACAACTGATCCGCGTGCTATGCTACTTGCCATGTGCACCCCTTAGCTTGTTTGTCACATTTTCATTGGTCAGACTCGATCCCGTGCGGTCGCGCGCAAGGACTCCTTGCGCGGCCCTGGACACTAGCAGAATCGAAAAGTTGAAAATGGCGTCAAGAGTGACATGTGAGAGCTGCAGTAAAAGCTTTGGGAAATCAGCGTATTACGAACATCTTCCTTGCAAATTTCAAGCTCAATCGAGCCAAAGTTACTCCAGAAAAGATCCAAGAGAATACGTATTTTGTGATCATTGTGACCAGCGTGTTGCAAAGAAGACATACTATGAACATCAAAGTGGGATAAGTTCTAAACCAACTACAAGTACAAGTGATCATGACGAAGTGACATACTTTCCTGAAGAGAGTCTGCACCATAGTCCTTCCGAATCAAACCGTGATTCCTGCGATGATGAAAAACAAGACATACAGTTTGACGATGAAGATAAAGAATTCTTTAGTGAAACTGAAGAGCCTGACAGTGACCGTGACGCTCGAGAAGCAGTGAACATGTATGATGATGATGATGTAAGTTAAGTTTATGTTTTAGACTAAGACCGGGTTTTAAGTTTAGATACATGTAAATCTTTTCTAGTATTTATTCGCAAGCCTTGGCATATCATCACGCGGTACTTGTTAAAGGCGCTATGTCCCGATACTGCGCATATGTGACAAACTGATGATTTGTGAATACAGTGACAGACTTGTACGTAGCCCACTTCCTAGCCTGTTCACAGCTTCGCGGCATTTTCCCCACTGCTGTTCTCTCTAGAAAACCTCTGGAACCAGGGTAAAGCTAAGGCAGGCAAACTGTTGCAATAGCGATTGATAAAGTCCACTCAGTTTTCTGTACCTTGTTATAGCTCGATTTTATTTCTTTTGAAAATTAACGCTTATAAAAAAAATAGCTCTACCTTTTTTAGCTATTGCTGGGTTGCATTTGACGTCATGGCCGCCATGTTGGATGACAATAACAAAATATTCCTCGTTAGCTTCTCTTGTTAGTTCAACCAACATGGCGCCCACGTCTTTGTTATTTGAATCTCTGGGGATTGGGTTGCAACCCACCAATACAGGCTTTAAACTGTACATCCTTTTTCCCAGTATCTAGAGTCTGTGGGTGGATTTGCAAATTCTTTGTGGGAGTTCAATTCAACATGCCATGGTTTGTTTACATCACCCTGTGCTG
Source organism: Actinernus sp. WN-2022 (assembly GCA_030867875.1). Classification (NCBI taxonomy): domain Eukaryota; kingdom Metazoa; phylum Cnidaria; class Anthozoa; order Actiniaria; family Actinernidae; genus Actinernus; species Actinernus sp. WN-2022. The sequence goes on along the minus strand of JAOWCC010000523.1, from coordinate 24,382 downwards.
TAACCTGGAATTTGATAGACAGCTTGAAACCACAATTCAGTGACAGCTTGACAACTGGGCTAAAGAGTATTCGGAATAGAATGTCCACCGGCTCTCTTTCCCTCCCCCTTTCCCCCAGTCCCCCTCTTCTTTCCATCCACCATTTTGTTTTCACCACATTTTATTTTCGTTATTTTCCCCAATATCTAGAGCCTGTGAACAGGCTACCAATATCCGAGATATGCCTCACTTCCTACATACAAAGGAAGAGACTATATCACTTCAGACTAGTTTTTCACAAACAACTGAGCATTTTGCACAGTCTGAGCCTTGTATTGATTCCTTTGTATGTAGCAAGTGAGGCATATCTCTAAAGTGGGCTATTACGGAATGAAATTCTCAGAGCGGTGAGATATCCATTTTGAAATAGACTTCCATCTGCGTTCTTTTTGAACTCATCCTAGCCTCCTTTGGTCATTATTTATGGATATGCCAGATGTCCTTAAATAAGTTTTAGTTATTTGTTTATTCAAAAGTCATCGTTGCAGACTGCAACACAACTAAAACAAAAAGCATAAGTACTGCTGCACAGTAGAAAAAATCCGCCACTGAGTACTCCAAATGCAGCGGGTGAAAAACGTAAGAAATCAGAAGCTTTTTTGCATTACAACCATACATGTAAGTGAAAAGGTTTGAATGTCCAGTAGAGTTCACAAAACACATGCCTTGGAATATTTTCAAGTCATAATAATACTGTATTAATATTTTCAACAACAATATGATACCAACTTCACTGCCTATTTTCTCGCTCTTGACCTGAGCTGCAGAGAGCAGCTGCAGTGATGTCTGTGATACAATGTATGTGTACAGTAATTATGCATGTGTTAGCCATTTTTGTAAACTGATAAGGACTGGGACCATGTGTGTAAATTTAATAGAATTTAAAAATAATTTTGAAGATGTTTTATTAAATAAGAACTGAATAACAAACTTGAAAATCACAAAATAAGAGAGTTCAGTATGGATTGGGGGATGCCTGTATCCCCAAATTTGGCCCTTGATTTTGTCCAAAAATGTATGGCCTGTACATACATGTATTTATTTACTGTATACGTAAAGTTAAGATTGTGCACTCACATTTTATTAAGCAATATTATTTAACTATTTACTGCAATATACATGTATGTACTCTCTCTAAACTGATTATTTTACGTGTATTATAATCCATTGTTACTCATCGCAACTCACATTACTTCATAGATTAATGGTAATGATGACAATGGTATTGAAGATAATGATGAGGAGGAGGAAGAGTCAACATTTGAATATTGTGAGGATGGTCCAACAATGGGAAACAACTCTAATTATCAAGGCATCCAGGTGTCTTCAGAATCCATAGCATTTGTCCTCTTCCTTATGCTATGGCAAACCCTGTATAAAGTGTCTGACCATGGATTTGTAGTTCTTCTGAACTTCTTCAGGTCTTTTCTCATAATAGTTGGAAAGCTGGCCAAATGTGTTACAATAGTCAAGTTTGCTGAAACCTTGCCCAGAACCCTATATATGGCCAAAGCCTGTCTTGGCCTTGAAAAAGATGAATTTGACAAGTTTGTGGTTTGCCCCAAGTGCATGAGTCTGTACAGTATTGAGGACTGTACAATTAAGAAGAGCAATGGAAGGATTGTTTCAAAAAGATGTACACACGTGAAGTTCCCCAACCATCCACAAAAACAAAGAAGAAAACAGTGTGGTGCAATATTGATGAAAAAAATGAGATCGAAGACTGGATCACTTTTTTTACATCCTAAGAGATTATATTGTTATAAAAATCAGATTCAGTGTATAAAATCAATGTTAACAAGACCTGGTTTTATTGACAAATGTGAATCTTGGAGGAAAAGACAGCTTCCACCAGACTCTATGGGGGATGTTTTTGAAGGTAAAGTTTGGAAAGAATTGTTGGACCCAGATGGCAAGCAGTTTTTTTCATCAATGGGAAACCTTGGTGTTATGCTTAACGTGGATTGGTTTCAGCCCTATAAACACACCAATCATAGTTGTGGAGTTATATATCTAGTGTTTATGAATCTTCCACGAGAAGAAAGGTTTAAACAAGAAAATGTTGTACTAGTTGGAATCATCCCAGGCCCAAATGAACCAAAAGGTAACATCAACTCATTCCTCCAACCACTCATTAATGAGCTCACAGATTTATGGGATGGAGTAATATTGGAGGATGCCCGACTCCCTGGAGGAATGTTGAAAGTGAGGGTGGCTCTACTGGCACTTTGTTGTGACATACCAGCAGCAAGAAAATGTGGAGGATTTGCTGGACATTCAGCAAGAAAAGGTAATGAACAGTTTAATTTAGTTGTAACTTTTTGAGCTGCACATTATTCATGTTTTCATTTATATGTTGTAGGTAAAATCCGTTGTCGGGTAGAATCCGATTCAACCTATGTAAAATCCAATTCAACCTAGCTAAAATCCAATTGTGGATATCAAGATTCTAACAACTGAAGGTATTTTTTTTATTTTTTGGGATTCAAAAAAAAGAAGTTTAAATATTTGTTTAAATTTCCACCCTCCCCTCCCCCTGAAAAAAGACACCCCCTGACCTCTTTCTCCCCTGATCTCCCATGTCCCTTCCTATACCATCAACTTGTAATTCATTTATTAACATGGTACATTAATTTAATTTACTTACTGTCATGGTACACTAACATGTAACATCTCTGCCTTGAAAGTCCACTCACTTTTTACTCGGGCCAGCATAGGCTGGGCCCGAGTCAAGTTTCGCAAGTGATAAATTTTTTATTATTATTTTCTGTGTCGAGCTTTCGCGCCGTCAACCAATCACATTGCATATTCTACACATGCCCGCCATGTCATGTGACATGGTTCACAGTGAATATTTTTTCAGCCTTGAGTAAATGATGTGAAGCGAGGACAGTCGGAGGAGTGAAGGCTTTGGTCCTATAAAAGTTAACAAAGGCAATCCACGGAAACTGAAAGAAAATGCCTGTACTACTGCATCTAAGTGCCATAGGATTGCAGTGTTGCGTTGTTGATATTGTTGAAACGGTCTTCCTTGTCATCACGCACTGTGAGGAGGTCAAATGAGGGATTTTGATTGTTCGCAATGTTGGCTGCTTTCTGCCAAGTCTGCCAAGTCCTCTCCTGAAATACTTTTGAGATTATACAACAGGGATGTCTTGACTAAACAAGTCAATCCAATGCGAGCTTTAGTAAGACTTCAACAAGAGTCGCAAAAGCTGGAAGTGAACAGTGATTGACCCTTGTCTTCGAATGCGAACGGAATTCAGAACTGGTGAGGTTGAAATTGTGTTTATATTATTACGCACACAAATCTTACTTGTCCCTATTTTTAAAATTTTATCAAGTGTAATGGTGATTGTAATTCGAACTGGAAATGACTGAATCGTCCGTAAATTGAACTGTTTGTGACTTTATAGAGACCAAGAAGAAAAAGTTAAAATCGTCAAAAGAATAACAGAACTCGGAAGATAGAATTTACCACAAATTATACCCATAAACAGAACTGTATATGTCTTACAAACCGAGAATACCGTATTAAAATTGAATTGGATCTGTCAAAAGAATAGCAGGATTTGTTGTGGAAACTCCGTACCTACATGTAGAAACCGAACTGTCATAAAACTATAGAACTGGAGAGTATAAATTATGGCTCTGCCCACAGTATCGTTCGCAGCCGCGTTTATATTTATGTCGTCACACAGTTTTTTGTTTGCCGACGATTGATACGAACAGGCTTTGTTTTCTTATTTTGCTGAACTGCACAGAAGACCTTGAAATAGCCGTTCAATAAATTTACCTTAATTTATCCTAAAGAAAGCTTTGATTTATACCCTCGAAGAAGGAAATACATTTAATTTTCACCACTTCGCCTTCCCTTGCCGTTAACAATAGGAAATGGACAATCTGAAATCTACAATGTCTACCGTCTCGTTTTTCTCGGCCAATGGAAATCGAGATACCGTGGCGCATGTAATCGTTTCGTGGGCAGAGGTTTCTCTCGGCGGCAGGAAAGGGGTCGGGTGGAACTTCTCGAAACGAGCGATAGTATTGGCCGGTCTACGCAACAATAGAAAACGGGTACAGGTATATTGCTACTCACGAAGTTACTAGTTGCGAGTTGCTAGTTGTATTTTTTAATGTAGGATTTGGATTAGCGGTGATGTATTTATAAAACCCAAAATTAGTGACTAGCTCTAAACACCCTAAATTAGTTAGCCACCCGTTGTTGACGGTTAGGGTATTTTTAAATGTAGGGTTAGGATTTGCATTTATGAACTAATTTAGTTCATATATATATGGAGAACGAAGAAGCATACATGTGTTGTTTAGTGATCAGCCCTAAAAACTCATATTAGTGACTAGCTCTAAACACCATAAATTCAGTGAGCTAAATGAGTGAGCACCCGTTGTTGACGGTTAGGGTATTTTTTAATGTAGGGCTTAGGATTTTGGATTCACAACTAGCAACTTGCAACTGCAACTTCATGACTAGCATATTTCCCACACTTTTAGGGTACAGGGATATTGCTAGTCATGAAGTTGCGAGTTGCTAGTTGCGAGTTGTATTTTTAAATGTAGGGTTAGGATTTGGATTAGCGGTGATGTATTTATAAAACCCAAAATTAGTGACTAGCTCTAAACACCCTAAATGAGTAAGCACCCGTTGTTGATGGTTAGGGTATTTTTAAATGTAGCGTTAGGATTTGCATTAGTTCATATATATAGGTAGAACGAAGAAGCATGTGTTGCTTAGTGATATACATGTAGCCCTAAAAACTCATATTAGTGACTAGCTCTAAACACCATAAATTCAGTGAGCTAAATGAATGAGCACCCATTGTTGACGGTTAGGGTATTTTTTTAATGTAGGGTTAGGATTTTGGATTCGCAACTCGCAACTAGCAACTTCATGACTAGCATATTTCCCACACATAGAAAACACCCTAACCCATTAGAAAGTGCAGTACAAAAAAACAGAAGTATAGTATTATGGGTGCAATCAGAATACAGGTCTCAAGAGGTTCCATGCTACTCGGAGGAAAGGCAAAGAGATAAGAAGCCTCTGCTCGCAGGGTAGGAGGGCCACACATTTCTCTGTGTATACTAGTTAGTATTACCCTCTTTAAATAGTTATTTTCCAAGTGGTGTACAATCTACATGCATGAAATCAATGCACACAATATTTTATTAAACATCAGGGAGTAGTAAAAAAAATGCAGGGAAGATGCAAGGGGGGGGGGGGGGGGGGTAGAGAATGAAATCAAAACGTCTAAAAAATATATAACCCTCCCTGGACAATGAGTATGAAATATTTTGACCCTTTCTCCCCCATAACCACCCCTTTTTCAGTTCCTTATGATTTATGACCCTCCATTTTTGGGGATTCAAAAAAATATGACCCTTCATTTCAACCTCCTCCCCCTGCTAATTTCTGACCAGTCCCTTCAGCGACAACCCTCATGAAACCCTGATTTAATTATCAGTAAAACTTCATAATTAGAAGCTCCCGTAAGGGACTGTGACCACCTTTGGTGTTTTTAAAGAATCGGAAGAAGGTGGAAAATAGCATTTACAAACAGGTTTTGTTAATAACACTACCAATTTTATACAAGTGCCTGAATTAAGATTTGTTTGCTATCTAGTACAACCATGTGATTGCAATGTAAATTATCACAAGCATGAGTAGTGAATCAATTATCCTTCTCCACTAGCACAAATCATGTATGACACAAAAATATGCTAGAACTCCATGTAAAAGTGGCCCGAGTTAAGGCCACTCAGGGCCTCTTGTTTGAATAGTAAACCTTTTTTATGCAAATGTGTTACAACACAGGTAGCCCATGCTCCCTGTCACTTTAATTTTATGTGCACATGCATACTGCTAACAGTGTTTCACTTTGCCATTTTGAGAGTTAAACCACATTTTGCCAAGACAAATAGACTATTTCTCACACAAAGTTTATAAATGTTTGCCCTTTTCACAACAACAAAACAACTGATGAATTATTAAATAATGTTATGCAATGTATATTGTACATGACACGTTATATTCTCATGTACAGTGGTTCATAACAATGTAAACCCTGTGTTTGCTCTGCATTTACTCAAAAGTACATGCAAATGCAGGTGAGGTTAGTTTTGATCAGTACTGCATATATTAATTGTATTTAAATGTATATATTCTTGGCATTTGCCACAAGAGCATCATCTATGAAGGGACATACACAAATACATGTACAAGTATAAACAACTACATATACCAATAATTATTATAGCAGTACAAATTATAATAATAACAATAAATTTAGGACTGATGGCTTCTCCTGTAGTTTATTGAGCAGCTGGTTTATTTAATATTTTTGTTATTTTTAATTTTCAGGCTGCAACAAGTGCTTCAAGACATTTCCCTGTGCCTCCTTTGGGTCAAAACCTGATTTTTCAGGTTTCGATATGGAAAACTGGGAGAAGCGAACCAATGACCTTCATCGTTTGCATGCTGAGTCAACACTTTGTGCAAACTGTCCAGCAAGAGTGAATGCAATTGTGCGTAACACAGGAGCCAAATACACTGCTTTGCTTCAGTTACCTTATTACGATGCTATAAGGTTTGTTGTTATAGATCCAATGCACAACCTTTTTCTTGGCATAGCTAAGCATATGCTAAGAGTATGGAAAGAGAATGGGCTTCTGAGTGACAGAGATTTTGAAATCCTGCAAAAAAGGGTTAATGCTGTTGTGCCACCTCCTGAAGTTGGTAGAATACCCACCAAAATTGCAACAGGGTTCAGTGGATTCACAGCAGACCAATGGAAAAATTGGGTGTGCTACTATTCAGTGTTTGCACTAAAGGGAATCTTACCAAAGAAACATTATGATGTTTGGCTTAACTTTGTGGATGCTTGTCGTCTTATGTGCTGCTACTCTATTACAGTAGAACAGTGTACTGAAGCAGAATCAAAAATCGTAACGTTTTGCAAGATGTTTGAAAAGCTTTATGGGCCAGTGCTTTGCACTCCAAACATGCATCTGAGTTGTCACCTTGCTGAGTGTATCAAGGACTATGGCCCAGTATATTCATTTTGGTGCTTCTCATTTGAGAGGTATAATGGTGTACTTGGTTCATACCACAGGAACAACCATAATATAGGTAATGTGTCTGTTACATACATGTACATGTATTGTTTTTAAACAGTAGGCCTTTTGCAGAAAACAGTCACGTGCTGATACATGTATATCACTTCAATAACCAATGAATTGGAATGAGCTCGTGATCCCATGGAAAAGGCTTTACTGGATGGGAAACAAATTTCAAAGCACAGTTTTAATTTAAAAGGACTCACTGATCGAGGTACAAAATAGCATTATTTTTCAAATAACACAACTGATGTTGAATATGTGCCTTTAAATTTAAATGAAGTAAGATTTTTTGCCATCCAGTACAACCACATGATTGCCCCTAACTGCAAAAGGCCCATTGCCATACAATTCCAATGGATGGTCTTCTGTAGATAATGTAACCTTAATAACATTTAAGGTTACAGGATACCTTCAAAATAAAAAGATGGGAAATATTTTTGAAATGTAGTTTTGGAAGCAACATACTCGATTGTAATGAAAGTGTGAGATTCATTTATTCTACAAGTTATGTTTAGTGATTTGTTTGTTAATTGCAAAAAGTTTTTCCATACATGATTGATTAATTCCATTAGCTGTTGGCCTTGTGTCTTTAAATCCACTTACATGGTTTGCTTAGGCCTTGAAAAGTCATTGAATTTTGGCATACTGTATTTCCTCAATTAAGCACCCTCCCTCAAATAAGTGCCCCCCCCCCCCCTCGATCAAGCCCTCCCCTTGTGCACAATATTTGAAATAAGCACCACCCTCTATTTAGCGCCCTACCCTCCCAGTACCGTATGGTACAGTAAAAGATTAACAAAATATGACATTACTTGTGTTTTATTGAAACTGTTACGGCATGTCCCTTTTCGTATAACTAAAGTTATTTTTGGCTGATAAGCGCCTCCTCCCCCTCAAATAAGCGCCCCCTTGGCCACATTTTTTAAAAATAAGCACCCAGGGTGCTTAATCAATGAAATATTTTCTTTTGGTGCTAATTTACAGAGTTTTGTACATGTATAGCTTTACTTTTGTTTGTCTTAGTAGCATGTAATTCAGGTAGTGTGTGTTCATCTTTATGGTTATTAATCTGACAGTTTATAATGTTTTTATTCTCTTATAATTTTTTGTTTCATGTTTAGGTGTTCAGCTGATGCGCAAATTCTTAAGAGATAATGAGCTGAAACGAATGGAATTCCCCCTTGCCTACAAAGAGTTCGAAGATATATTTTCTGGACCCAGCGTTGGAACTGTGGGTGAAATGACAAATGCATATCGAACACCACTGAACACCAATCAGAATTCAGAAGAGGACATTGCTCCATTTTCTCCTATTAAACGAATTGGTTTAGATGTTGAGGACACTGCAATGTTGACAACAATGTATGAAAAGATGTATCCTGAGCATGAGATATCAAGTGTTTTGAGAATTTGTGACTCATTTTCCAGGATCCAGATAAATGGTACAGTTATCAGGTGCTCTCAGACATGTGCTGTTTTTTCAGAGTTGTTTGATGGAGAGGTGAGGCCAGCTCAGGTAGTTAGGTTTCTGAGAAATGAGCTGGTCTTAAAAAGAAATGGAAAAAAGAAGAAAGTAAGTCATGTTGTGGCAGAAGTCAAATTGTATAAGAGCCACCCTGAAAGAGAGTGGTATCCATCCCCAGTAGAAGTGTGGTCAGCAGACACTGAGTCTTTTTCAGATTTGTCATTTTTGCCAGTAAGAAGATTTCGCAGTCAGTGTATGACTGTGAAGTACAAAGTGAAGTTTAGTCATGGTGTTGAAAATGTTGTTGTCGTCATTCCACTGATTGGAAGGTTTTCTATTTATTAATTATAGGTATTATCACATGGCATGAGGGAAATTAGTTAGTAAATTGCCCCACGTGCTGAGGGATGATTATTTTGTGGAAATCCGAATACCACATGCAGGCAGAGGGACTTTATTTACAAATCATCCAGTGACTCGCAGGGCAATTTACTAACTAATTTCACAAACTGCCATGTGATCCCTTTGTAATACACTGTACTATGATCACTGAGGAAGTGAACTGATCTTCAAAGAGTTTAGTGTTTAGTTTCTTCATATAAATTACTGGTGGCACATATCAACCAGCATTTAAATGACATACCAAATGCAAACACCTATGCTATTCAGTACTCTAGAGACACAGGCTAGGAAAATATGCATGGTGCAATGGTGTGATATCACCTGGTTCGTGCCAAATGGTCAGCATATATAAGACCGGTCTCAGTTTGGCTTAATTTTTACTTCTCTCTGAAGTACCAGCACTTAATTATTTTAGTGCCAACATTTCCTGACAACCCAAATATTTTGACATCAATTTTTGAATGGGTCTATGGCTGACATTTATGATTGAGATTAATTTAATGGGGACCAAGAAATAATTATGATGAACTCAATGATATAGTTGCCTTAATTGAGTTCTGATTTATGCTTGAATGACAATCATGTAAAAAGAAATGTGTGTATTAATTAAAATAGAGTGTGGGAAATATGCTAGTCATGAAGTTGCTAGTTGCGAATCCAAAATCCTAACCCTACATTTAAAAATACCCTAACCGTCAACAATGGGTGCTCACTGTCATTTAGCTCATTGAATTTATGGTGTTTAGAGCTAGTCACTAATATGAGTTTTTAGGGCTAGATCACTAAACAACACATGCTTCTTCGTACTCCCTATATATATGAACTAATGCAAATCCTAACCCTACAATTTAAAATACCCTAACCGTCAACAACGGGTGCTCACTCATTTAGGGTGTTTAGAGCTAGTCACTAATTTTGGGTTTTATAAATACATTAAAAAATAAAACTCGCAACAGCAACTAGCAACTTCATGACTAGCAATATACCTGTACCCATTAAAATATATGCTATTAAACTTATAATCATGTCTATAATTATTTATATCGAGCAGTCTGCTCTCTGTATGTGGGTGAGTGGGGAGTATGAAAATATAAAGGGGGTAGAGCTCATTTTTCGGTGGCAGTAAAAGGGAGTGGCAGTAACAGTCATAACACTGCTTCATTGCAACATACCCATTCATTAGTGGACTTCAAAAATGAATTCAGTACATTGTATTTGGTCTAGATTTTGGCTAGTTCAACTAATCAATATTAATTGTATCAGCAATGTTATTGTCTTGGGCAAGGATGTGGCTATTGTGTGTAGTTGCTATTATGACTGTTGCAAGATCTTTGAGCTGAGCTGCTGCAGTAAAGTGACCACTTTCTTGTGAGATCTTAGAGCTGAGCAGTCCCAGCAGAGTGGCAGTAACAGTCATAACACTGCTTCATTGCAACATACCCATTCATTAGTGGACTTCAAAAATGAATTCAGTACATTGTATTTGGTCTAGATTTTGGCTAGGTCAACTAATCAATATTAATTGTATCAGCAATGTTATTGTCTTGGGCAAGGATGTGGCTATTGTGTGTAGTTGCTATTATGACTGTTGCAAGATCTTTGAGCTGGGCTGCTGCAGTAAAGTGACCACTTTCTTGTGAGATCTTAGAGCTGAGCAGTCCCAGCAGAGTGGCAGTAACAGTCATAACACTGCTTCATTGCAACATACCCATTCATTAGTGGACTTCAAAAATGAATTCAGTACATTGTATTTGGTCTAGATTTTGGCTAGGTCAACTAATCAATATTAATTGTATCCGCAATGTTATTGTCTTGGGCAAGGATGTGGCTATTGTGTGTAGTTGCTATTATGACTGTTGCAAGATCTTTGAGCTGAGCTGCTGCAGTAAAGTGACCACTTTCTTGTGAGATCTTAGAGCTGAGCAGTCCCAGCAGAGTGGCAGTAACAGTCATAACACTGCTTCATTGCAACATACCCATTCATTAGTGGACTTCAAAAATGAATTCAGTACATTGTATTTGGTCTAGATTTTGGCTAGGTCAACTAATCAATATTAATTGTATCAGCAATGTTATTGTCTTGGGCAAGGATGTGGCTATTGTGTGTAGTTGCTATTATGACTGTTGCAAGATCTTTGAGCTGGGCTGCTGCAGTAAAGTGACCACTTTCTTGTGAGATCTTAGAGCTGAGCAGTCCCAGCAGAGTGGCAGTAACAGTCATAACACTGCTTCATTGCAACATACCCATTCATTAGTGGACTTCAAAAATGAATTCAGTACATTGTATTTGGTCTAGATTTTGGCTAGTTCAACTAATCAATATTAATTGTATCAGCAATGTTATTGTCTTGGGCAAGGATGTGGCTATTGTGTGTAGTTGCTATTATGACTGTTGCAAGATCTTTGAGCTGAGCTGCTGCAGTAAAGTGACCACTTTCTTGTGAGATCTTAGAGCTGAGCAGTCCCAGCAGAGTGGCAGTAACAGTCATAACACTGCTTCATTGCAACATACCCATTCATTAGTGGACTTCAAAAATGAATTCAGTACATTGTATTTGGTCTAGATTTTGGCTAGGTCAACTAATCAATATTAATTGTATCAGCAATGTTATTGTCTTGGGCAAGGATGTGGCTATTGTGTGTAGTTGCTATTATGACTGTTGTATTTGGTCTAGATTTTGGCTAGGTCAACTAATCAATATTAATTGTATCAGCAATGTTATTGTCTTGGGCAAGGATGTGGCTATTGTGTGTAGTTGCTATTATGACTGTTGCAAGATCTTTGAGCTGGGCTGCTGCAGTAAAGTGACCACTTTCTTGTGAGATCTTAGAGCTGAGCAGTCCCAGCAGAGTGGCAGTAACAGTCATAACACTGCTTCATTGCAACATACCCATTCATTAGTGGACTTCAAAAATGAATTCAGTACATTGTATTTGGTCTAGATTTTGGCTAGTTCAACTAATCAATATTAATTGTATCAGCAATGTTATTGTCTTGGGCAAGGATGTGGCTATTGTGTGTAGTTGCTATTATGACTGTTGCAAGATCTTTGAGCTGGGCTGCTGCAGTAAAGTGACCACTTTCTTGTGAGATCTTAGAGCTGAGCAGTCCCAGCAGAGTGGCAGTAACAGTCATAACACTGCTTCATTGCAACATACCATTCATTAGTGGACTTCAAAAATGAATTCAGTACATTGTATTTGGTCTAGATTTTGGCTAGTTCAACTAATCAATATTAATTGTATCAGTAATGTTATTGTCTTGGGCAAGGATGTGGCTATTGTGTGTAGTTGCTATTATGACTGTTGCAAGATCTTTGAGCTGAGCTGCTGCAGTAAAGTGACCACTTTCTTGTGAGATCTTAGAGCTGAGCAGTCCCAGCAGAGTGGCAGTAACAGTCATAACACTGCTTCATTGCAACATACCCATTCATTAGTGGACTTCAAAAATGAATTCAGTACATTGTATTTGGTCTAGATTTTGGCTAGGTCAACTAATCAATATTAATTGTATCAGCAATGTTATTGTCTTGGGCAAGGATGTGGCTATTGTGTGTAGTTGCTATTATGACTGTTGCAAGATCTTTGAGCTGAGCTGCTGCAGTAAAGTGACCACTTTCTTGTGAGATCTTAGAGCTGAGCAGTCCCAGCAGAGTGGCAGTAACAGTCATAACACTGCTTCATTGCAACATACCCATTCATTAGTGGACTTCAAAAATGAATTCAGTACATTGTATTTGGTCTAGATTTTGGCTAGTTCAACTAATCAATATTAATTGTATCAGCAATGTTATTGTCTTGGGCAAGGATGTGGCTATTGTGTGTAGTTGCTATTATGACTGTTGCAAGATCTTTGAGCTGAGCTGCTGCAGTAAAGTGACCACTTTCTTGTGAGATCTTAGAGCTGAGCAGTCCCAGCAGAGTGGCAGTAACAGTCATAACACTGCTTCATTGCAACATACCCATTCATTAGTGGACTTCAAAAATGAATTCAGTACATTGTATTTGGTCTAGATTTTGGCTAGGTCAACTAATCAATATTAATTGTATCAGCAATGTTATTGTCTTGGGCAAGGATGTGGCTATTGTGTGTAGTTGCTATTATGACTGTTGCAAGATCTTTGAGCTGGGCTGCTGCAGTAAAGTGACCACTTTCTTGTGAGATCTTAGAGCTGAGCAGTCCCAGCAGAGTGGCAGTAACAGTCATAACACTGCTTCATTGCAACATACCCATTCATTAGTGGACTTCAAAAATGAATTCAGTACATTGTATTTGGTCTAGATTTTGGCTAGGTCAACTAATCAATATTAATTGTATCCGCAATGTTATTGTCTTGGGCAAGGATGTGGCTATTGTGTGTAGTTGCTATTATGACTGTTGCAAGATCTTTGAGCTGAGCTGCTGCAGTAAAGTGACCACTTTCTTGTGAGATCTTAGAGCTGAGCAGTCCCAGCAGAGTGGCAGTAACAGTCATAACACTGCTTCATTGCAACATACCCATTCATTAGTGGACTTCAAAAATGAATTCAGTACATTGTATTTGGTCTAGATTTTGGCTAGGTCAACTAATCAATATTAATTGTATCAGCAATGTTATTGTCTTGGGCAAGGATGTGGCTATTGTGTGTAGTTGCTATTATGACTGTTGCAAGATCTTTGAGCTGGGCTGCTGCAGTAAAGTGACCACTTTCTTGTGAGATCTTAGAGCTGAGCAGTCCCAGCAGAGTGGCAGTAACAGTCATAACACTGCTTCATTGCAACATACCCATTCATTAGTGGACTTCAAAAATGAATTCAGTACATTGTATTTGGTCTAGATTTTGGCTAGTTCAACTAATCAATATTAATTGTATCAGCAATGTTATTGTCTTGGGCAAGGATGTGGCTATTGTGTGTAGTTGCTATTATGACTGTTGCAAGATCTTTGAGCTGAGCTGCTGCAGTAAAGTGACCACTTTCTTGTGAGATCTTAGAGCTGAGCAGTCCCAGCAGAGTGGCAGTAACAGTCATAACACTGCTTCATTGCAACATACCCATTCATTAGTGGACTTCAAAAATGAATTCAGTACATTGTATTTGGTCTAGATTTTGGCTAGGTCAACTAATCAATATTAATTGTATCAGCAATGTTATTGTCTTGGGCAAGGATGTGGCTATTGTGTGTAGTTGCTATTATGACTGTTGTATTTGGTCTAGATTTTGGCTAGGTCAACTAATCAATATTAATTGTATCAGCAATGTTATTGTCTTGGGCAAGGATGTGGCTATTGTGTGTAGTTGCTATTATGACTGTTGCAAGATCTTTGAGCTGGGCTGCTGCAGTAAAGTGACCACTTTCTTGTGAGATCTTAGAGCTGAGCAGTCCCAGCAGAGTGGCAGTAACAGTCATAACACTGCTTCATTGCAACATACCCATTCATTAGTGGACTTCAAAAATGAATTCAGTACATTGTATTTGGTCTAGATTTTGGCTAGTTCAACTAATCAATATTAATTGTATCAGCAATGTTATTGTCTTGGGCAAGGATGTGGCTATTGTGTGTAGTTGCTATTATGACTGTTGCAAGATCTTTGAGCTGGGCTGCTGCAGTAAAGTGACCACTTTCTTGTGAGATCTTAGAGCTGAGCAGTCCCAGCAGAGTGGCAGTAACAGTCATAACACTGCTTCATTGCAACATACCATTCATTAGTGGACTTCAAAAATGAATTCAGTACATTGTATTTGGTCTAGATTTTGGCTAGTTCAACTAATCAATATTAATTGTATCAGCAATGTTATTGTCTTGGGCAAGGATGTGGCTATTGTGTGTAGTTGCTATTATGACTGTTGCAAGATCTTTGAGCTGAGCTGCTGCAGTAAAGTGACCACTTTCTTGTGAGATCTTAGAGCTGAGCAGTCCCAGCAGAGTGGCAGTAACAGTCATAACACTGCTTCATTGCAACATACCCATTCATTAGTGGACTTCAAAAATGAATTCAGTACATTGTATTTGGTCTAGATTTTGGCTAGGTCAACTAATCAATATTAATTGTATCAGCAATGTTATTGTCTTGGGCAAGGATGTGGCTATTGTGTGTAGTTGCTATTATGACTGTTGCAAGATCTTTGAGCTGAGCTGCTGCAGTAAAGTGACCACTTTCTTGTGAGATCTTAGAGCTGAGCAGTCCCAGCAGAGTGGCAGTAACAGTCATAACACTGCTTCATTGCAACATACCCATTCATTAGTGGACTTCAAAAATGAATTCAGTACATTGTATTTGGTCTAGATTTTGGCTAGTTCAACTAATCAATATTAATTGTATCAGCAATGTTATTGTCTTGGGCAAGGATGTGGCTATTGTGTGTAGTTGCTATTATGACTGTTGCAAGATCTTTGAGCTGAGCTGCTGCAGTAAAGTGACCACTTTCTTGTGAGATCTTAGAGCTGAGCAGTCCCAGCAGAGTGGCAGTAACAGTCATAACACTGCTTCATTGCAACATACCCATTCATTAGTGGACTTCAAAAATGAATTCAGTACATTGTATTTGGTCTAGATTTTGGCTAGGTCAACTAATCAATATTAATTGTATCAGCAATGTTATTGTCTTGGGCAAGGATGTGGCTATTGTGTGTAGTTGCTATTATGACTGTTGCAAGATCTTTGAGCTGGGCTGCTGCAGTAAAGTGACCACTTTCTTGTGAGATCTTAGAGCTGAGCAGTCCCAGCAGAGTGGCAGTAACAGTCATAACACTGCTTCATTGCAACATACCCATTCATTAGTGGACTTCAAAAATGAATTCAGTACATTGTATTTGGTCTAGATTTTGGCTAGGTCAACTAATCAATATTAATTGTATCCGCAATGTTATTGTCTTGGGCAAGGATGTGGCTATTGTGTGTAGTTGCTATTATGACTGTTGCAAGATCTTTGAGCTGAGCTGCTGCAGTAAAGTGACCACTTTCTTGTGAGATCTTAGAGCTGAGCAGTCCCAGCAGAGTGGCAGTAACAGTCATAACACTGCTTCATTGCAACATACCCATTCATTAGTGGACTTCAAAAATGAATTCAGTACATTGTATTTGGTCTAGATTTTGGCTAGGTCAACTAATCAATATTAATTGTATCAGCAATGTTATTGTCTTGGGCAAGGATGTGGCTATTGTGTGTAGTTGCTATTATGACTGTTGCAAGATCTTTGAGCTGGGCTGCTGCAGTAAAGTGACCACTTTCTTGTGAGATCTTAGAGCTGAGCAGTCCCAGCAGAGTGGCAGTAACAGTCATAACACTGCTTCATTGCAACATACCCATTCATTAGTGGACTTCAAAAATGAATTCAGTACATTGTATTTGGTCTAGATTTTGGCTAGTTCAACTAATCAATATTAATTGTATCAGCAATGTTATTGTCTTGGGCAAGGATGTGGCTATTGTGTGTAGTTGCTATTATGACTGTTGCAAGATCTTTGAGCTGAGCTGCTGCAGTAAAGTGACCACTTTCTTGTGAGATCTTAGAGCTGAGCAGTCCCAGCAGAGTGGCAGTAACAGTCATAACACTGCTTCATTGCAACATACCCATTCATTAGTGGACTTCAAAAATGAATTCAGTACATTGTATTTGGTCTAGATTTTGGCTAGGTCAACTAATCAATATTAATTGTATCAGCAATGTTATTGTCTTGGGCAAGGATGTGGCTATTGTGTGTAGTTGCTATTATGACTGTTGTATTTGGTCTAGATTTTGGCTAGGTCAACTAATCAATATTAATTGTATCAGCAATGTTATTGTCTTGGGCAAGGATGTGGCTATTGTGTGTAGTTGCTATTATGACTGTTGCAAGATCTTTGAGCTGGGCTGCTGCAGTAAAGTGACCACTTTCTTGTGAGATCTTAGAGCTGAGCAGTCCCAGCAGAGTGGCAGTAACAGTCATAACACTGCTTCATTGCAACATACCCATTCATTAGTGGACTTCAAAAATGAATTCAGTACATTGTATTTGGTCTAGATTTTGGCTAGTTCAACTAATCAATATTAATTGTATCAGCAATGTTATTGTCTTGGGCAAGGATGTGGCTATTGTGTGTAGTTGCTATTATGACTGTTGCAAGATCTTTGAGCTGGGCTGCTGCAGTAAAGTGACCACTTTCTTGTGAGATCTTAGAGCTGAGCAGTCCCAGCAGAGTGGCAGTAACAGTCATAACACTGCTTCATTGCAACATACCATTCATTAGTGGACTTCAAAAATGAATTCAGTACATTGTATTTGGTCTAGATTTTGGCTAGTTCAACTAATCAATATTAATTGTATCAGCAATGTTATTGTCTTGGGCAAGGATGTGGCTATTGTGTGTAGTTGCTATTATGACTGTTGCAAGATCTTTGAGCTGAGCTGCTGCAGTAAAGTGACCACTTTCTTGTGAGATCTTAGAGCTGAGCAGTCCCAGCAGAGTGGCAGTAACAGTCATAACACTGCTTCATTGCAACATACCCATTCATTAGTGGACTTCAAAAATGAATTCAGTACATTGTATTTGGTCTAGATTTTGGCTAGGTCAACTAATCAATATTAATTGTATCAGCAATGTTATTGTCTTGGGCAAGGATGTGGCTATTGTGTGTAGTTGCTATTATGACTGTTGCAAGATCTTTGAGCTGAGCTGCTGCAGTAAAGTGACCACTTTCTTGTGAGATCTTAGAGCTGAGCAGTCCCAGCAGAGTGGCAGTAACAGTCATAACACTGCTTCATTGCAACATACCCATTCATTAGTGGACTTCAAAAATGAATTCAGTACATTGTATTTGGTCTAGATTTTGGCTAGTTCAACTAATCAATATTAATTGTATCAGCAATGTTATTGTCTTGGGCAAGGATGTGGCTATTGTGTGTAGTTGCTATTATGACTGTTGCAAGATCTTTGAGCTGAGCTGCTGCAGTAAAGTGACCACTTTCTTGTGAGATCTTAGAGCTGAGCAGTCCCAGCAGAGTGGCAGTAACAGTCATAACACTGCTTCATTGCAACATACCCATTCATTAGTGGACTTCAAAAATGAATTCAGTACATTGTATTTGGTCTAGATTTTGGCTAGGTCAACTAATCAATATTAATTGTATCAGCAATGTTATTGTCTTGGGCAAGGATGTGGCTATTGTGTGTAGTTGCTATTATGACTGTTGCAAGATCTTTGAGCTGAGCTGCTGCAGTAAAGTGACCACTTTCTTGTGAGATCTTAGAGCTGAGCAGTCCCAGCAGAGTGGCAGTAACAGTCATAACACTGCTTCATTGCAACATACCCATTCATTAGTGGACTTCAAAAATGATTTCAGTACATTGTATTTGGTCTAGATTTTGGCTAGGTCAACTAATCAATATTAATTGTATCAGCAATGTTATTGTCTTGGGCAAGGATGTGGCTATTGTGTGTAGTTGCTATTATGACTGTTGCAAGATCTTTGAGCTGGGATGCTGCAGTAAAGTGACCACTTTCTTGTGAGATCTTAGAGCTGAGCAGTCCCAGCAGAGTGGCAGTAACAGTCATAACACTGCTTCTTTGCAACATACCCATTCATTAGTGGACTTCAAAAATGAATTCAGTACATTGTATTTGGTCTAGATTTTGGCTAGTTCAACTAATCAATATTAATTGTATCAGCAATGTTATTGTCTTGGGCAAGGATGTGGCTATTGTGTGTAGTTGCTATTATGACTGTTGCAAGATCTTTGAGCTGGGCTGCTGCAGTAAAGTGACCACTTTCTTGTGAGATCTTAGAGCTGAGCAGTCCCAGCAGAGTGGCAGTAACAGTCATAACACTGCTTCATTGCAACATACCCATTCATTAGTGGACTTCAAAAATGAATTCAGTACATTGTATTTGGTCTAGATTTTGGCTAGTTCAACTAATCAATATTAATTGTATCAGCAATGTTATTGTCTTGGGCAAGGATGTGGCTATTGTGTGTAGTTGCTATTATGACTGTTGCAAGATCTTTGAGCTGAGCTGCTGCAGTAAAGTGATCACTTTCTTGTGAGATCTTAGAGCTGAGCAGTCTAACAGTCAACACTGTTGCAGTAAAGTGACCACTTACTCGTAAGATCCTATAGAGCAGATATACAGGTGTATATATACATTTAATTTCTTACATATTTATTCCAAATACACGCCGGGATATTAAGCAACTGTGCAGGTGTTTGCTACTGGATGGGGTAGGCATTTTGTTTTTCTCAGTTTTGGGATATGATTTTTGACCATTCAATCTTTAATCTGTGTGGTCTTTAAATCTCAAAATTACGAGATTTCGTATTTGTTCGAATGTGCTTAGGTAAAATATGTGCATGTGGTACATGAACATTTTTAACCTACTGTTTGGATACGAATATGCCAGGTTAATATATGTCGCATCAGTCCTTAGTCATACTCGAGCATACCGCAGAATACGCGAGGTTGGCGTACTTGAAAACTCGTGAAAATTCACACGGATATTGATCACTGTTTTCGGGTTCATAAATCAGAGAAGCACTTTATTTATTTTGAACGTATTTAAGTTTTGCGTAACGAATATGCCAGGTTAATATCGCATCAGTCCTTCATACTCAAGCATACAGAGTACATGAGGTTGGCGTACTTGAAAATCCTCGAATGATTTCTTACATGGCGTAATCTTACGTATTCACTACGAATATACCAGCAGTATCTCGCGTGTAATGTGTAACTTGCATACTCAAGAAAACGTGAAGTCCGTAGTAGATATTCGGAACCCGAATATCCCCGAATATTTTACATTTCATGCAGTGCCTGATCGCGAGCTAATATTAAAAACGTTCAATGTGCCGTAAAATTCTCAAACGGAGAGATTCCATCTTTCCAGCAAATTCATAGATTCCTGATCGCGAGCTAATATTAAAAACGTTCAATGTGCCATAAAATTCTCAAACGGAGAGATTCCATCTTTCCAGCAAATTCATAGATTCCTGATCGCGAGCTAATATTAAAAACGATCAATGTGCCGTAAATTCTCAAACGGAGAGATTCCATCTTTCCAGCAAATTTCATAGATTCCTGCTCGCGAGCTAATATTAAAAACGTTCAATGTGCCGTAAAATTCTCAAACGGAGAGATTCCATCTTTCCAGCAAATTCATAGATTCCTGATCGCGAGCTAATATTAAAAACGTTCAATGTGCCGTAAAATTCTCAAACGGAGAGATTCCATCTTTCCAGCAAATTCATAGATTCCTGATCGTGAGCTAATATTAAAAACGTTCAATGTGCCGTAAAATTCTCAAACGGAGAGATTCCATCTTTCCAGCAAATTCATAGATTCCTGATCGCGAGCTAATATGATCGCGAGCTAATATTAAAAACGTTCAATGTGCCGTAAAATTCTCAAACGGAGAGATTCCATCTTTCCAGCAAATTCATAGATTCCTGATCGCGAGCTAATATTAAAAACGTTCAATGTGCCGTAAAATTCTCAAACGGAGAGATTCCATCTTTCCAGAAATTCATAGATTCCTGCTCGCGAGCTAATATTAAAAACGTTCAATGTGCCGTAAAATTCTCAAACGGAGAGATTCCATCTTTCCAGCAAATTCATAGATTCCCGATCGCGAGCTAATATTAAAAACGTTCAATGTGCCGTAAAATTCTCAAACGGAGAGATTCCATCTTTCCAGCAAATTCATAGATTCCTGCTCGCGAGCTAATATTAAAAACGTTCAATGTGCCGTAAAATTCTCAAACGGAGAGATTCCATCTTTCCAGCAAATTCATAGATTCCTGATCGCGAGCTAATATTAAAAACGTTCAATGTGCCGTAAAATTCTCAAACGGAGAGATTCCATCTTTCCAGCAAATTCATAGATTCCTGACCGCGAGCTAATATTAAAAACGTTCAATGTGCCGTAAAATTCTCAAACGGAGAGATTCTATCTTTCCAGCAAATTCATAGATTCCTGATACCGAGCTAATATTAAAAACGTTCAATGTGCCGTAAAATTCCCAAACGGAGAGATTCCATCTTTCCAGCAAATTCATAGATTCCTGATCACGAGCTAATATTAAAAACGTTCAATGTGCCGTAAAATTCTCAAACGGAGAGATTCCATCTTTACAGCAAATTCATAGATTCCTGCTCGCGAGCTAATATTAAAAACGTTCAATGTGCCGTAAAATTCTCAAACGGAGAGATTCCATCTTTCCAGCAAATTCATAGATTCCTGATCGCGAGCTAATATTAAAAACGTTCAATGTGCCGTAAAATTCTCAAACGGAGAGATTCCATCTTTCCAGCAAATTCATAGATTCCTGATCGCAAGCTAATATTAAAAACGTTTAATGTGCCGTAAAATTCTCAAACGGAGAGATTCCATCTTTCCAGCAAATTAATAGATTCCTGATCGCGAGCTAATATTAAAAACGTTCAATGTGCCGTAAAATTCTCAAACGGAGAGATTCCATCTTTCCAGCAAATTCATAGATTCCTGATCGCGAGCTAATATGATCGCGAGCTAATATTAAAAACGTTCAATGTGCGGTAAAATTCTCAAACGGAGAGATTCCATCTTTCCAGCAAATTCATAGATTCCTGCTCGCGAGCTAATATTAAAAACGTTCAATGGTGCCGTAAAATTCTCAAACGGAGAGATTCCATCTTTCCAGCAAATTCATAGATTCCTGATCGCGAGCTAATATTAAAAACGTTCAATGTGCCGTAAAATTCTCAAACGGAGAGATTCCATCTTTCCAGCAAATTCATAGATTCCTCATCGCGAGCTAATATTAAAAACGTTCAATGTGCCGTAAAATTCTCAAACAGAGAGATTCCATCTTTCCAGCAAATTCATAGATTCCTGATCGCGAGCTAATATTAAAAACGTTCAATGTGCCGTAAAATTCTCAAACGGAGAGATTCTATCTTTCCAGCAAATTCATAGATTCCTGATACCGAGCTAATATTAAAAACGTTCAATGTGCCGTAAAATTCTCAAACGGAGAGATTCCATCTTTCCAGCAAATTCATAGATTCCTGATCACGAGCTAATATTAAAAACGTTCAATGTGCCGTAAAATTCTCAAACGGAGAGATTCCATCTTTACAGCAAATTCATAGATTCCTGCTCGCGAGCTAATATTAAAAACGTTCAATGTGCCGTAAAATTCTCAAACGGAGAGATTCCATCTTTCCAGCAAATTCATAGATTCCTGATCGCGAGCTAATATTAAAAACGTACAATGTGCCGTAAAATTCTCAAACGGAGAGATTCCATCTTTCCAGCAAATTCATAGATTCCTGATCGCGAGCTAATATTATAAACGTTCAATGTGCCGTAAAATTCTCAAACGGAGAGATTCCATCTTTCCAGCAAATTCATAGATTCCTGATCGCGAGCTAATATTAAAAACGTTCAATGTGCCGTAAAATTCTCAAACGGAGAGATTCCATCTTTCCAGCAAATTCATAGATTCCTGATCGCGAGCTAATATTAAAAACGTTCAATGTGCCGTAAAATTCTCAAACGGAGAGATTCCATCTTTCCAGCAAATTCATAGATTCCTGATCGCGAGCTAATATGATCGCGAGCTAATATTAAAAACGTTCAATGTGCCGTCAAATTCTCAAACGGAGAGATTCCATCTTTCCAGCAAATTCATAGATTCCTGCTCGCGAGCTAATATTAAAAACCTTCAATGGTGCCGTAAAATTCTCAAACGGAGAGATTCCATCTTTCCAGCAAATTCATAGAATCCTGATCGCGAGCTAATATTAAAAACGTTCAATGTGCCGTAAAATTCTCAAACGGAGAGATTCCATCTTTCCAGCAAATTCATAGATTCCTCATCGCGAGCTAATATTATTAACGTTCAATGTGCCGTAAAATTCTCAAACGGAGAGATTCCATCTTTCCAGCAAATTCATAGATTCCTGATCGCGAGCTAATATTAAAAACGTTCAATGTGCCGTAAAATTCTCAAACGGAGAGATTCCATCTATCCAGCAAATTCATAGATTCCTGATCGCGAGCTAATATTAAAAACGTTGAAAGTGCCGTAAAATTCTCAAACGGAGAGATTCCATCTTTCCAGCAAATTCATAGATTTCTTATCGCGAGCTAATATTAAAAACGTTCAATGTGCCGTAAAATTCTCAAACGGAGAGATTCCATCTTTCCAGCAAATTCATAGATTCCTGATCGCGAGCTAATATTAAAAACGATCAATGTGCCGTAAATTCTCAAACGGAGAGATTCCATCTTTCCAGCAAATTTCATAGATTCCTGCTCGCGAGCTAATATTAAAAACGTTCAGTGTGCCGTAAAATTCTCAAACGGAGAGATTCCATCTTTCCAGCAAATTCATAGATTCCTGATCGCGAGCTAATATGAAAAACGTTCAATGTGCCGTAAAATTCTCAAACGGAGAGATTCCATCTTTCCAGCAAATTCATAGATTCCTGATCGCGAGCTAATATTAAACACGTTCAATGTGCCGTAAAATTCTCAAACGGAGAGATTCCATCTTTCCAGCAAATTCATAGATTCCTGATCGCGAGCTAATATTAAAAACGTTCAATGTGCCGTCAAATTCTCAAACGGAGAGATTCCATCTTTCCAGCAAATTCATAGATTCCTGCTCGCGAGCTAATATTAAAAACCTTCAATGGTGCCGTAAAATTCTCAAACGGAGAGATTCCATCTTTCCAGCAAATTCATAGAATCCTGATCGCGAGCTAATATTAAAAACGTTCAATGTGCCGTAAAATTCTCAAACGGAGAGATTCCATCTTTCCAGCAAATTCATAGATTCCTGATCGCGAGCTAATATTAAAAACGTTCAATGTGCCGTAAAATTCTCAAACAGAGAGATTCCATCTTTCCAGCAAATTCATAGATTCCTGATCGCGAGCTAATATTAAAAACGTTCAATGTGCCGTAACATTCTCAAACGGAGAGATTCCATCTTTCCAGCAAATTCATAGATTCCTGATCGCGAGCTAATATGATCGCGAGCTAATATTAAAAACGTTCAATGTGCGTAAAATTCTCAAACGGAGAGATTCCATCTTTCCAGCAAATTCATAGATTCCTGATCGCGAGCTAATATTAAAAACGTTCAATGTGCCGTAAAATTCTCAAACGGAGAGATTCCATCTATCCAGCAAATTCATAGATTCCTGATCGCGAGCTAATATTAAAAACGTTGAAAGTGCCGTAAAATTCTCAAACGGAGAGATTCCATCTTTCCAGCAAATTCATAGATTTCTTATCGCGAGCTAATATTAAAAACGTTCAATGTGCCGTAAAATTCTCAAACGGAGAGATTCCATCTTTCCAGCAAATTCATAGATTCCTGATCGCGAGC